>KZ627158.1:856257-876272 GCA_002917775.1 Glaciozyma antarctica PI12
AAAGGAACGTACCGGCAGGAATAGGAAGCGAGGGATGGAAGTAAAGAAACATGTCTATCGTATTGGGAGGAAGGCGAGGGGGTCTTCGAGTGGGCGAGCGATGTTGAGGCATTGAAGGTGCAGAGGAAAACTTGTCGGCGATGCAGGTCGTTTAGGATAACCTGAGAGTGCGGAGAAGAGTCGTCAGCACGCGTTCCGCAAAGGTACGGAAGTGTGTGGGCCAAGGACGTCTGCAGCAAACGCTCGACGAGGGGCTGAGCTCATTTGGTAGTGTATGTTTGGGTCCGCATGTTCCTTTCGGTGTCAGCAAATATGTAGGATTAGGTATAATCCTTGCGAGCCCCTCGTGGCAGTCGGGGGGAAGGGAGGATCTGGAGGGGAGCGCTGAGAAAAACTTACGAGCAGAGAAGGAGCGCGGCGTCCAGCTAGACGATGGAGCGAGTCGGGGTCGAGGAGAGGCTAAAGAGAAGGTCACCCATAGCCAGTTGGATGTGTTGGCTCGCCCTGTTTGGGAGACCGGAGTGTGTAGGAGAGGAGAGAGCGGGAGGAAGGCTTCGAACCTTTTTGAGGCGAGCCAGAAAACAATTCCCTTGGAAAAATAGATAGCGTTAACTAAATTAAATCAGCCTAAAGGTCAAGCTGAGCTCTCCCTCGCTGCCTCCCACGCTCAGATCCGACTCAGCAACTACGCGTAACAGACTCAGTTATGCAAACAGCAGACCGCCGCCGCTTCAACGGACCAGAAGGACTTCCTCTCTCCTTCTCCTCGACTCCTTCCTCCTCACCTCTCGACTCCCTCTCTCGTGAGGATGGACGCACGCACGCCGATGTGAGACCCATCTGTGCGTAGCTCCACCTCTATCGCTGCTACGAAGCTCACGCCTGCGCCTCCCCCAGTCCTCAAGACGGGTCTCGTTACGCAGGCTTCAGGATCAGCTTACATCGAGACGGGACGAACCAAGATGATCTGCGCAGTGTGGGTAGAGCCATTCGAAGCAGTCAAGGGAGGGAGCTGACGCAGCTTGTCGGACGCAGCTACGGTCCCAAGCCCACACCACCATCTGCTCCTTTCAGCGCAAAGGCACGCCTCAACGTCGAGGTCAAGTTTGCGCCCTTCTCTTCGGGTATCAGGCGATACGCACCTGGGAAGGTGAGCTCAAGCGAAGGGGAGGAACCAAGTGGAGAGAGCGCTGACAGTGCAACGGCAGGATACGGAAGCTACCGAGCTCTCGGCGACTCTGCACCAGGCGCTGCTCCCTTCGCTGATCCTGGACGCTCTACCGAAATCCCAAATCGACCTTTTCTTGACGATCCTCGAGTCTGATGGGAGTGATGGAGATATTTCGGCGTGCGTCCAACCCCATCCGCGTGCGAGGAGCTCCGCTGATTCTCTCGTTGCGAAACAGAGGTGTGACCGCAGCTTCCGTTGCGCTCGCAGAAGCAGGAGTGCAGATGTTTGGATTGGCAGTGGGGTGTTGCGCGGTACGTGAACTTAGCGTCGCATCTTCCCACTCGAGCTGACGAGCCGCTCGCAGGCTTTCCTTCCTGATGCGATTGAGACGCCGCTCCTCGACCCCACACGAAACGAGGCAAAGCAGGCAGCAGCATTTGCAAGCTTGGCTTGCATACCTGCGCTCGGGACCATCACGAACGTCGGTTTGAGGGGCGTCGTTCCTGCGCAGACGCTCGAGCTGGTACGCCTGACCTCCCATCCTTGACGCGTGCAGCGCTGACCCCACTCCGGGCGCAGGCATTAAAACAGTGCTTCGAAGCGTGTGGACAGGTTCATGCGGTGGCCAAGGCGGCGTTGATGGAGTCGGTGGATCTCGCTGTGCCGCAATAAAGTCTGTTGGCCGCCGGCTTTGCGACTGCTTCTCGCTTTTTTTCGCTACAAGCCACAAGCCTCGATGGTTCACGTAACAAAGCATTGCATTAAAACGGACGAACGAACTCCAAGGCGCGCCTCCTCAGATTTCTGTTCGAGACTACTCATCACGTCTGCTCTCCTCATGTTGTCCCCCAATCCATCCCGAGCGGTTCGTACGAACCAGAACGAGTAGAGGGGAGGAGAGCCGTCGGAAGTATCTGAAGTCATCATCATAGAAGGGGTCCGCCGGAGTATGCGATGCGAAAGGTCTAATCTGCTCGGAGCCTGCGAACAAGGACGCAAGTCAGCGATCGTTCGAGCGGAGAGGGACGGCTGAGATGGCGTACCTGCGAGCAGTGTCCTCGCGGACCTTGGCGAGCGCAGCGACCTTCTCTTCCTTGGTGGCGGTGTAGTCGAGCGTGAGCTGGTTGAACGGATTGAGCTCGGACTTCTGGAACTGCTTGTACTGCGAGGGAGAGCGCGAGGTTCAGCGGCGCGACGAGGAGCGCGAGCGGAAGGGTCCTACGAGAGCGTTCTCGTCTGCAAAGGTCCCAGGAGGTTAGCTGGAGTAGGAAGGCTCATGGGGGCGGTGGGACGTACATTGCTGCAAGCGCATGCCTGGCTGCTCCTTGCGAATGATAGGAAGCTGATCCTCCTTGTACGCCTCGAACTGTGAGAGTACGCGCCATCAGCTCTGGAACCCGGTCTTCTTCAGCGTGTAGCCCTACCGCCGCCTTGAAACGCCTCTCGGGGTGGGTTTCGAGCTTGGACGCTTGCGATCCGATGGCGGCCTTGTCCTTCTTCTCCGTCACGAGCGTAAGCATGTCGAGAGCATCGTCCTGCGTTCCAGGATCAGCAAGCAGAACCAACGTGAGGAGCGAAAGAGCGCACGATTCCAGTAGCGCTGAACGACTCGACGACGTCCTCGTCAAAGTCGGGAACTTGAGGTACGACCTTCTTGGCAGGCGGAGGTGCCTTCTTCGCGCCTGCCTTGGGAGCAACCGCCTTGGGCTTGCTCGGCAACGCTGCTTCCTCCTCGGCGAGCAGACGGGCTGCCTCAGCCTTGCGCACGCGAGCTGCCTCGTCCTTTACCGCCTTGTCGTCCTTTGCGCCCGTTCCCTTGGCTCCCTGCACCTCTTGATTAGCTGGGGGAGGTGGGAGGAAAGACTGGGGAGCTGCTCACCTTGGACCACTCGACGTCCTCCTTCTGGGCGATCTGCTCCTTCACTTTGGCGTTCTTCCCCTCTTGAACCTCAGCCTTCTTCGCCTTACCAGCAGTAGCTTTGGCATTCTCCTTGCGCGGCGCCATTTGAGAGTCGAGTGGGCTGTGGAAAGGAGAGGAGGAGGGCGGCCGAAAGGGTCTGGAGACAGGCAGCCCCTTGGCCAAGCTGGACCCACGCCTTCCTCCAGCGAGTTGCTCCCCCAGACTTTCTCCTTCTTCCTCCTCCCCCCTTCTCTCATTCACCTAAACCACAGACAGGATGACAGCAGAACACTCTCGCAAGAGCTCAACCGTCCAGGCAAGTCTGCCTTCACGCTCTCCTCCGTCTCGAGCTCAGCGCCTAACGTCACCGAGTAGCCTGCAGCGACCTTCCGCCGGACCAGCACCACCGCTCGAGGCTCGGTCTCTGGTGTGGGGAGGAGATCCGACCTCCACTTTACGCGAACGCAGGACAGCGACGAGCTTCCTCATGCCACCAAGGTCAGGAAGGCTCGTGTTACTTCGTCGGATCAGCAGCTGATCTGAGCGTGGATCCTTCTCTTGCAGCGCGATATGTCGGATTGGCTCAAGACCCTCGAGCAGAAGTTCACCGTCACGCCTCAGCGGATGCGCATGTACGTCCGAGCTCTGGATCTCGAACGAGGAGAGGGGAGGAGGAAGTGGGGAGGAGCTGGTGCTGATCGATTTCGATCTTTTGTTCTTGCGCGTAGGATCGTAGACTCGTTCATTGAAGTCCTGGAGATGGGTCTGGCAGAGGTGGGACAGGAGGTGGTGAGTCGTCCGGAGCTGCTCGAATCGACCTGCGACTGATTTCTCGCAGCCCATGATCCCAACTTTCGTGTTTGGCTGGCCTACAGGGAACGAGAAGGGCGCGTACCTTGCTGTGGATCTCGGAGGAACCAACCTGCGAGTCTGCCATGTCGAGCTGGAGGGAAACGGCAAGTTTGAGATCACTCAGACGAAGTACCGCATGTGAGCGTTCGAAGACTCGCTTTCCCGCTCTTTGAGCTGATGATGAGTGTGTGCCTCCACAGTTCCGAGGAGCAGAAGCAGGCCGAAGGACAGGAACTATTCGACTTCTGCGCCGAATGCCTCGGACGATTCATTCAGGATCACTACGGCGACGAGGACGGGAATGTTGATCTCGAGGAGGATCTTTCTTTGGGCTTCACGTTCAGCTACCCCTGCATGTGAGCGAACGCAGCTCTCCCTCCAGCTCGCCCAATTTGCTGATACGCCTTCGCAGTCAAGAGCGAATCGATCACGGCGTACTGCTACGATGGACGAAGGGCTTTGGAGCGCCTAACGTTGAAGGACACGACGTCGTTGCTATGCTGGAAAAGTCGCTCAAGAAATTCGTGCGTAGACCAACTGTCGTGGCGCCCCGCACCTTTTTAACGGCGTTTACTTTGGCTCGCAGGAAGTGCCCGTCCAGATCACCGCCTTGGTCAACGACACGACGGGGACCTTGATCGCTTCCGCCTACGTCGACCGAGGCACCCGAGCTGGAATCATCTTCGGAACGGGGTGTAATGCTGCCTGTGCGTGCATTTGCGCTCCCTGACGACGACTTTGGGCGCTGACCACCTTTCGCAGATATGGAGAAGATCAGTGCCATCCCGAAGATCAAGGACTTGGGACTACCCGAGGACGCCGAGGTACGTACAGCTTAGATTACTTCGCGACGCTCGCTGAACTCTCGATAGATGGCGATCAACTGCGAATGGTGCGTTCTCGAGCATCCTCCGCGTTCTGCGTAGCTGACCACTTCCTCGTTCGTCTCAGGGGCGCGTTTGACTCTTCGACGCACGAACACCTTCCGAGGACGAGCTACGATGTTACGATCGACGAGACGTCCAACAAGCCGGGCGAGCAGGCGTTCGAGAAGATGATTGCTGGACTCTACCTCGGAGAGATCTTCCGCCTCGTCATGTGCGAGATGATTGACGAGGGTAGGCGACTCGAGCCCGTTTTTTCAGTCACCGTACTGACTCGGTTTGCGCCAGGCGTCATCTTCCTTGGGCAGGAGACCTACAAGGTCGAGAAGCGGTACAGCTTCGACACGGCGTTCTTGTCCCTCATCGAGAGGTGAGTTCTCGCGCTGGATCAAGGTCGAAAAGCTGACGACGGCTGCCCTCAGCGACACCACCGATGAGCTCCTGACCGTCACCGGCCTCTTCAACCACTTCTTCTCCCTCGACACTACCATTTCCGAGCGCCAATTCTTCAAGCGCCTCGCTCAGCTCATCGGCACCCGCGCAGCACGCCTGAGTGCGTGTGGTATCGCTGCTATCGTCTCCAAGCAAGGCTACCTCGAGGAAGGCTGTGGAGTCGCGACGGATGGCAGTCTTTACAACGTGCGTCTCCCTCGCGCGGTCCTCGAGATAACGTACTGAAGCTCCTGCCTCTCCGCAGAAATATCCCAAGTTCCCCGAGCGCATCGGAGAAGGTCTCGTCGACATCTTCGGCGAGAAGGGAAAGTGAGTCGTCGCGCGTCGTTCTCTTCGTACGACAGCCAACTGAGCTCGTCTCGTCCCCAGGGGCATCCGGACCTACCACGCCGAGGATGGATCGGGAGTCGGTGCCGCCGTCATCGCAGGTTCGTCTGTCCTCTCCTTGAACATAGGACGGGGAGCTGACTTCCTCGTTCGACAGCAATGACAAAGGCACGTCACGCTGCTGGTATCGCGAACAACGTTTGAGCTTCCTTCGAAGAGCAGGAGACTTTGTACAGGTTGTACAGTGGAAATACGAAACAAGTCGTGGGATTGCTTGCGTTGCGACTTCCTCCTCGTGCCCCTCCCTCCGTCTCCCCCTAGTAGCTCACTGCGTATCCCAAACTGCTCAACTTTGAGCAATGCTCCAGCTTCTCCCCCGTAATCTCCTTGACCTGCCAGAGCGCACCGTCAGCTGTGCGCATGCGACTCGAGAAACGCCGGAAGCAGCTCACCTTGACCCAGTCGGCACCGATCCCAAAAAAGCCCCTCGCGCGCTCCAGGCGCTCGTTCCTGCTAACGATTTCGTTCTGGCAGTAGCTTTGCAGCGTCAAAACGTAGGACCGCTCGACCGCGCGCTCGAACTTGCTGAGGGCGGCGGGGACGACAAAGGTCGGCTGGAAGGTCGCTTCGGCGGTAGGAGTGGGGAGTTGCTGAGGGGTGAGGATATGTCGCAGGAGGTCTTGGCGATAGGTGGATGAGCCTGGATCGTGGGTCGACGCGAATCCCAAGGCGGGGTTCGCCTTGACGACGGCCTCGTATATGGGGTGAGCGGAGAATTGGCGAGCGTTGACAAAGTAGTCGACCGACATCTTGGAGGAGGTCGTACGGGGGATGGTGAAGCGCTCGTTAGGGGAGAAGTTGAAGTCGGGATCAGCGGGAGGGGAAGTGCCGAAGAGGGAGGGTAGTTGGGTGAGGAGGGAGAAGGCGAAGAGGAGGAGGAGAGGGGCGACTTGAAGCCACACGGACGAGGCGGGTTCGGCCTGCCCGTTCGCTCGTGGGGGAGGTCTCCGTCCTGCCGACTGCATGTGCACGCCTCCTGGGCCGTAGAACTGTGTCCTGAACCCACCCCCACCTCCGCCGAATCCGCCGCCTGCCCCCTGCTGCCCGAAGAAGAAGCGGAAGAGGTCTTCGGGTGACATCTCGTCCGCGAAAGGCGACCCCCCTCCCATCCCTCCTCCCATCCCTCCACCGCGAGCGAATCCGGATGCTGCCCCTCCCCCTCCTCCGCCTCGCGAATCCGGGTCGGCGCCTGTTTGGTCGTAGACGGCTCGCTTGTTGCCGTCCGATAGGATTTGGAACGCTTTCGATACCACTGAAGAGAGGACACGTTAGCAGGTGACAGCGGCCCGGGAGGAGGGAGTGTACTCTTGAATGCTTCTTCAGCTCCTGGCGCGCCACACTTGTCCGGATGAAGGCCTGCGCAAGGACAGCGTCAGCTCTGCGCCTGTAAGAATCCCAGCGTGCGTGCCCACCCAAAGCAAGCTGGATAGCAGAGGAGAAGAGTCGTCAGCACCATCCTCTCCCCAGCTCACCCCGTACTCACCTTCCTATATGCCTTCTTGACGTGCACGTCCTCGCATCCCTTCTCAACTCCCAGGATCGAGTAGTACTCCGTCACCTTGCAAGACCGCACTCGCTTGACCAGCGCCACCTGAGCCGGGGTAAAGTCGCGCTTCTCCTCCGGCGGTGGGTCAGCTCGCGACGTGCTGGCTCTCGGAGTCGGTCGTGAAGTCGATGCGCCCGCTGGAGCTCGTGCGGAGGAGGTGCCAGTCGCTTCCGCCTTCTCGAGTCTTGCCAAGAAAGCCTGCGCTTCGGCGGTCGGATTGAGTGAGAGAGACTTCTTGCAGAAGCGAATAGCCTGGGTCCTCGCGCGATCAGCTTCGCCAGTCTAGAAGCAAGATTAGGTACGTACGGAGGAGATATTGTTGCTGTCCCAGTGCGTCTTGGCGATGGCAAGGCAGCGGATCTGGATAATCACCAAGTCGTCAGCTTCAGTCGTCTCTTTCGAGGGGGCGGGGACTAGGGGTGTGACCTACCGCCTCTTCTGCGTTCATAGGGTCTGCAGCTGACTTATGTGATGCTGAGCTGGAGTTGAAGGGAGCTTTTCGCTAGGTGAAGCTGAGAGGGAGAGAGAGAGAGCGCGCGACGTGGCTCTTTCCTCTCCCTCCTCCAACACACCTCGTACAGTCAACTTCAGCCTCGAATCAACGAGCTGCTCTCAGGGTAGCTGCCATTATCTGCTAGGTTACCAGTCCGCGACTCCGACGTCGTGCGCTCGAGGTGGGGCAACGTCGAGGCGGATGTCGTATCAGGTGGCGATTGCTCTCCTTACTCTTGCCGAGTGGTTGCTTCCCAGACCGGCTTTGGAGCAGCCACCCGCGAAGGGAGCTGGAAGGGAAGCTCGCGAGCGCAGGCGCTCCAGGGTCACCTCCTCAACGTGAGCACGCATACCTCCCCTCCTCGTCCTCGAGACTGACCAGGATCGTGCAGTTATTCTCCCTCGATCCTATTATCGAAGCCACCGCGTGCCGTATCTATCGCTAGCATTTCATCCCCCACCTCCCCTACCTCCCCGTCTCTCTCCCTTCCCCCTACCGCCGTTCCCTTCCCTCCCAGCGAACCTTCCCATCCCTCGACATCCCGACCCTCTCTCCCCACTCCCCGTCCACGCTCAGTATCGACCAACTCCAACGTGTCGACCTGGACGACCATCTCACGACGGAGCTCCAACGCCTCCACCGCCAGTCGCCAGTTCCTCCCCAGCGCATCAAGCGGTGCAGCTCCCCTCCTCAGCACCTCCGGACCCGTTGTTGGCAGCTCGACTAGGACTGCGAGCGTTGCATCGCTAGAGAAGGATGACCTCTGGGGATCATCGGACGCGGCGGGGACGTTTTCGGTTCAGAAAATCGGCGACGCGACGCGGACTCTGGGATCTAGAGGAGCCGGAGCTAGCCGTCGCATCTTTTCGGTTCCCTCCAAGCTGAAGATGCACGTCGTTTCTGGCGGAGAAGGCCCGGCGACAGACTCGAAGGAGTCGGGAGGCTCGACGGCGGATCGGCTTAAACGGTTTTTGAGCAAGCATTGAGCTGTTTGGAAGGGAACTTTGGAAGGAGAGGTAGTCTTTAACGCCAGCTGTAACGACAAAGAACGACTCGTAACGACAGCAGCGACGCATTTCGGCGTCTTCAGCGAGAGCCAATCTTGCGCTCTCCTTGTCCCAGATTCGTATGCTAAGCTCGCCGAGTACGGGCTGTTGTTTTGCTGCGCCTCGAGAGAAGCTTGCGCCTGTTGTGCACGCGCCAGAGCTCGCTCAGCCTGGCTCATCTCCTGAGGGTTGTTTTGTTGACTTCGCGCGGAGCTCGCTCTCTTCCTCCTTTCCCCCACCGCACTTTGCACGCGCCACCGCCACCCACTCCTACACGCCGACACAGACTCCTCTCCCTACACCACCCTCTCAGCCGTTCGAGTCCCGTTCCCCACGCCCTCACCCTCCCTCTCCACCAACTCTTTCATTCAGGATGGCTACCGGAGCTGGCACCAAGGGGCGACCTATCGTCTTCTTCGATATCGCCGTAGGGAACACCCCCGCCGGGCGTATCAAGTTTGAGCTCTTTTCAGACATCGTGCCCAAGTGAGTCCGCCGAGCGCCGGGCGCTCCTCCCTCAGCTCACCTTCAATGTCTCGTCAGAACCGCAGAGAACTTCCGTCAGTTCTGCACCGGAGAGCACCGGTAGGTGTGCCGTAGCCTAGCAGAGGTGGGTGTTAGCTGACGTTCACCCCCTTGCGCGCAGGAGGAACGGTCAACCGCTCGGATACAAGAACAGCATCGTGCACCGCGTCATTCCTGGGTTCATGTGCCAGGGAGGGGACTTCTTGAACGGAGACGGAACGGGCGCCACGAGCATCTACGGCTCTCAGTTTGAGGACGAGAACTTTGAGGTCAAGCACGACGGAGCAGGGTTGCTGAGCATGGTACGTTTCGCTCAGGGCTCTGTAGGGACCGTCAGTGAGGCTGCTAGCTGACTTGTGCACGCGCAGGCGAACTCTGGGCCAGGAACGAACGGTTGCCAGTACTTCCTCACGACCCAGGCAGCGCCGTTCCTGGACGGCAAGCACGTCGTGTTCGGCAAGATCATTGGGCAGGACGGGATGCTCGTCTTGCGCAAGATTGAGAACGTGGCTACAGGTACGTTGGCTCAGAGGCTAGAAGCTGTCCCAGGCGACACTCGCTGATTCGGTCCCTTCGCAGGACCCAACAACCGACCAAAGCTCGTCGTCAAAGTGACAGGTTCGCTCGCTCGTAAACTGCTGTCTTTCTCAAGCTGACGACTCGGCTTTTCAGAATGTGGAGAGATGTAGACGTTTGCAAAATGTAGCCACCAGTTCTTCGATCGGTGTCGCAACGACGGCGACCTTCTCCTGCGAAGGCGTCGCTTCACCCACCTGGCTACCGCTTTCGTCCCTAACCATCTCACTGCGCTGCTCGCTGTCGTTCCTGTCTGTGTTTGGAGGTTTGAAGGTCATTGTCGGACGTCGCTCGGGAACGTCAGTTCTGCTGCTCTCTCTCTCCGACTGGGTCAGCTCCTACCTGCTGAGTAGTCTTTCCACCTGCTCCTTACCCGCCTTTGCTCCACAAATTGTGCTGCTTATCTTTCCCGCAACCGCGACGCTCCGTACCAGGAGCCCTCACCCTGCGCCGCACCTGAGAGATTACAGTAGCGTTTCGCTCAAAGCGGTAACTCTGCTGTAGTGAAGCTTTCTGCTTGCAGTGAGAAGCAGGAGAGATAAATACGGCGTAGGGAGCGAAGAGAGTAGCTCTCCTGCCGGCTGAATCGGCGGCAGCCTGAGGCGAAGCGACTTGAACTGGTCGAGCTGCTGTCTCCCTCCCTCCGCACTCATCTCCCCTTCCATCCTTCAAGAACCTCTTCCTCCAGAGAATCCGCCAGTTGCCCACCCTGGAGGCCTATCACCGCCAAACGCTCTCCGCGACTGGAGCGTCTCACGCTCTCAGCGTCCGTCTCACTCGCCCGCATGGACAAGTCATCAGCCACCTGATCACGGCAAGGGACAGCCTTCTGCAGGTGTGGGAGGTTAGGGAACGGGAAGCTGAGGGCAAGGTACGTCTAGTCGTAGTCGGCGAGCAAGGGGGAGGAACCACCTGCTCCGCTGCTCTGCTTGCTCTGTAGCTGACCCTCAAACGTTACAGGCTACAGCTACGCTCCACCACATCCTCACGCGCCGCCTTCACGGCACCGTCACCTCTCTCTCTCGAGTCCGTACGTTGGCGTCAAAGCTGGATGGTGCCGACCGCGTCCTCATCTCGTTTCTGGATGCAAAGGTGAGCTCTGCTCGGAGTGCGCGAACGCTGGGACAGTTGCTGATACGCCGACTTCTCTAGATGTCGCTGCTGGAGTGGACGCCTTCAGCTCATGAGCTGCTTCCGATCTCCTTGCACACTTTCGAGAAGCTCCCTCAAGTCGTGAGTGCTGTGTTCTCGCTAGCTAGCACGCCGATAGCTAACACGCGAACACAGGTTGACGGCCTAACCAAGCTCGCCACGGATCCTGCGTCTAGGCTCTCAGTCCTCCTCTTGCCCACCAACACGGGAGGAGACGCGACGCTCGCCATTCTGCCGTTCTTCCAGGAGGAGATTGATCTGGAGAGTCTGGGCGTAGATGCCGATGCCTGGGAGAACGATGGGATCGCATCGTGAGTGCAGTCCGGAGGAGCTGGAAGGAACAACCTAACCAAGCTCCGTCAGGCTTCCCTACGCGCCCTCGCACCTCCTTCCCCTCGACTCCCTTACGTCCTCCCAGGCATCCTTCGCCGGCCCATCACGATCATCGACACTCAACAATGCGCCCTCCGCAGGCGGAACCCTTCCTGTCCGCAACGTTATCGACATGGTCTTCCTCCCCGGATTCAACGAGCCGACCCTCGCACTTCTCTACGCGCCGGAACCGACATGGGCGGGCCGACTCGAAAACGTCAGCTCCAACTGTCTCGTATCCCTAGTCACGCTCGCCACCGGTGCGTCCAAGCCAGGAAGCTCGACGTGGGGCGCGACGACGGCAGTCGTAATCGCCACCTCCCCCGCCCTTCCCCATTCCTCTCTCGCCGTCTACCCCTGTCCTCCCGACCTTGGAGGAACCCTCATCATTACCGCCAACGGCATCTTGCATCTCGAGCAGAGCGGCAAGGTCATTGGCACTCCTGCCAACGCTTGGTTTGGCAAGGAGTGGTTCGGGAGCGGCGGTCGGACGACGGGAACCGCCCAGGCGGAGACGACGGTTCGCGAAGCTCTCGAGGGATCCCGCGTCGTCTTTGTCGCGAACGACAAGGCGATCGTTTTCTGCAAGTCGGGCAGCGTGCTGGAGCTCAGGTTGCAGACATCGGGTCGCTCCGTCTCGAGCATGAAGCTGGAGAAAGTTGCGGAAGGAACGCCAGCGAGCTGCGTTGAGCGCATTCGCGGCAGCGTGGGGCGTTTTGGTGAGCAGGGATACGTCTTCGTTGGGAGCGAGGTCGGCGAGTCAGCCCTTGTTAGCTGGGAGATCGGGAACGCGGGCGCGAGTTCGGCTACGACGAGCGTGCCTCTGCATGTTGAAGAAGATGGGATGGATCTGGACGAGGACGAAGGTGCGTTGGTCACGAGCTCAGACTGATCCGGGTGCTAACGTGGTCTCGTCAGATCTTTACGGCACGGCTGCAACTTCGTCGGCGAACCTTACTCGCCAGCTGCCAGCAACTCGACTTACCGCGACTGGAAGATCACTGGCACTGATTAACTGCGACACCATCGACTCGTACGGAGCAATTCGAAGCATGGCCGTAGGTCTCATCGGCGACGATGTGCGTTCTCTCCACTTCCTCGTTTCGTAGGTCGCGCTAACTAGCTTCTGCAGTCACCTCCCGAGCTCGTCGCATGCACTGGTGCTGGAAGCACGTCTGGCTTCACCATCTTCCATGTGCGACGCTCTCCTCCCGACCTCTTTCCACTTGCTGATGCCTTTCAATCAGCGGTCGCTACCTCCTCGCAAGAAGCGAAGAATCGATCTCGATAGCTCAGCTACCCGCGGAATCTGGTCTCTCCCTGTTCGTCGCTCGCAAGGCGGCGTTCCTTCGACCGAGAACAACGATAGCGTGCTAGTAACCTCCGACGGCGAGAGAACCAAGGTATACCTCCTGGAGCCGAACGCCTGCCGGATCTTGCTTATCTACGAGCTTTACAGATGACTTCCCAGCTCGGAGGGATTACAAGTCCCGAAGTCGACGTCGACGACGCCACCGTCTCCATGTTCGCCGTTTCGGGCGGCGCGCTCATCGTCCGAGTGACTAGTACGCACGTGCTGCTGCTCGCTCCAGGTTTGCAGGCCCGCTATCTTCTGAGGCTTTGACTAATGCATGGCACTACAGATCTGGCTATTGTTGACTCGCTCACACTGGACGACTCGCTCGGCGTGCTTCGAGCAACCGTATCCGACCGCTACGTCCTCCTCATCGGCAAGGAGCGCGCCCAGCTCGTACTCGTCGACAGCGAGCTGCGGAAGCTTGTGCGTAGTGCTCTCCCGGAGCGATTCGTGGTACGTACCCTCTCCCACCCGGCTCTGGCGACCGACCTACATCTGAAGCTGCTCGACAGGATAAGCTCAGCTCTGCCACTCTTTTTCTCGACACCAATAACGTCGTTCCTCTCGTCGCCGCCGCTGCGGTGGACGGCAAGCTCGCTCCAGCTCCCGGCGCGCAGACGACGCTCGAAGAGACGGAGGATGATCTTTACACGACCGCCCCTCGACGATCTCTCGCTTCCGACCAAGACAGCGATAGCACGCGAGTGATCTCGCCGACTCTCGAGGCTGGTGCGAGTCTCAAGCTAGGTGCTGCAGGCGGCCCAGCTTGGCAATGGCTCGCTGTCGTGGACGATCGAGGTGCTCTTGAGGTGAGCGACTCGCCCGTTCTTCCTGGTGGATCTCGCTGAAGCCTAGTCATCCCAGATTCTCCTCTTGCCGTCGATGGAGGTCGTCTTTTCGACGTCGGCGATTGCCCTTTTCCCTGACGTCCTCGAAGATGGCGCCAGCGTCGACATCCCGGCCAGCATCGACCCAGACGACGTGAAGATCGATCGGGTCGTCTGCGTTGGCATTGGAGCGAAAGCGGTTCGACCTCATCTCCTCGTGCGTGCCCACTGCCTTCTTCGTGGTTTGGCTCCGCTCATGTAGTCTCTCCCAGGTACTTCTCGCCAACGGAGCTTTCGCGGCCTACGAGGCGTTCCCGTCCGTCGACGCGTCTACATCTCGCAAGGCTTCGCTCGGCGTCCGCTTCGTCAAGGTCCTAACGAGGAGGCTCCCGATGCCGATCGCGCGACGGGGGCGGAATGCTGCTGCTGGGGACGACGAGTCGCCTCCTGCTCGTCGGGAGTTCATCCCCTTCGCCGGCTTCGGCGCCTACTCCGGAGTCTTCGTCACGGGAGACGATCCGTTCTGGCTCGTCGCGTCGGATCATGGCCCAGTTCGCCTTTTCGACCACGGTGAGAAGGGCGTCTACAGCTTCTCCCCGATCTTCTTCAACGCCAACGACGCGCAATATGTTGTTCAGTCGAAGACTGTGCGTGCCTTTCCTGGTTTGCGGAGAGACGGACCAGCTGACGTGTGCTTTCTGCGCAGGGCACTTCGATCGCATCTCTCCCGAGCGAGGTGTGCTTGGATCGAGAGCTGCCGTACGCGCGTGCTCCTCGAGATCGGCGGTACGGCGCTCTTACGTTCGACATCGATTCGGGTCTCTACGTCGCCGGCGCCTTGTTCGACACGGTCTTCATGAACTTTGATGAGGATGGACAGCCTGTCTTCACGAACGATTGTGAGCGTCGCTGTGCTGTGTCCCACGACTTCAAAGCTGACGCATTGACTTCGACAGCTCCTGACCTTATCCACCCTCACAACTACCGCTCGACTCTCGAGCTTTTGACTCCAGGGAGCTGGCAGGCGATTCACGGGTGCGTTCTTCTTCGCACCGCTCCATAACCCGCGCTCAATTGGGAGTTCTGCAGCTACGAGTTCCGCCCCAACGAGTTCATCTCGACGGTCAAGTCTGTCAGTCTCGCGACGCAGAGTACGGCCACTGGGCGCAAGGACTTCATCGCCGTTGGCACGACGGTCTATCGAGCCGAGGATTTGGCTGCTCGCGGAGGGGTCAGTTGTCTTCCTACTTTATGAAGACGCGATTACTGAGCCAGCCTTTATGCGCAGATATACGTCTTCGAAGTCGTCAAGATCGTACCGAGCCCCGAATCTCCCTCGCACGATCACCAGCTCAAGCTGCTTTTCTTCGAGGACACCAAGTCCGTTGTCGGCAACGTCTGCGATCTCGACGGGTACCTCGTCATGTCGATGGGACAGAAGCTCTATGTGCGCGCGTTGGAGCAGGACGAGGTTCTTCTTGCGGTCGGCTTCCTCGACGTCGGCGTTCATGTCACTTCTCTCCAATCGATGAAGAACTTTCTTCTCATCGGAGATGCGCTGCAGAGCGTCACATTGGTGGTCTTCCAGGTCCGTGCCTTATCCTTCCTTCGTCGTAAAGTAGGGACTGACGCCACTTGCGCAGGAGGATCCCTACAAGCTCGTTCTGCTCGGCCGCGACTACCGACCTGCACGAACGTCAACCGCCAACTTCCTGGTTAACGATGGAAAGGTCTCGTTTGTCGCTGGCGACGTGAATGGTGTTCTTCGTCTTTTCGAGTACGACCCTACAAGTACGCACTCTTTCTTCGAAACCACCGCAAGAGATGCACTGACGATCCTGCTTTGCTTAGATATCGCCTCTCACGCAGGCCAGCGCCTGCTGTGTCGAACCGAGTACAACGCTGGAGCCGAAGCAGTCGCTTCGCTGCTCTACGCAAAGCGTGTCGGCGCGGACGACCCAAAGCAGAACGGCATTCTCTATGGTGCGCTCGCTCTTCTTTTCGTTGTTCGGGGCGACGGTGGCTAACCCTGCATCTCAGGCGGCGTCGACGGCTCGCTGTACACACTCGCACCGGTGCGCGAAGCCGTCTTTAGGCGTCTTCTGCTTCTGCAAACGCAGCTGGCTCGGCACGTCCAGCACTTCGGAGGGTTGAATCCGCGAGGACACAGGTGCGTTACTTCTCTCTTCGGCGCTTCTCATGCTGACCCTCGCGGGTTGTAGAATCGTCAAGAACGATACAGTCTCGCGGGCCATTTCCAAGGGAGTTCTCGACGGAGAGCTGTTGGCGGAGTTCGAAGGGTTGCCTCTTGACCGGCAGCTTGAACTCACGGCGCAGATTGGGACTGATCCAGATACCATTCTTCTCAACTTGCGCAACCTGCAATGGTGAAGCGAAGCATGCTCGCATTTTATTCGCGCCACCTAAAATAGCCAGGGTCCGACAAAGCTCGAGGTTTGGGAGACAGTGAGAAGGCGATGGTGAACAACGTTCAAGGCTTTGACGGCGTCCTTGCCCTCGATAACGCATGAGATGCTGGGTTCCTCGCCTCGTCAGCTCGACGGTCGAAGGGCGTGCGGGCTGCGAGAACTCACTTGATTTCCGAAGCGCCTTGCGAAATCATCTCAATGTTGATGTCGCCCTCGGCAAGCGTGCTGCAAGGGAGGAGAGCGATGAATTGACGTTGCGGACACGCCAGAGAGATGAACGCACCTGAACATCTTGCCAGCGATTCCTACCATATTCTTCATGTGCTTGCCGACCAGCGACAAGATCGCCATGTCGCGAATAACTGATACCTGCGAACAAGAGAAAGGTGTCGTCAGCGCGCAGCCAGTTGAGCCACCCCGAAAACACGCACCTCGCCGACCACCTTCAACTCCTTCGCGATTCGGTCGAGAACCGGCTTGCGGATCGAGCCGTTGATGGCCATGCTAACATGAACCTCCGACGTCGAGATCAGGTCGACGATAATGCCGTAGCGGTCGAGAGTTCCGAAGATGCGGGCGAAGAAGCCGTGGGAGATAGTCTTGCGATTGGATCGGATCGAAAGGACGAGGATGTTGTCCTTGATGGTGACAGCGGTAGGACCGCGGCGTGACGGGTCGGAGGCGGAAGTCGACGAGTTCCTTGTCCTCGACGCGGAACGGGTCTGCTCGTCGACATCCGGGACCGCTTCGCCGTCGTCGCAAGCTGGAGGGTCGGGAAAGATGATGGTGCCGCCGCCGGAGGGGTTCTCGACGTTCTTGATCCGGATCGGGATTGATGCCCGAATGACCTGCTCCATCGTGAACGGGTGGATGACCTCCGAGCCGTAGTAGGTGAGCTCCGCAGCTTCCTCCGGGGTGATGATGGAGAGCAGTCGGGCCGTTGGCACCTTGCGAGGGTCGGCCGTGAAGATTCCGTCGACTTCCTTCCAGACTTGAAGCTCTGAAGCGCCGAGCCCGACGGCGCAAAGAGCGGCGCAGAGGTCCGTGTAGCCTCGGCCGACTTGAGCGAGGAGAGACCCAGGCACGACGCCGAAGAAGCCTGGTAAAAGGGAGAGTCAGCCATATTGTAATGGAGGCATGCCAGAACGCATAACGGGCGACGCACCCGTAACGACTGGCACCCGGTCGCCGCACTCAGCTAATCGCTCTCCAAGCCGCTTCGACAGCCGGTCGTAGAACGACTGCCCAAGTTGAGGTTGCCCGTCCACGCCCTTCGCCTTCGTCGTCTCGTCGTTGACAGCCTCGACGATGTTCTCTAGCGAGACGAGCTCCGCGTCGACGCCCTGGAATCTTGCGATCAGCACCTCGCTTCCTCCGAAGAAAGAATTGGAGGCGCACCTGGTCTCGCAAGACAGCTGTCACTATCCGGCATGAGAGACGCTCCCCCACTCCCATGATGATGTCCTTTGACCGCGTAGAGATCTCGTCGATGATCTGTCGCCGAGGCGCGTTAGCTTCCAGGCCACCTCAGGGCGAGGCAACGGCAACGTGCCTGCGCCGCCAGCAGAAAGCTGCGTAACCGCTCGCAGTCATAGTCCAGATCGTCCTCCAGCTCCCGCAAGATGTCCTCGTCCCGCACCACTCCCCTCGCAGCCTTGATGTGGTCCTCCTTGATCTGGTCGACGGTCGCATTGAAGAGCTGCGGGCTCTCGTCGGAGGCTCTCAAGCTGGACAGGCTCCCCGACAGGCTTGCCGCGCCGCCTCTCGCGCTTGCGGGGGTAGAGTTCCCAGACCTGAGAGCGGCCCCGTTGAGAATGTTGGCGGAGCTGCTTGATCTTTGGAAGATTTGCGACGTGAGGGGGTTGACGCGGTCGGAAGTGGGGGGGCCAGGCGTAACGGCAGGAGAGGCGAGGTTGGAGATGGAGGCGGACAGGTCGGAGGGTCGAGGGCGAAGAGCTTCGAGAGCTGCTCGAAGGAGGAGGTTGGTGGTGCCGGTCGACTTGGACTCGCCAGACCGCGCCGAGCAAACGACGGCGACGCGATTGCCAGAGTCGATGTAGGATCTGACGTCGGAGGGCGTTAGCTTCCCCTCCTCCCTCCTCCCTCTCGCTGGGCTGGCTACTCACGGCACGATGTCGGACGCAATCGTCTCGAGGAACTTTCCGACTGAAGTGCCTCCGTACTTCATAACGATCCAGGGCTGGTTGACGGGGTTCTGCCGTAGCGTAGGAGAGGGCGGGCGAGAGTCGCTCATGCTGAGGACGAGGAGAGTGTAGCGGAGAGAAGAGGTCGCCAGGTGAGTCAAATCGCATCATCCAAAAATGTCCCCAGTGATAAAAATTTGGGCTGGGAGGGCTCTCGTGCCTCCCGCTGAAGCATCTAGGTGCACAGGGCAGTGTGCTTCCACCCACGCGCGAACAACAATACAGTCTCCCGAACCAACCCCCTCCCAACTTTACGCGGAGCCCCTCGCGCGATGCTCCACCTTCTCCACGCGAACTTCTCCCTCGACAAGCGCGTAAACATAGACGACCTGCAGAGAAACTAGATTAGTAGCTTCGCAGGAAAAAGCTCAAAGAACGACGAACGACGACGGTCCCTTGGATATCGAGAAGCGCGAAGCTTGGGGTAGGCTCCGGTGGATAGGTAGACGACGATGCGGAAGCTGCGGCGGAACTTGGAATAGCCAGCTTGGTGGTGGTATCGCTGGATGAGGGAGTACCGTTCGAAGGCTGGGTGGCGTCGGGCTTGAGGTCAGGAGCGTCGCTGGAAGAGGGAGGGGAGGTGGGAGTAGAGCTCGCGGCGGTGACGGTGGACGGAGGCGGGGGAGGAGTCCACAGTGGAGAGAAAGCTCCTGTCGCTGACCCTGGGTTCACAAAGAACCGCCCCCCTTCTTCAAACGCCTCGAACCTGTCCCAGCCCCGGGTCAGCAAGCCGCTCGAACACATCCCACCCAGTCTTCCACACGCCCGCGAGAGCCACGCACCTATGAGTTCCCCCAGATATCAGAACATCCACATCCATCTTCCTTGCTACTGCGCTGAGAGCTTCCGTGTCCCCGAGAGGGACCACTTGGTGACCATGCAGCAGTCCGATCCTGAGCGGCCCGTGCTGTAGAACGAGCGACGGAGGGAGGGCAGGATTCTTGACGTGCATAATAGGATCAGCTCCCTTGACGCACCTTGCTATCCACCCATACGCACCTCGTCGTACTCGCCGCGAACCCCCCTGACGTCCGGCGCCACGCCCCGCAGGTACTCCCACGTCTCCTTGTCGCAAACGTTTCCAGTGCAGAGTATCTGCTGAATCTTCCCTGGCACCTGGAGGTGTACTCGCATCAGCGAGCAGAACCACGACCGGCCAGAGGGACCGCACCAGGAGCTTCTTGAACTTGGCCGGCAGGTCGTTTGTTCGCAGAGGGATGTGGAGGTCTCCAAGGACCAGTACAAGTACTGTGGGTCGTGTAAGTGAAGGCCAAACTAAGTAGACGCGCGCTTACCCATTTGTTGAGGAGCTTGGAGAGGGAAGCAACCAGGAACGCGAGTGCTGAGTCGAGCGGACAAGTCGGTCCGTGCGGGTTGGATCCCAGGCACCAGGTTCCCTGTTTTTTTATCTTTCTCGCTGCCGAGATTACTTCGTTGAGACATTAACGGCATGGGCGAGCGAGAGTGAGAATCAACAGGGGAGACGCAGCGGCCGGAGTCGAAATAGCACCGATAGCACCGAGGAGGCAAACGAGTGAGTTGACAGCTGTGTCAGCTCTCTCTCACTCTGCTGTCATGACACGCGCGCCAACAAAGAGCTTTCTTGCACCCACCACTGCCTCACGCAAAGTATTGCAGCTGAGGATGTACTATGATGCAGCCTTTTGTGAAGAGTGCGAGCGGGGTGGTGTAGGGTGTGAGCTCAATACCGTCGCCCTTGCCTTTGTTGCTTCGCTCCTTTCCTCCCTCGCTGTTCTTCCCCCCCACCACCTTCCAGCTCTGGCAAGTCTCACCTCCAAGATTGACCTTTCATTGCAACATGACTCCTTTTTTACTTTGCT
>KZ627158.1:885102-1185478 GCA_002917775.1 Glaciozyma antarctica PI12
TAACCCTAACCCTAACCCTAACCCTAACCCTAACCCTAACCCTTTCCCTAACCCTAACCCTAACCCTAACCCTAACCCTAACCCTAACCCTAACCCTAACCCTAAGTGTTAAGTCTCTGTTTTGTATTCAGGATGAGGCTGTGCGTCTCACGGAGCCTGAGGGAAGTGCAAAAGCGAGCAGTGGTTTCAGGTTGAGCTCTGTCATTGCAAGGACTACGCCCTTTACCTGCGGAGAGGGAGAATGGGAGGCCGGTCGATAGCTGCCCCAAGTGGCGGGGACTCTCAAGCAGACCTTGGGAGATTTGTTTAGTGTAGCTTCGAAGTTGACGTCGCCTGAGGTTTCTCTCCAGCCTAGCTGACGAGAACCTCAGGTACGTCTTCCTCACGGTTTCTCCCCAGCCTAGCTGACAAGAACCTCAGGAATCCAAACGCACACCTTGGTCCTGTCCTCGCTGCCGCTCTAGTGTTGGCTCTTTAACCCAGAGCCTTCCAACGCCCGAGGGCGGCGATTGTACTCTGGATTACTGCGCATACGTCCCGAGCCTACCGAACGCATCTTTCGAAGCTGACGGCGTTCGGTCTACAGGATAGGGTATATTGGGAGACCGCTCGACCAGGAGAGCCTGTCGCCGCCGCTCAGAACGCGCCCAAGTCGTTGTCAGCAAACTGCCCGCCCCTCCTCTCTTTCGGCGACGCTCGCTACTCCAGATTGATGCTCCTCCCACCTCTCTTCATCCCCTGCCAGACTGTGGTCGGCGCAGGATTTCGTACGAACGCAGACGAGATTTTGTCGGGCGAGATCTCGATCACCAAAAATTGACGTCGCCTCCACTCCCGCGGAGATTCGCGTCACTCTGTTTGGGGAGATTCGCATCACTCTGTTTGGGGACTTCGAGCTTTCGAGGCCGCCTCTCTTACTCTCCTACCGTATACCAACTTCAACCGACTTCGCCACCGAATCACCATGTCGTCCTTTACCCGAATCTCTCCTCTCGCACGCGCCGGAGCTCGCGCAGCTGTCCCCCGTGCCGGACGCCGTTTCGCCTCGACTGAGGTGCGCTCCCACTCTCCGACCTGGCAAGTCCCCTACTGACACTCTCTACTTAGGGACGCCCCGTCGACCACTCGCACGCTCTAGCAGGACTCGCTGGAGGAGGAGCTGTCCTCATCGGAATGTGCGTCCTCACGAGGGCCGTTCCACTTCGTGTGCGAGCTGACCTCTCTCCGCTGCAGCTACGGTTACTATCACTACAGTGGCACAGCTGCCGTTGTCAACACTGCGCGCTCGACCATCGCCTCTGCCAACGCCGCCAAAAAGTCCCTCCTCTCCTCCACTCCCTCGACTCATGAAGCCCTTGAACTCCTTCGATCCGCCGCCAAGTCGTACGCATCTGCGATCCCCGGCGCCGGCGTTGCGCTCGACAAGTCTTTCGACCAGCTTGAGCGACTGGGCGAGGAGCACGGCGACGAGGTGATTAAGGTCGTCAAGAAGACGCTCGACGACATCAAGGCGGCCTCGGTGAGCGGCAAGGACGGCGGAGAGAAGATTATGAAGAGTCTCGGCGAGGCGGTGGAGAGGCTTTCGAAGGCTGCTGGGATGGAGGGAGGCAAGGTGTGGGAGACGCTCCAGGAGAAGTACCCCGAGGTTGGCAAGGCGCTCGGTAGCGGAGGGGAGGAGCTTCAGAAGCTAGGAGAGAAGCAGTGCGTTCTTCTTCATCTTCTCCCATGCGAAATCGTAGCTGACGCCTGCTCGTCTCGCAGTGGACCTGAAGCTCGCCGCATCGCCCTCGACGCCTACTCGCAAGCCTCCTTCATCGTCGCCAAGGGCGGAGTCAACGCAAAGACTCTCGAGACGATCAAGAAGCTCGTCGCGGAGAAGACGAACGAGGTCTCCAAGCTGGCGAAGGAGTCGGGGAGCGAGGCTTGGGAGGCGTCGGCGAAGGCTGCTGGTCCTTGGCTGCAGAAGATGCCGGATGTGAGGAAGGTTGTTGAGGAGAGCTTGGGCAAGGTTTCTGGTCTCGTTGGGGAGGAGCGTGTCAAGGTGCGTTCCGGTCTTCGTCGTTGTCGAATCTCTCAAGCTGACGCGCGCTTCGCAGGTTGTCAAGGAGCTGTACGCTGAGCTGGAGAAGGTCTCGAAGAGCGGCAAGAGCACCGAGGATATGACCAAGGAGGCGAAGAAGCTCGTCGAGGCCAAGATCGGGAGTCTGGGTGACCTCAAGGACAAGGCCGCCGACGTTGCCGGCGAGGCTGGGAAGAAGGCCAAAGACGTCGCTGGAGGATCGGGAGGGACGCTGGCAAGCCTCGCAGCTGCGGTTCCTGGACTCGGTGGACTCGGCAAGGTGTGTTCTCTCTCTGTGCACCGTCTCGAACTCCGCTGACGAGGTTCGCAGATTCTCGAGGGGAGCGATTTGAAGCACTTGCGCGACGTCGCCGAGAAGCACGGCGAGAAGGGCGAGAAGCTCCTCGAGTCGACGTACGATGGTTTGTTCCTCCCCTCTCCCTCATTCCACATGCGCTGACGACCAACTGCGCAGAGATCAAGCACCTCCTCTCGAAGAAGGTCGAGGAGGCGAAGAAGGTTGCGGGAGACGCCGCTGGAGATGCGAAGAAGGAGGCTTCCAAGTAGGCGAAACCGCAATGAATGGATGGACACGCGAGATAGCAAGCGGAGAGAGCGAACGACGGCCGCATTCGAGGACTCGGTGCGCGAGGTCGGTTTCGATGCTCGCTTCGCAGTTCTCGTCTGGCATTCGACGTGCATGATCTACTCCCTTCCTCGCAGCAGACCTCGTCCCCACCGCCTCCTCCACCTCTACCTCGCCCGCTTGCGTCTCTTCGCAAGTCCCTCTCCCTCCTCCGCTCCGCGCTTTCTCGTGGCGCTCCTGCCCGACATCCTCGGCCCGTTTCCCCCATCCTCGTGCTCAAGAACCAAAGACTTCGACGGCGGCGTTGACGAGATCTCCGCTGGCGGGCCGTGAGGAAATTGAAGGCGGGGAGAAGGGAGCGAGGGTGCCAGGACGGAGAGGAGAGGAACTTCTGTGGGGGAATCGATCACTTGCGCTGCTAGATCCCATTCCCTCCACATCGTCAATGCACTGACAGAACGTTCTGCGCACACAATCAGCTTCTCCCAAATCTCGCGCGAAAAAAGGCTCACCTTGCTCACCTCGCTCCTCTCGCTCCCCCCGCTCCTCTTGCTCTTGAAACCTCTCGCGCGCCTCCTTCTCCCTCTTCGCCGAAACAAGCTTCCGTCTCGCAGCGTACATCCTCGCCGACCGTTGCGGGAACCGTTTGGTGATCTCTTCCCAAGCCATCGGAGGATCCGTCCCTCGCAGCTCGAAGAGAAGGTCGTCCTCGGAGGGTAGCCAACGCGAGCCGGGCAGAGACCGCGGGGTAGTAGAAAAGGAGGAGGAAGAATCGATGTCGGGAGGAGTGGAGGAGGAAATCGCTGAAGTCGATGAAGGTGCTGAGGAGGGGGAGCGGTGGAGAACGATACGAAGCGAGCTCGACGGCGTGTCGGTCGGAGTGTCCGTGGTGCAGGTTCCGGGAGTGAACGTGGCATCTAAATTGCACGAGAATTAGTGGAAGAACGGAAGGGCAGGAGCGAAAGCCTATCCGAATCGAGCTCCTGCGCTCCCAAGTCCGAGAAGAGATCTGGAGTGCCTGGTCAGCTCTCACAATTCGCGTCGACGACCACAAGTAGAGCACGAACCTCGAGCTAGATTCTTTGTCTCTGAATCCACCACAGTATCCACCGTAGGTACCGTTCGATACCGCAGGTCGTCCTCGGCGTACGACTTCCTCCCACCTCGGCGTCCCCTCCCAAGCTCCTCGATGACCTGCACCTCCTGCACCAGCGACGCTGAGCCCAAAATCAGCTTTCAGTCCGGCGACAAAGACGCATCGTGCGACACACCTTCCTCCTCCGCCTTCCAAGCGACCTTAAGCAGCTGCCACCTCCCCTTGCACGCCACCATCCCTCTCTTCACTCCTCCGACCCTCATCCTCCTCCTATCAAAATCGTCTCCAATCTCTTTCCAATCTTTCTCCCCCATCTTTCCCTCCCGAGTCTCCAGCCTTGCGCAAACGAGTTCGAAGAGCAGGTCGTGCTCGGTCGCGAGCCAGCGGTATCCGCCTGGCGTTTTGGGATGGGAGTGGGTTGGAGGGAATGAGAGGATGGAAGGGAGAGGAGGAGGTCTGGAGCGGTGGGAGGGGTGTGGAGAGGACATGGGTCGACGCGAGGCGCGCGAGATGGCACGAGGAAGCGAGAAGGTGGGCGTGCTCAGCTGGGGTGACGGAGGCGTTCTGCTGGCTGAGCTGAGGAAGAGCGGGAGATGAAGACTGGCAGAGGGTTCGGTTGAGGCGAAGGGCTGAGGAGAACACCTCCCAAGGCGGGAGCGAAACCAGTCGCGTCCTTTTTGAGAGCTTTCACTTTGGCTTTGAGTTCCTCTCCCCTTGACACTTTCGGGCGTTTAGGCTGATTGGAGCGGGCGACTAAAGCTCTCTGAAGGTTGTAAAGCGGCGCGGGGACAGCTCGTGGATTCCATCGCGCACGCCACCTCAGGCCTCCAATCCCGTCGCGCTGAGATCAACACCGCGTTGAGAGGAATTCTCGTGCGAGGAAAGGAGCCAGCGCTGGCAAAGCATTACATGGCAGCTCAGCTAAGCGGGAGGAGAACAGTGCGAGCGTGCGGCAAAGCCAGCAATTGGCGGTACGCTCCTTCGCACGACACTCGGCTCCCTCGCCCTCACCACTGCGACTGAGCACCACCAGCGCGAGTGGTGTCCCCAAATGACCCATACGAATGCTGAAGCTTGCTGCGTTTCAGCGCGTCTACTCCCCTTTAGCTCTACAACACCCCACTCTCATCTCCCGCTCGCTCACTCTCTCTACTTGGCCTTCTTGACGGGCTCCACAAATCCGATGAAGCACTCAAGCAGGGCCTTCTTGTGCTTGCTGTCGGCGTGCTGGGTGAGACTGCGGGGTAGGAGTGAAGGTCAGCTTTCGTCCTCGAGCGTTCCTGGGCTGGCCTCGTTCTTCTCCTCCCTCCAGCAGCTCGAAGCCTCCGCGCACTTCCCCGCCAGCCCAATCCTCCATCTTACCTCCACCCTCCGCCCCGGCAAATCCGCCCAGCCCTTCCAGCTCCAACGAATGCGAACAGAACTCACGCGTCTCCCTCTGCAAACCGAATGCGCGATCAGCTAAAGCTCGGCGCAAGAAAGACGCAACGCCGCTCACTGGTAGTGCTCATGAAGGTCTGCTTGCAGACGACGCACTGGATGCTCATAGCGCTGGCGTTCTGTGGAGAGAAAGGCCGTGAGCGAAGTCAGGCAGTTTTAACGAGGAGTCACGCACGGCCTTGAGCTGACTAGTAGGTCCAGCATTGGCCAACTTGGCATTCCGCGCCCTGTGATCCCCAGCAGCACGTCAGCTCCCACTCCCATGCGGCAGTCCAGCTCGCGAGCGCACCTTGCCATCTCGGCTTTCGCTCCCTGCGGCGATGCAGCGCGTTAGCTCAGCTCCACAGCAGACGCGGACGACGCTTACGTTTCCCATTTTAGAGGGTGTAGGGTCGAGTTTGAGGTTGAGAGGGAGGTAGGAAGGAAAGGAACGAGCGAACTTGGGAGAGGAGGAACTTTCGAGGAAAGGGCCGGATCGACCCCCCTGGCCGAGTCGGAGGCCCTCTCTCTGCGCGGCGACGACGACGATCAAACAGCGACAACACAGCTCCAGCCTCAGCTCAGCACTCCGACGCCCTTGAACTCCGACGCCCACGTCCCTCTAGCAGCCACCACTGTCTCCTCCCCACTCCCCGCCCGACCTAGCTCAGCAATGGTCCTCGAGCACCTCGGCCGGCGCCTCAACAGTGCCATCTCCTCCCTCTCCGCCTCCTCCCCAATCGACGAAGCCGTTCGTCCTCCTCCCACCCGCCCAAGCGGCAGCTAACCCTCTGTCCAGGCACTCGACCTAGCGCTCAAGACGATCTGCTCGGCGCTCCTCGAGTCGGATGTGAACGTCAAGCTTGTCAAGACTCTGCGGGAGAAGGTCAAGGTCCGCGTACTGCCGCAGCTGGTGGAGATTGCGAAGAAGAGTAGTGGGGACGCGTTGGTGGGGAGCAAGGGGAAGCAGTTGCTGCAGAAGGTGCGTCGCGCTGCCTGTACAGGTAGAATGGAGCTGATTGAGTATGCACAGACGGTGTTTGAAGAGTTGGTGCAGCTCGTGGATCCTGGAGAGTCGGCGCCGCCTGCCTTCAACGTGCGTTCTCGCGTGTGTGGCTCGAGTTCGCAGCTAACGGCGGTTACTCGCAGCCCAAGAAGGGCCAGACGAACGTCATCATGATGGTCGGACTGCAAGGAGCTGGAAAGACGACGACGTGCACCAAGGTACGCATCTCAACGAGCTCTCCTCCCTCCTCGGCTGATTCCCGCTCCTCCTCTCCATCCTCCTCTCCATCCTCCTCTCCATCCTCCTCTCCATCCTCCCTACCCCGCGCCAACTTCACGATACGCAAACGACAGCTCGCAACTCACTACACCCGCCGAGGCCTCAAGACCGCCCTTGTCTGCGCCGACACTTTCCGCGCTGGAGCGTTTGATCAGCTCAAGCAGAACGCTGTCAAGGCCAAGGTCCCGTTCTTCGGAAGGTGGGTAGCGTTCTACAGCAAGTCTGCTCGCGGGAGGGGCAGGCGAGTGGGAGGTGGGAGGTGGATGTTGGGAGAGGAGGTGGAAGCGAAGCCGGCGAGGCTCGAGTTGGCGGAGGGAGGCAGCTGCCGGACTTGCAGCATTCGTACAAGGGCAGGAAACTGATGCACTTTCTGCAGCTACACCGAAACCGATCCCGTCGCTATCGCTCTCGCTGGTGTCACCAAGTTCCGCTCTGAGCGATTCGATCTCATCATCGTCGACACGTCCGGTCGGCATCGCCAGGAGAGCGAGCTGTTCGAGGAGATGGTGCAGATTGGGGAGGCTGTTAAGCCGGACATGACGGTGATGGTTCTCGACGGAGCGATTGGTGCGTCGGGTTTTCTGCGATGGAGAGAGATGGAGCTGACGAGCGAGGGACACAGGTCAAGCTGCCGAGGCTCAATCGCGCGCTTTCAAGGATGCTTCCAACTTCGGAGCTATCATTGTTACAAAGCTCGATGGTCATGCGAAGGGAGGAGGAGCCATCTCCGCGTTCGTCCCTTCCCCCTCGCTCTTAACGAAGCCGAACTAACGCCGGCTCTCCCAGCGTCGCCGCCACCAAGACCCCCATCATCTTCATCGGTACCGGCGAGCACCTTCACGATCTCGAGAAGTTTGCACCGCAGGCGTTCATCTCCAAGATGCTCGGAATGGGCGACATGCAAGGTCTGATGGAGCAAGCGCAGGAGATTGCGCTCGCGAACCCCGATCGCCAGGAGAATATGATGAAGAAGCTCGAGAAGGGCGAGTTCACCGTGCGGGATCTCAAGGAGCAGATGGCGACGATCATGGGAATGTGCGTTACGCTTCTTCTCCTTCGACGTCCGACCGACTGACGCTCTGAGGATGCAGGGGACCTCTCTCGAAGCTCACGTCCATGATACCTGGCATGTCGGAGATGATGGGCGCTGGCGGGAACGACGACGAAGCGAGCAAGAAGATGAAGCGTATCGCCTTCATCTTCGACAGCATGTCGACCTTCGAGCTCGACTCGGACGGCACCTGTTTCCGCACCCCTCCCGCCTCGACGACCGCCTCGACCTCCGCTACTCCCGCACCTGCTCCTCCCTCCGAAAACGGCAAGGAGAAGGCTGTGAGCTCTACGGGACCGAGGGAGCCGAACGCGCGAGTGTTGCGTGTGGCGCGAGGGAGCGGGACGTCGGTGAACGAGGTGGAGGAGGTACTGGCGCAGCATCTCATGTTCTCGGGGATGGTGAAGAAGGCGGGAGGGAAGTCTGGGTGGTACGTTCCGTTTCGCCGTCGTGAGGCTGGACGGGGAGCTGATGTGTGTGCCCGCAGGATGACGAAGATGAAGCAACAGCAGGGTGGAGCCAGAGGTGGGAGACCGCCGATGGGACCTGGAGGAATGCCGGATCTTAGCAAGCTGTCGGCGGGGCAGATGGCGCAGATGCAGGTGCGTTTCCCTCGAGGTCGTTTTGAGGTTGCGACGGCGCTGACCTCTATCTCCTCATTCTCTCATCCCTTCTCGCCTCCTACGCGCCTCCTGCCATCGCCATCCCTCGTCAACCTCCTCGACTCACTCGCCGCCGTCGCCTCGCCGCCATCGTCTGCAACCCCACCGACGCCCCTTCGCCTCCCCCTCCGCACCACTCCCCCTCTCTTCTCCTCGACTGCCGACGATCCACCGTTCGCAGAACATGCTTCCAGCCGGGATGCGCGAGCAGATGTCGCAGCCTGGAGCGATGGCGCAGATGCAGGAGATGATGAAGAGTATGGGAGGCGGCGGAGGGTTCCCTGGGATGGGCGGTGGGATGCCCGACATGAGCAAGATAATGGGGATGATGGGTCGTTGACAATGTACACGGAATACAAAAGGGGTGTGCGGTGCTAATACAGCTGCTTCGCGAATGACTCCTCCCTCGTCGTGTCCTCCCTCTTGATACGCCCGTCCTCTCCACCTCGCTACTCCCTTAGCTCCTCGCCTAGCTAGGAGCTCTTCCTCTTCTCCAGCTTACCCGCCGCTCGTCCGGCCCTACTCTTCCCCCCGGCCTTTGCGCCGTGTGCTCCCTCCCTCATGCCTCCCGGCGACACGCTCTCCCTCGTCGGAAACTTTGCCAACGCGGTCCCAAAGCCCGATACGTTCCCATCCTCGTCCATCATCCACTCTGGCTCCCTCTCCTCCGCCCGTCCTCTCTCCTGAACGTCCGAGAACGCCCTCGTCAACGTCGGCGCCGGTAGGGTCTTGGACCTCTTGAACGACTTGTTGGAGCGTGAGGGGACGTGGAATACGCGAAGAGTGGCGGCGATGATGGAGGAGAGGGATGAGGAGGAAGTGCGGGGTGATGGAGTGGCGGAGGTTGTGGAGGGGAGGAACGAGGTGGACGGGGCTGGGGTGGTGGAGCTCTTCTTGAGCTGTGCTGGCATCGATCTGTGGCAAGTTGTGCTGAGGAGGGTGGTGTGGTAGGAGACAAGCTAGCTCTGCCCTCGAAATTTTGGGCGTGACTGACTCGGCCCAGTCACGAAGGTCCTGGATGCTCCGAAACTCTTCGCCCCAGATCCGGACTTGTCGTGCGAGATGCTGAGCCGTTCAATCTACGTTTCTCTACGTAACGTACAGGATCTTACGTTGCTGCAAGTCAGGCACAGGAGTGCCAGGAGCGCGAAGAAAGAGGTTCGGGAGCGAGAATGCGAAGCTTGCTCTCCTCGAAGCTTTAAAGTACCGCACTAGAGCTCTCAGTCCGCCAACGTAGCGCACTGTATTCGTATAACATCCAGCTAGTAGCCCGTTTAATGTGGTCCGTCTAGAGCTTGCCAGCAAGCACGGGGGCGAAGGGGTAGTCGATGTAGCCTGCGATGCAGCATCAGCTTGAGAACTTCAGCAAGAGCAGTTGAGGAGAACGCACCTTCAGGGTGAGAGGGACCGTAGAGGTAGAAGGTCTCGCGGTTGTAGTCGGCGAGAGGGACGCCGTGCTTGATGCGAGCGACGAGATCCGGCTACGCGAGGTTTCAAATGATCAGCTCCTGCCCTTCCTCTCCTCGACGAAAGTGCTCACGTTACTGATAAAGTACCGCCCCATCACCACAACCGTGTTCTTCCTCCTCTCCGCCTCGGCAATCGCGCTCTCCGCCGTGAAGCCTCCAGCGACAAGGAACGTCCGAGGCGTCCATAGTTCGTAGATGAAGTCGAGCTCCTCGTTTTCAGGCGTAGGGATGGTGGTGTTGCCTGCTATGCGGGATTCGACGGCGTGGATGTAGGCGAGATCGGGGTGGGAGGAGGAGAGGGAGGAGACGAGAGAGGTGAAGGTCTCCTTGGTCGAGGCGAGGTCCATCTTCATTCCTGCGAGTGCGAGAGGTGAGCTACGCAGCCAGAAAAAAGGTTGAGGGAACGTACCCTGGAAAGTGCTGTAAGGCGAGAGACGGATTCCAGTCTTGGACGCACCGACGGCCTCAACGACCGCAGCGACGACCTCGCGACCGAAACGAGTCCGGTTCTCAACGCTCCCACCATATCCGTCCGCGCGCTTGTTCGACGTAGTCTGCAAGAACTGATCGACGAGGTACCCGTTCGCTCCATGAATCTCGACTCCGTCTCCTCCCGCTCCCTCAACAAAGTTCTTCGCCGCCTGCGCGTACCATCCGACGTATTCCTTGATCTCCGCCTCGTTGAGCGCACGAGGAGTCGCTCCTCCCTCGAAGGGGACGTTCGACGAGGAGACGACCTCGAATCCACTCTCCTTGAGGTTGCCGGCATCAGCCGCGCGTCCGAGTGCCCAAAGCTGCATGTAGACGAAACCGCCCTTGGCGTGGACTTTCCGGGACGTCAGCTAGCTGCTCCACCGCCGTCAGAGAGAAGGGAACGCACCTGCATCGACAATCTTCTTCCAGGACGCGATCTGCGCGTCGGTCGAGATCCCAGGGACGTTCGGGTAGCCTCCAGCTTGAGGAGAGATGAAGGTGGCTTCGGTGATGATGAGCGTTCCAGGAGCACATGCACGCTGGGTGTAGTACTCGACCGCAAGATCTGCTCGTTAGGGTTAGAGGCCAGCTCAGCTCCTTGGGGCGAATGGCGTAGATTGCGCACCGGTGTGGACGTGCTGGCTGTCGGCGCGGAAGCGGGTGACCATTAGCTATTGCTAGGCGCTGGGTGAGCTCGACGTTACCGACCTTGACGGGCGTGAAGAGGGTTGAGGGGGACATGGTTCGTCGAGGGTGTTGGAGGGAGCTGGAGGGGCGGGAGGAAGGGCGACGCAGAGGGATCTGGTGGCGGAGGGTGTGGAGTAGGAAGAGAGCTACCTGGAGGAAATCTCGAGGCGTTCTTCGAGCTGAGCAAGACTCCGAACCACCGGAGACGATTGTGCGGATGACGCTCAGCTGAAAGGGCCCAGACCGTGTCAGCAGAGGTGACTGTGGGGTCAAGTCCCAGGCCGGAGCAGCAGTAAACGGCGTGGGAGCACAAGGGGGAGCAGATACAGAGGAAGCGGGTGCAAGCCACTGCCGCGAGAGGGAGGTCGAAGGGAGCGAGGAGTCGAGGTGGCTCTTCTCCTTCCGCTCCTTCTCACCAACACCTCCTCTACCTGAGCACACCTGCTCGCCATGTCAACCCAAACAGGGATAACCATTTCAGCCGCGCTCGCCACGTCCTGGGCCAGCGCACTCGCCTCCAGCTCAACGCGCGTCGTCAAGGTCCGTCCCCACGCCCGAAGCTACGTAGGCGCTCGCTCAACTCCGTCCTGCAGATCGCGATAGAGGAGGAGAAGATCGTGCCGGCGCTGGAGATTGAGGGGAGCGATTCGTTCGAGGCGGACTTTGGGCTGCTGGAGGGGGAGGGAGTCGTCGAGGACAACGTGCCGGCGTACTTGCTTGTTCGGTGAGTCCGGGTGTTTACCCCGTTAGTGGAGTTCATAAGGCGCGCTGGAGGATCCTCCTGCCCAGCCTCCTGCGCGCCACGACTCAGGACCCAGCTAATCTCGCCTCCTCTCCAGGCTCGAGCTCTCTCCCGACTCCCCTTGGATCTTTTACGCCTACGTACCCGACGCCTCCCCCGTGCGCTCCAAGATGCTCTACGCCGCCACTCGCGCAACTCTCATCCGCTCCCTCGGCGACGCCCGTTTCCAAGAAAACATCTTCGCGACGACCAAGGTGCGTCCTCCCTCTCCCTTCGTCTTGCACGCGTTGACCGTGCAGTATAACAGGCGGACCTTACGCACACAGCGTATCTTTCTCACCTCAAGCACCAAGCTTCCTCGGCACCTCTCACAGCGCGGGAGGAGGAGATCGCTTCTATCCGCGCCTCCGAAGCCTCTACTTCGCACAACACCACCGCAGGCCGCAGTATCGTCCACGGAGCCTCAGTCGGACTCGTCTGGACTGACGAGGCAGTATACGCTGTTCGAGGAATTAGCGAGGGGGTGGTACTGCTCGTACGTCCTTTGTGCGAGGAATGCGAGACGACGCTGATGCAGGAACGCAGGAAATCAGCAGCGCAGAACAAGTAGTCCTCGCGTCTGTGGCATCGGGGCTGTCGCTACCGATGGATAAGCCGGTGTACGCTTTCTACCCGCACGCGCGCGGGATCGGTTCGTCCTTCCCTGGTCTTGCGAAAGGGCTGAGCTGACGCCGATATCGCACAGTATTCATCTACTCCTGCCCACCCACCTCGCCCATCAAATCTCGCCTAGTCTACTCGAGCTCGTCCAGCGGCGTCGTTGGGTTCGCCAAGACCCTCGGTATCTCAGTTGTTAAGAAGGTCCGCCCCTCCTCTCCTCCTCTTTGCGCTCACTGACCTCGCGCAGATCGAGACTTCCGACCCTGCAGAAGTCGACGCGGCGTTCGTGGATGGGGAACTGGGGCCTGCCGCGGATGATGGGGAGAATGCGAAGCCGATGGAGAAGGTGGAGGAGAAGGCCTTTGCGCGACCCAGCCGGCCTGGGAGAAAGCGCTGAAAGTGCTAGGTGGAATGAAAGTTGTCTGAATAGTGCGGTATCGGTGATGCGGACTGGCAGCTCGCTCAAGAGACTCAATCTGCTTTTCTCCTCGAGCGCGGTGTGGCTCTCGCTCTCGCTCTCGGACGAGAGCAGTCGTTCTCACTTGCACTCTCACTCAAGACGCATTACTAAGATCGTTTCCATCCTTATCACAGAACGAGAGGACTAAACAAGCGCGAGGGTATCCTCCACCAACTGCGAAAGGCGAATCCAGACGACGTCGAGGACGCAGCTACTTCTTCTTGCTGGCCTTCTTCGCCTTCCCCTTTGCCTTAGAATTCTCCTCCTCCTCCTATTCCCCCTCTTCCTCTGCTTCACCCTCCTCCTCGGCGTCGGAACCTGGGTCGAGTCCTTTCGATTTGGGAATCTGCGATCGGTGAGCGATACATAGCGTCAGTCTTCGCTCAACACAATTTCGCCAGCGCGGTGCAATTCTGGAGAGTGGCGGATCCACTGTGATCGAAGTACTGGGTAGGAGGGAACGCACAGTGAGGTTGAGCGAGTCGTTCGTCGGAAGGACGTACTCCTTTCTTTCCACTGTAACCGGCAGCTCCAGCTTGCCCGTGTATCCCCATCCGATATTCCCACTCTGCACCACCTTTTCAGCTCCCGCGTACTCCCCCTCGCCCCCGCTCTACGCACCTTGCTCTTCTCCGGCTTCACCTCGATGACGATCGGCTCCGTCTGCCCTGGCCAGGTGAAAGTGGCAGTGATGGTGGGAGCAGACTTGAGGAAGGCGCTGATGGTGAGTCCTTCGAGCTGTGCGTGGTCGTGGTTAGCTCGAGTTGATTGTGAGGTGGGTCGCACACGGACGGGAGAGACCGCCTTTGCCTTCTTCGCCTTGGGTTCCTTGGGCTCTTTTGCTGGAGGGTCGGCTTCGTCGGAAGTTCGCTTTGCTTTGGGCGCCATCTTGAGATCGGGCGTATGGAGGGAGGGAGAGCCGTTGAGGGCGGCCTGACGGCGAGAGGTCGTGCGGAATTCGGCCTTTCGAGCGAGGTTTTGCTTTTCTCTCTGAGGCTTTGAGTAATTTGCTTCGTTTGTACCGTTCAATCTCTTTCAGGACTTGTCGTAGCGCTCCTGGCTTCGAGAAAAGAGGCGAGAACTGACGGGGTCGGGCTTCGGCCAACCGTCGCTCGAGCCTCGAACCAGCGACGGCAACGCGCGTACTCTCTCTTCGTCCTCCCACACCCTCACTGCTCGCGATGGCGTCCTCTCTCGACCCCGCCGCACTGCTCGCTCTCCTGCTCCCATCGAACCCAGTCCTGTTCCTCCAGTCCGTCTCGCTCTCCTCAGAAGGCGATCGCTAACTTCTCGTCCCAGATTCGCCCTGACGACCTCGCTCGTCCTGTTCCTCACCTACGCCTTCCAGCACCTCATCCTTCGACCCTACGTCTCGCCACTGTACGACCTTCCTGGCCCGAAGCGCGCCTCGATCGTCCTTGGGAATCTCAAACGCATCTTCAGCGAGGAGCCGGGCAAGGTGCATGATGAGTGGGCGGAGACGTACGGAGGTGTGGTGCGGTACGGAGGGGCTTATGGGGTGAGCTCGTTTTTGTCGGAGGGTGAGATTCCGGGCTGACGAGGAGCGAGTGCGCAGGACACGCGCCTCATGTTCACCGACCCTGTTGCGCTCAACCACATCCTTCTCACTCGGTCTTACGAGTACCCCAAGCCCAACGAGGTTCGCGGTAGCCTGAGTCGGATCTTGGGGAAAGGGATCTTGTTTGCTGAAGGTGCGTTAGTTTCTCCTTGCTCGATCGAGGAAGCGAGCTGACGAAGAGATGGTTCAGGCGAGGATCACAAGCGACAGAAGCGCATCATGAGCCCCGCATTTGCGCCGAGCCATCTCCGGGACTTGACGCCGACGTTCTTCGCAATCTCGTACAAGGTGCGTTCTCTTCTGCCCTCTTATCTGAGGAAGCTGACGTCCGCTGCAGCTCCGCGATCGCTGGAATGAACTTCTTGCAAACGATGCGATGGACGTTGGAGCTTGGAAGGACGAAGCGGCTGCGAAGGAGTACCAATCAACGAAGCCGGAAGGTGAGGTTGTGTTCGATGTCACCAAGTGGCTCAGCCGCGTTACGCTCGACATCATCGGAGTGGGTGCGTTGCTTTTCGCTTCGAGACTGAGGAGAGCCTGACGCCAGTTTGAACGCAGCTGGATTTGGGTACGAGTTCAACGCGCTGGACAAGGAGGAGAACAAGCTCGCTGGCGCGTTCGCAAGCATGATGTACGTCTCTCTCGCTCCTCGCTTCTACATATCTAACGCCTTCTGCAGGCCCTCTCCTGCCGCGCGCCCGTCCGTCTACCGCCTGCTGATCCAGCAGGTCCTCGGCAAGGTCATCACCGCTATCCCGGTCGCCAAATACATCCCCAACAAGACTCTCCAGGCTGTTCGCAAGGGGTTTGAAACGATGGAGAGCGAGAGTCAGAAGATCATCGAGGTGAAGAAGCAGGAGGTCGCGGAGAGCGGAGGGATCGGGGGAGGGAAGGATTTGATGACGCTCTTGCGTGAGTTCCTGGCTTCGATGGAGTTGGGGGAAGCTGACAGCGACCAACGCAGTCAAGTCAAACCTGGGAGAGGGAAAGGCGATCATGACGGACGCAGAACTTCAAGGCCAGATGACGGTTCGTGCGCTCGCTCGTCTCTCGCTTCGCGCGCTGAAGTTCCACCTTCGCAGACTTTCATCCTCGCGTACGTCCGCTCGAAACGTGTACCTGGGCCTCGCTCACTTCCCTCTTACCGCAGCGGACACGAAACGACCTCCACCGCACTCACCTGGACTCTCTGGACCCTCGCTCGCCACCCCGCCATCCAAGATCGTCTTCGCAGGGAGATTCGTGCAGCGCGCGCCTTTGCGAAAGAAGAGGGTAGTGGCGAGCTCGGTAGCGACGAGCTGAACGCGCTCGAGTATCTTGACGCCGTCACCGTGCGTTCTCCATCCCTCGCTCGGAAACCTCACTCATCGACACGAACGCAGCGCGAGATTCTCCGCCTCGAATCGCCCGTCACAGCCACCAGTTCGCCTCCCCTCCTCTCTTTCCGCTCCCTCGCTGATCCTCCCCCAGTCCGCAGCGCAGCGAAGGACGACCTGATCCCCCTCTCGAAGCCCATCACGACCCCCTCCGGCCGCACGCTCTCCTCAGTCCCCGTCCAGGCCGGTCAAGTCCTCTTTATCTCCATCACAGCCGTCAACAAGTCCCGAGCTCTCTTCGGGGACGACGCGAACGAATTCCGCCCTGAGCGATGGTTGGACGGCAGCGTCAACTCGGAGGAGGGGAAGAGTGTGGGCGTGTATTCGCACCTTCTCACGTTCCTGGCCGGGTGCGTACTCCCAGTCTCTCTCTCCCCGAAGGAGCTCGCTGACGGCCGACCTTTCGCAGACCGCGTGCTTGCATTGGTTACAAATTCGCGTACGTCCTCCTGCCCTTCCTTCTCAGATCGCTCTAACCCTCAAACCCCTCAGTATCCTCGAGCTCAAAGCGTACGTTTCCCTCTCCATCCCCTTGCCCGCACTAACCCCTCGCAGGATCCTCGCCGTCCTGATCGACGACTTCGCCTTCTCCGAACGCTCGCCCGACCTCGCTATCGAGAGGCGGTCGGCGATCGTCATGAGGCCTTTGGTGGTTGGGGAGGAGAGTTTGGGGAATAGGATGCCGCTGAGGGTGCGATTGGCGAGGAGGGATGATTAGGCGCGGAGTGGGGAAGAGGGGAGTAGATTCGGAGGGGGTGCTGGAAGGAGCTTGCTTTAACGTTTTGACCGAAGGGGAAGCTGTTGTGGCTGGCGATGCTGGTAGGGCTGGAGTGTGATGAAGTCATGGCGTAGACCGGGGAAGCAGATCGAGAATGAAGACGCCAGCGGGAGTAGGTGCGGTCGAACGCGAAGCCGGGCGACACAGAGCAGGAGACGCCGTCCATAGCTTGAGCAGCTCCAACCCCGCACACCGTCTTTCCCAGTCTTCCTGCCATCAACAAGACGCCTCCGAACGCAGAGTCTTGCGCGCCCTGAGCAGATCTTTCTCCTCCCTAGCAGCCTCCGCCCGAGCAAGCAGCACCTCCCGCAAACCATACCCAATGAGCAACCCCTGCATTAGCTTCGCACCTCGCCAACATCCTTGACCTCCTCCACGATCCCCTCTCCCACGACCGGCTCCTTCATCTCGACCTCCTCCACCTCCTCGACGATCGCCTTGCCCGCCGCCAAGTTCTCCAACGCCTCCGGGCTCTCCATCAATGTCCAGAAGCGCTTCACGAGCTTCTCGGATCGCGCAGGGGGGAGGGGGAAGAAGGCTGTCGGGAGGTCGGAGTCTGCGCGGGTTTTGATTAGCTCGGAGAGAGGGTGGGAGGGTCGGACGCACTGAAGGAGATGAAGATGCCTGGTGCTTGCTTCCAGGGATCTAGAGCAGGGGCGGCGTCGGCGTCGGGGGAAGGAGGAGTGGTGGGGGAAGGGAGGGGAGCTGGAGGTCCCTCGACGGTGAGGTCGAGGTTGGGATTGGCGAACCTGATCCCGGGCAGGGATTCACGAGCCCAGTGCCTGCGATCACGTTCAGTGGAGCTCCTTGGAGGGGGAGAAGAGAGGCGTACCGAGCTCCTGCGTTCCCCTTCAGTCCGGTGTAGCGAACACGGAGAGACTTGATCGAAGGCGGGAGAGAACGTGTGGAAGGACCTGCTCGGAGGGCAGCGAGTCCTTCTGTGACTCGAGTGACAGCCTTGGAAGGTCGGAGAGCTGCGTTCATCGTCGAGGGGGGAGAGGGGAGGAGGAAGAAGAGCAACCGCGACTTTGTCCTCTCCCTCCGCTCACTCCTCAGCTCTCCTGGAATGCCGGTCGCTTCCTGTGAGTACTCTGGGAATGCACACGAGGAACGACAAGGCTGACCCAGCCCACGCAGACCTTCCTCAAGCCGACGGGTGGCTCCCCTCCTGGATGCTCTTTGTCTCGTCCGCTCCTCTCCGCACGCCAACCAGACCTCGCTAACGCCAGCGCACAGCTCGTTGGCCGTCTTCAACTCTGTTCAAAACTTTCTCACGACGAGCCTGACGCGTAGGATCTACAACAAGTCGCCTGGATCCGGTGCGTCGCGTGTTGTCGGCGACGGAGCAGGAGCTGACGCCGAACGCAGTGAACCCCCTACAGGCACGGACGTTTGCTGCCTGGACTCTCGCATCTGCTGCGATCAGGATCTACGCTGCGTACAACATCAACACGAAGGGGTGAGTTCCTCTCGCTCCCCCTGTCCTCTGCTCCAGCTTCTCTTGCACCCAGCCAAGTCACCCGAGCTGACCAGGACCTCAATTCAGCTTCTACGACCTCGCCATCATCTCCTACATCCTCGCTTTCGGTCACTTTGGATCCGAGGCGCTCGTCTATCGCACGGCGGGCTTTGGTCCGGGATTGATGAGCCCAGTCATCGTTGCCAGTGAGTTCTCTTTATCTGGAATATGCAAGAGGAGGAGCTGACAGTGATTGCCTGCAGGCACGTCGCTGATCTGGATGACGAGGCGTAAGTTGGGTTGCTGCTGCTCTTGCGAAGAAGGGAGGCTGACGAGAGTTCGCTCCCAGAGTACGGGTTCTACGTCCAGACATGATGGAAAGGACACTATTACTATGGAGTGGCTCTGCTCCTACCCACTCTCCGCCGTGTCCTGCTTGCGATGGTGTATCTCTCACCGCAACCTTTTGCATCTCTTGCCCGGCCGTGCACTGCTTTCGCGTCCCCGTATTCGCCTCCAATTGTGGCTGATATGGCGAGCTCATTCCACAGGTTTCCGTGACGTTGAGCCAGCGGGGAAGGACGAGAGGAGATGATCTGACCTGGAGAGGCTCGTTGGAAGCCGCTCGCTTCTCTCGCCGTTCTCTCTCGCAGGGAATTGCGCTACGCGCTTCGTCTAACTGCTCTTCTTGTGCTTAACAGGCTCATACGCTTCGCCCACCTGCCCGGATTCCGCAAACAGCTCTGCTCAACAGTCTGGGCCTCACAGTGCGTCATCCGCCTATCGTCTCCGGATCTCGGAGTCTTGCTCAGCTTGAACGGCGCGACGGCTCCTCAAGATTTTGCTCTCGACGCGCTTCTCCTTCTTCTCCAACTAACTCGACTAGACCTCACCCTCCGCGTCCTCGTCCCTCCCCTCCATCTCTCCCCAGCCACGCCTCCGAACCATGTCTTCCTCAGCCCTCTTCACGCCCGTCAAGGTCGGCAACATGGAGCTCAACCAGCGTCTAGCGATGGCGCCGTTGACCCGCTTCCGCGCCGACAGCGAGCACGCTCACACCGGTACGTTCTCGCCACCACTCCCACTCCAACGGAGCTGACGTTCGACCCGCTGGCAGGCCTCGCCGTCGAGTACTACTCTCAACGCGCTTGCACTCCCGGAACTCTCCTCATCACCGAAGCGACCTTCATCTCTGCTCAAGCCGGTGGATACCCGAACGTGCCTGGGATCTGGAGCGACGTGCAAATCGCGGCGTGGAAGAAGATCGTCGATGCTGGTGCGTTCCCTCGCTTGGTACCGCCGTAGAGCAGCTAGCTGACGCGCTGTACAGTCCACGCAAAAGGCGGATTCGTTTGTATGCAGCTCTGGGCACTTGGACGCGTGGCTAAGCCGGACGTCCTCGAGGCGGAAGGCGGATTCGATGTCGTCTCCTCCTCCGACATTCCGTTTGGAGAGGGAGCGGCTCCTCGTGCGCTCAGCGAGGCGGAGATCAAGGAGTACGTTGGATGGTACGCGCAGGCGGCGAGGAACTTCATTGAGAAGGCTGGAGGAGATGCCGTCGAGGTGCACTCTGCGAACGGGTTCGTCGACTTATCTACGGCGGTGGAGCCGGAGCTGACGCGACGTGGTGCAGATACTTGCTCGACCAGTTCCTGCAGACGAACTCCAACAAGCGAACAGACAAGTACGGCGGAAGCGTCGAGAACCGCACTCGTTTCGGTCGCGAGGTCATCGCAGCCGTCGTCGACGCCGTCGGTGCTTCCAAGACCGGTGTCCGCCTTTCTCCCTACAGTACCTTCCAGGGTACGTCCTCTGCTCCATTACTCTCCTTTCTCGCTAACGCCCGCACGCAGGAATGAAGATGGACGCCGCCTCGATCACCGAGACCTTCACTTCCTTCGTCTCCTCCCTCTCCGCCGCCCACCCCGATCTCGCTTACATCCACGCCGTCGAGGCTCGTGGTGGAGTCAACGTCACCCCCGACACCCCCGTAGGCGAGGGAGAGGAGCTCGATTTCATCTACGACCTTTGGTCTCCTCGGACGTTCCTCGTTGCTGGAGGATTCAAGGCCGACACGGCGGTTGCCATGGCGGACAAGCGGAAGAACACGGTCGTCGTGATGGGGCGGTACTTTATCAGCAACGTGCGTACTATCCTCGCGCAGGAACGCAGCAGAGCTGACCCTTGCGAAATCTCGCAGCCTGATCTCATCTCCCGCATCAAGCACAACGTCCCTCTCGCCGAATACAACCGCGATACCTTCTACCTCTACGGACCTACTCACCCTACAGGTGCGTTCTCTCGTTCTTCTCGGAGCGAGCGCTTACTGACCCTCATCCCTTCGCAGGATACACCGACTACCCCTTCGCCCCCGAGCTTGCTGGCAAGCTCTAGATGCCCGACTTTAGATGCATTAGACGGTGTAGATGTCAATACAATTATAGTGAGCCGTATTCGTCGTAGCTCTCGGGAACCTCCTTCTCGCAGCGAACCTGCGCCTGCGCTGGCCTCCTCCTCGATACCGAGTCTCTCTCGAGCACAGACCAACCGTCAGCTCGTCGCACTGCGAAATAGTGTTACAAGAACATGATACTACTAGCTCCAACTGCCTCCCCAACTCCTAGCTAAGCGATCTGCAGCATCACCCCCGCGTTCGTGCTCGCAACCCTGCTGCTCCCCCTCTTCTCCACCTCCCCCTCCCCTCCCGTCCAGTACACCACTCCCTCGGCCGTCTTCCCCACACTCTCCAGCTCGAACTTCCTCTCCAGCCCTTCGTGCTCTCGATCCGTCTTCTCCCTGGGCCCAACGACGACGACTCCTCCATTCATCGTACTCGCCTGTCGCACTCGTCAGTTCCCTCCGTAGCACAGCCTCGAGCACGAAAACGCACCTCGAACGATCCCTCATACTCGCGATGCATCCTCACCTCAGCAAGCCCGTTCGTCGTCTCCACCACACTCCTCAACCCTCTCTCCCTCGGCTGCTCCGTATACACCACCTCAACCGGCGCGTTCGTCGTCCCCACACTAACCTCGTACCTCCTCGCCTCTCCCAACAGAGCCAACTCCGCCTCGATCGCTGCGTTCGACGTTGACAACACGAGCGTATTCCGCACTTCGAACGACCCCTTGATTGGGCTGTTCTTCGCCTTGATCACCAGCTCCTCGCCCGAGAGCTTCGCGCGAATCCCGCCGTTCGTATTCCACACGTCCGCCTCCGTCGTTTCCGCCTCGATTACAATGGGAGCGTTCGAGGCCGAGAGGATGAGGGAGGTGGTGCGGAGGGCTGAGAGGGTGACCGGAGCGTTTTGAATGCGTGCGGTAAATTTCTGAGTTGGGGGGAAGGAGGAGATGGAGAGGGCGAGCGAGGTGTGGGCTTCGAAAGCTGCGAGTGCGAAGGGAGGGAGGTGGAAAGTGAGGGCGTAGGAGATGGAGGAGAGAGAGTGGTTGAGTTGATCCGGGGCCTGTAAATACTGTTAGGAGTTAAGTCGAAGGTGGAAGAAGGAGGGACGAACCTGGATGCGGATCCCACGCTGGTTCTTCTCGGCGAACGAGCAGACGACCGACTCGGCTAGCAGGGCCTCGCTGTCGTACGTCGCTTCAACAAGGACGTACGCAGAATCGAGGACGTCGTCGACTTGGAAGGAGGTGGATCCACGCGCGAGGCCGAGGGAGAGGACGACGAGAGTCGAGACGGTGTTGAGGGGGAGGTCGAAGCGGGCCTTTGCGAGTCCAGGACCGGCGTTCTTGAAGTTGTTGCACTCGAGCGCATGCGGAGGAGCTTCGATACCCTTCTCAGAGGTCAGTCAGCTCCCCTTCTCCGCACCAGGCGAGGTCAAACGCACCTTGAAGTGCCGTCCCCGGCGATAGACTCCCTCGTCAATCACGATGGTCCCAGTGAGCAGTCCGATACCGATCCAGATGCCGAATCCCCACAGCAACGCTCCGAAGAACCTCTTCCTCGCCCTGCGGTCTGCCTCCCTCATCGCATCTCGTCGTTCGTACGTCACTGGCGGAGGGAGAGCGGAGAAGGGAGAAGGACCGGCGGGAGGCGCTGTCGTCCTCGGGGCTGGGAGAGGGTAGTTGTGGGCATAAGAAGAGGAGGGCTGAGAGTCGGCGTAGTTGGGCGCTGGGCAAGACGGCGAGTCAGGATGGTGTTCCTCTGAAGGACGAGCGCGACTCACGGTTCGAGAGGAGAGACGTCGCCTCGCCTGCGGTGGCGCTTCCTGCGTTAATCTGAGCAGCTGCTAGATTTTCCTTGACTGCCATCGTGGCGGTTGAGCGTGTGGTCGGAGGCAGAGGAGCGGAGAGGTCAAAACCAGAGGACCGCCGCCTGTTCGCTCCCTTCCTGCTCTCCCTCCGCGATGCCAGCACACTCAGACGCCCTCGCCACTCTCTCTGCGGTCTTCCCAACTCACTCGAACGAGACCCTCGAGCGCTACCTCGCGGCGTCTTCGAACTCGCTCGAAAGGGCGACAGAAGCCCTCCTCTCCTCCCGGCCTCTCGGTCCCTCAGTCAAGCGTCGGCGCGTAGAAGGTGGACTCGACAAATGGCTCCGAGTAGCTGAGCCCGAAGCTGCTCCACCGCCAGTGCCCCCACCGAAGAAGGAAGGCCAGCGATCAGCGTTCGACCTCCTCCGCCCTCCGACCTCAGCTCCACTTCCGGCTCCCGCTCCCCTCCCGACTCTGGTTCTCTCTACGCCAGCTTTAGTTTCGCAGCACACGGGAGGACTTTGCACGCTTATCGAGAACGTTCTACCGAAGGAGCTGGCGGCGCGGTTGTTCCTGCGAATGATCAGGGAGAGTGCGGGGGAAGGAGGGCCGGGGTGTACGTTCCTCGCTGCGTCGGAGGGAGAAGGAGAGCTGACCATGCGCTACAGGGGAGAAGAATCGCTGGATCTTGTTCGACCGTGAGGTGGAGAGCCCGCACACGACTTCCTTCTATGTCGAGGCGCCTGGCGAGGCGTCTGCGTACGACCAGGCGGCGTTCACTCAGGTGCGCTTCTCCTTAAATCTTTCTGGGGATTTGCTAACAACATCATAGGCCGCGCAATATTGGTACAACGGCGAAGAACGACCCGCGCGAACGTTCAACTCCGAGATGGATCTGGCTCGACAAGTCATCGGCCCGCTCGTTCAAACCGCCCTCGCAGGCCGCTCCGTACGCTCCATACTCCTCTCCTTCGAACCCAAGCTAACGTCCTCAGCCTCACCCTCTCGAATACGCCGGTCCCTGGCTCCCCAACGTCGCCGCCGCAAACTCCTACACCGGCTCGAAAGAGGTTCGCCCGCTCGCCCTCGCTTCCCTTCGACTCGCTAACCCGCCCACAGAGCGTAGGCTGGCACTCGGACGTCCTTACCTACCTCGGTCCCTACCCCACCATCGCCTCCCTCTCCCTCGGCGTCTCCCGTCCCTTCCGCCTTCGCTCCTCCTCCGGCGTTGCCCCTCGAACCCTCTCGATACCACTACCGCATAACGCACTGTTAATCATGCACGCTGGAACGCAAGAACGATTCAAGCACTGCGTTCCGCCCGTCGGAGCCGTCGACCTCTTTCGCGTCCCGAGGGGATTAGGGCTCGACGAAGAGCGAGGCTTTAAGGAGCGAATCAACGTGTGTCCCTTCCCCCCTACTCCCTATCCCTTCCTCTCTAACCCCTCCCGCGCGCAGATCACCTTCCGTTTCTACCGCCCCGACTTCGCACCCCTCCCTACCACTCTCTCATCCCCCTCTGTCGCAGACTTCGTCCCTCCTCCAAACTACGCCGGCACCCCTCTCTGCGTTTGCGGGATCCCCTGCGTCCTCCGTCCCGACGCCAAAGGAAAGGCTCGCGCGAATCTCGGGAAGCGTGGTGCGGAGTCGGCGAAGGCTAGTGCGGAGTCCTCAACGGCGAGGGAGGAGGAGCTGCTGTTCTTCTGGCAGTGTAACGGGGGCGCGCAAGAGATAGGGAGGCAGTGTGGGCATTTCAAGTTGCTGGATATGGAGCGCGAGGGGAGGGGTAAGTGGTGGGTTGGGTGAGACGCTCCCCGGAACAATCCTCCACCGCAGGCTTACTCACCTGATTGTTCGAAATCCCGCTGGTCCTCCCTCTCCTGCTGGGCGACTTGCTCGAGCTCGTTCTTCCGAGTCTCAGTCGCGGCGGCGAAGCTCTGCCTCTGAGGTCCAGGATTCCAGCTGCCCAAGCTGCGTCGCTGGTCCTAGTACGCTACGCGCCTGTTCCTGCTCTCGAGTGTATCGGCGGATGATGGACGCGGAGGAAGAAGGAGGAGAAAGGACCCTCCCTTGTCCGCCCAAGGCGGTCGAGTTGGCGCGAAGTTCGAAGTTCGGGGCGTTTGCTGCTTCTCCTGCTTCCTCTCCCCTCACCTACGACCTCACCAAGGACCTCTCTTATCAGTCGCAGAACGTGTCTCAAGGTTCATACGAGACTTTGCCGCTTAGCTCGACCTCGTAAGTCTCTTCTCGCTCTCTCCCGCTCCCGTCGAAGCATCTCACTCAACATCAACAACTCAGCAGCTACCTCTCCTCCCTCCTCCAGCCGTCCTCTCACTCCCACCCTCGTCCAACCTCCTCACTACCCTACCCTCACCGATTGACGCGCTCAAGAATGGAACCGGTGCGCCCCATGCCTTTGTTCAGCTCTCTTGTCGCGTTACTTACGCTCACACGCAGTCGTCGCGCGATGCTATCCTCCCCTACTTCAGGGACGGGCGCCGCAAGTACGAAGCGAGCGGAGGCAACCCTCTCGAGTACCTCCTCGCGACCCACTCGTATGCAGTCGAGTTCGCATCGATCGTCCTTGCAAAAAAAGTTGGATAGGACTGTCGCGCGCAAGCTCGAGGTCGACGTCGAGCTCGCTGGGAGGGAGGAAGAGGAGTGCGCTGGCGCGGCCGCACGCACGAAGGAGCTCGAGAGCGTCCTCGCTGCCGCCGCTGTCAAGGCGAAGAAGGCCGAGGACGCCATCAAAACCAAGAACGCTCGAAACAAGGCGGTCGAGGAGGAGCTCCTGCTTGCTCAAGCTCAGGTCCGCGCCGTTGCGCTCGACCGGGATTCGGAGAAGGAGCGCAGGCTTGGGGCAGAGCTTGCGGGGAGTCTGGTGGAGGAAGGGCGTTCGGAGAGGGCGAGGAGTGGTTTGGAGAGGGACAAGGAGGTGATGGTCGAGAGGGAGGCTGCCCAGCTGCTCAGGCGTGTCATCGAGGAGAAGGTGAGGATTTCTGGGGCTCAGGCGGGATCACAAAGCTTACTGACCTCTCCTTTCCCATTTCTCAGGAGTGCGAGATTGCCAGCAAGACCGCCCAACATACTCAGTCCGCAAGGACTCGACGCTGGAATGCGGCGCCCTCGTGAGTTGCCAAATGATGATCTTCTAAAGTAGCTCGCTCACTCCTTCGCTCTTGCTCTCAGCTCACTCGCAATGCCGACCTCAAGAGTCTCCTCGCTGCCGAGACGATCGAGAAGGAGGCAGTTGAACAAAAGCTCAACTCATTCGTTAGTCTTCGCTCGTGAGAATCCTCTCGGAACCCCGCTGATCTCTCCTTTTTCACAGATGGAACGCGTGCTTAAGGACGGGTACGGCAAGATTGATGCCAAGCGTGACAAGATCGTAAGGCCTGCTGAGGATCCTGACCTTAACGCTCGCTGATTTACTCTCACTTCTCGCAGGAGGCTGAGCTTTCGAACCTCCTCAACGAGACCAGCAAGAAGGCGGTTGCTGCGGTTCCCATCTCCTCGCCGTCGCCCACCCCCTCCGCCTCTTCCTCTAGCGCCTCTTCCGCCGCCTCTACCTCCGTCGCCTCCTCCACCGCCACCAGCCCCTCGGGGCGCGGTACCGCTTCCGAAGCCGACATTGGTCAACATGATCACGGCGGTCCACTTCCAGCGACTGCGAACTGAGTACCCCTCTCAGTACGAAGCGCACGGGCGTCAGGTACGGCACGCGGCCGGCATTGGAGACGATTTAACTCGCGAATTGTGGCTTTGTGAGCTCTGTAGAACCACGAAGGCCTTGGACACCGCGGCGGCGTGTCGTTTGTGAGTAGTAACTCGATTCCGGTCCGCGCTGCGAAGCCAGAAATGAGCGGACCTCTCGCTAGCGAAGGTCCCTCGCTCGCCTCGATGCCGTGAACGAGGACTCAACCACGGAAGCAAGACACTTCGAGCACAAGTTCTGAAAGAGAAACGAGCTCGGGACTGAAGCTAGGGAGAAGCCAGGACGAAGAACGAGTCCCGACGCTCGCCCGCTCAAATCCTAAATTCGCTACATTGCGCTATCGATACCCCTGCTGCCCACCCCAACCCTGCTGCGGGTACTGCTGTTGTGGGTACTGCTGCCCACCCCACCCCTGCCCAGGCGGGTACTGACCCTGCCCCGGTGCGCCCATCGGCATTGGTGGAGGGTACGCCCCCGGCGGTCCCGCCTGCGGTACTCCTCCTTGATACAACGGCGTCCTTCCGTAAGCCGATTGCGGTACAGGTTGATGAGAGGGATACGGGCTTGGTGCGGTCCTGCGAGGAGAAGTCAGCTCGGGGAAGAGAGGGAGGGAGGGGAGCGAGAGAAGCGTACCGAGGGTCGAACTGCGCCATGGGAGTCCCTCGCCCACCGTCCATCGGTGTACCTCGTCCGACCGCAGGCGACGCATACGGGTTCGGTGTTCGACCTGCGTACGGATTGGGCGTACGCCCGAGGCCGGGGTGGCGGGGAGTGGGGTTGGGGAGGCGAGCGCCGCTGGCGAGGCGAGTTTGGTACGCCGTTTTGAAGGCGTTGCACTGCGCGAGCGGCGTTAGTCATGACTTTGGAGGGGAGGGAGGGGAGGGGAGGGGGGAGGGGAAGACGCACGAGGGCCATCACGTCGCCGTGCTCCTCGCCGAGAAGAGAGAACGCGCCGGGAACGACCTTGACGGGCTGCGATCGGAAGGAGCTCAGCGCCAAACGAGAGAAACGACGAGGGAGAGAACGTACCCAAGTTTGGATCTCGACGTCGTTGTTCGAGCGGAAAGAGACGACGAACTGTCCAGCGAGCTTCGGGTCGTCCCTCTTGATCCCGAAGCCGTAGGCCGACTGTCCCGGGTTCGCCATCGTGTAGTTCTGGAGGTACAGGTCTGCGAAGAAGCGGTCAGCAGCGGTACACGGCGGAAAGAACGAGCGAGGACTCACTGAGCTCCTCCTGCGATCCCCTGTACTTCTCGTGCGCGAGCATCTCCTCGACCTTCTTCGCCATTCCCTTGATGTGGATGTTGATGAGCTCGTCAAGATCGGTGTACGTGTGCTTGCTCTCGATGCGCAGCCTCGAACCGATCGAGAACGAGTTGATCTTGTCGAGTTCGGTGACGGCTGCGAGATCAAACGTCAGCGAGCGAGCTCGAACAGGGAACGACGAAGGACGTACCGATGTGCTGGTAGACGCCGTCGTCGACCTTCCACGTAACGGCAAGATGATCCTCCTTCGACGACGGTCGAATCACGCACTGCCCTCGCTGCTGGTTCGCCAGGAACTGCTCCGCCTCGCCCGCACTAAAGTTGTGGAAGTTGGGGTGCTTGATTTGTCGACGAATGCGACCGCCCTTCTTCTGCGCCGTCGCGACCTGCACCTGCTTGTCCTCCTCGGCCTGCTGACGGTTGTAGTACGAGGGGTCGGGATGAACTCGTCGCTGCTCAAAGTCGCCCCGCGCGATCGCACGCTCCTGCGTCGAGAGCTCGACCTCGAACGTATCGTGCTTGAGCTCCATGACGAGCGCTTGGAAGATCTGCCCTGGTCGCGGCTTCGGCACGTTCTCGAAGTCGCCGTCGGTTCGGTACTCGGACGCGATCGTCCCTTCGACGCCCGAATCGAGGCGGACGAGGACGCTGTCGTCCCGCTTGACGCTGACGACGCGCACGGGGATGATGAGACCGCGATCGAGAGTCGACTGCGTCTCCCCCGTGAACATCGTAAATACCTCGACGAAAGACGGGAGGACGAAGTTCTGGCGAGTTTCGGCGTAGGGTCCCTGCATCTCGTCGCGAATGCCGTAGAGGGTGAGCCGCTTGGGGACGCCGAGGATCTTGGCGAGTTCGCTGGCAAAGTCGTCGAGGGAGAGTTCGTCGAGCTTGCGCGGGTCGTCGTCCATGACATCGGCGACGGCCTGGGAGGGGGTAGCGAGTCCGGCGATATCCTCCTCGTCGTACTCCATCGCGTCGGCGGCCATCTTCCTCGCGACGTCGTAGTCCTCGGGATGGATGCGAGTGTCGTCGAGGATGTCGGGCTGTCCGTCCTCGGCGTCGACATTCCGCTTGAGATCGGTGCGGAGGAGGTCTTGGGGGATTCGGAGGAAGGCGGCGGCGTTGATGAAGACGTTGGTCGAGAGGACTTCTTGCACGACAAGGTTCTGTCTGGTCGTCAAAGTTCCGCCCTGCGTCGAGAGCGCGTTAGAGTCGAACGAGTGCGCGAGGTGGCGAGAGGAACGCACGATAGGTCCGTTGATCTTCTTGACGACGCTGCTGGCTTTCCGAGGACCGAGGCCGGAGACGTAGGGGAGGAGAAAGCAGTAGTAGGGGTTGCGAGCGGCGCGGTTGATGTCGACTCCGACCTTGTTCGTGACTTCAATGAGAGCTCGCTCGAGGTAGTGCGTCGCCTTCTCCCTGCTCAACTGCGCCGCGCAAAAAAACTGTTTCAGTACCGAACTCCTGTCGCTGGAAAGAGAAAGGAACGCACGAGCTTCTGGTTCGGATCGTAGGTGAGGGCGATGAGGTCCGGTCCGAGCGCCGCGTACTCGTTGAGAGGGCTCTGAGCGTAGCGCGCGAGTCCAACGCAGTACTTGCCGAGGATAGGGAGGTCGGGGAACTCGGTCGCGGCGCGCTTGCTGTTCTGGTAGATCCTTGCGACGTCGTCGTAGACGAAAATGGTCTCAAACCGCGCGAGCGCCTTGAGGTTGTCGTCCGACTTCCACTCGTCGTCGTCCACATCGAGCTTGCCGGTAAGGATGCCCTCGGAGACCTTGTTAGCGACTGCCTGGACATCGCCCATGAGGCGCTTCGTGCTCGGGGAGAAGCCGCCGACGACGATGACTTGAGGCCTGCGACGACGAAGGAGGTCTGCGAGAGCTTCGCGGTCCTTGGAGTCGGGACCTTGATAGTCCTCCTCCTGGTGATGCTCGGGGTGGAGAGTGTCGAGCTTGAGGTACTCGCGGAGGTGGCCTTCTTGGTCGGTAAAGACGGCGAAGACCGAGTCGCGCTTGGGATCTCCAGCTCCGTGCGAGATGGCGAGGACCGAGGGGGATGTCGCCCTTCTTCATCGAGCCGTCAGCGCGGCAGTAAGGCGCGACGTTGATGCGCTGGAAGCGAGCAGTCAGCGACCTGATCTCGACGACGAGAGGGGGGAGAAAGCGACGCACCTGATCGAGCTTCGCCGCGCACTGCTTGCCGACGAACTCCTCCTCCTCCTCCTGCAGCAAGTTCCTCGCCCACACCTCGGCCGCCGGCGCCAAATGCTCGTTCACCGCCGCGCGAATGATCTGCTCGCGAACGTCGTTCCACGCTTCGGCGAGTGCCGACGAGTAGTCCGACTTGTACATGGCGCCGAGGTCGCTGATGAGCTTGTCGGAAGCGGCTTCGGGGAGGACGACGGTGCACTTGACAAGACCTTCGGCTTCGGCGCTGAGGATCTGGAGGAACTGAGCGGAGCGATGGAAGGCGCCGATGGGCTTCTCCTCGAGGTATTTGAACGTCTGCTCACGTAGGCAAAGTTAGCGAATATACGTACGAGCGAGGTGGACAGTCGAGCGTACGTAGAACGGGTGCATCTCGTCAATCTTGCTGATTCCCTTCTCGGTCGGTCGAACGTTGACGACTCCATAATCCTTGAAGAACCTCCTCGCCTCCTTCTTGAGCATCGGGTCGCGACTAATCTCGTGCACGAGAATGAACTTGGCCGCTGCGATACCGAATCAGCACCTTCGCGCGCGCCAAAATCAAAAGGACGAACCATCGAGAGCGAGCTCCGCCGATGCGTATTCTCCCGTCGCGTACTCCTCCGCCAGTGCGAGCGGCAGCACTCCCGGATCCTCGATAAAGTGCTTCTTGTTGAGCGTGACAAAGTCCTGCGAGAGCTGCGTCGCCGACACCGCGATCGCCTGCGTCCCTCATCAGCTCCTCCTCCGCACACACAAACGAACGACGAAGAACGCACCTCGGCCAACTTGGAAACGACGTTCCTCTTGGCGTTCTCGTACCTCGACTCCCTCGTCGCCCTCTTCTTCTTCGGCGCCTCGTCATTCTCCACCTCCTTCATCTCCTTGATCTCGGCCAACTTGGCCGCATACTTCATCGCGAGCCAATCGCTCGCATCGGCGACTTCCTCGACGCTCTCGAGCGCGCTCATGACCTCCTCAAAGTAGTCGTCCTCGACATCGAGTTGGTCGAACAAGGCCTTGAGGTCATTCTTGCGATGAACGAGGGCGCGGTACTTGATCGAGAGAGCCGAGATTCGCCATAGGTCCGCTTGGTCGAGGAAAGCGAGGTTGCGTAGGGAGGGATCGTCGGCGGTAGGGTCGTGGTGTACGAGGAAGTCGGAGCGGTGGTGCCAGATGAAGGGGACTTCGAGGAAATCGACGTTGAGGAACCGAATCGCGTCTGAGACGGCTTTGAGGAACTCGTCGTGCAGGACGGGGTAGTCGCCGCCCCTAACGTCCTTAAGGAGGAAATCCTCGGTACAGCGCGGCGAGATCCGAGACGACATCCACGCGGCCGCTTCCTCGAGGTCTTCCTCGGCGATGAAAGGTGCTGGAGCACCGTTCTCGAGCGGCTCGAGTTCGGGGAGGCCGGCGGAGGCGAGCTGCATTCGTTCGGGGATGTCGAGGAGGCGAATCTTGTCGTCCTTTTCGGTGAGCATGCGCGAGGCGATTTCGGAGGGTTCGAAGATCTGCTCGCCCGTCGTCAGCTCCACTCGTTCCTCCCCGCACGAAGGAACGAACGCACGTCCTTGAGTCCCTTCTCCTCCTTATCCTCGACCTCGTCATCGAGCGCAAACGCATAATCCTGCCCGTTCCCAAACACCTCCGTCACCTCACTCCACGCCTCCGCCGTGATGCCCTCCACAAAGCCCGCCCCGAACCCACTCCTCCTGACAACCTTCTTAACGACCTTCTTCTTCTTCTGCCTCCGCCGCTGCTGCCTCTCCTCCTCGTCCTCGCTACTCCCATGCCGCCCCGACGAATCCGACTGCGAGTCATCCTCGATGAATCCCGCCATCTCGTCCGCGTCAAACATGCCCGTGTCGATCTCGGCGTCGGCGCCGCGCTCGTCGTCGTCGAAGATATTGTGCAGGCCTTGGACGGAGGCGTCGGAACCTGCGGATGCGGAACGATGGCGACGGAGGCGCTTGAGCTTGTGGCTCTGCGTGGGGAGTTAGCTTTAGGGGTGCGAGAGCGAGGGAGGAACGTACGCTGTCGCCGCGAGTGAGCTTCATCCCCGTGTTCTCCTCGAGAAGTGCGAGATCGTCCTCGTCGAGATCGCCAGCGTCTGAAGCGGCGAAATCAGGTCCAGATCCCGCAAAAGAAAGCGAAAGAACGCACCATCGTCGTCGTCCTTCCTCCGCTTGCGCGATGCCTCTTCGCCCTTGTGCTTCCTGCGCTTCTTCTTGCTCCGCCGACTTGAGGAGTCGTCCTCGTCGATAAAGCCGCCTGTAGAGGTGCGCGAGGTCAGCGGGGGTACTTGGTGTGCGCGTGTGAGCTGGGAGTAGCGAGTATCTGGTTGCGCTCCTACGGCGCTCAAACGTTCCGTCGCGTCCGAGAGCAGTTTCAGCGGGCAGCGTACGCCTCCGCAAGGGACCAGGGTAGGTCTCTTCCCCAACGCGCCTCTTGCTGTTCTACTCGTTCGCAGAAACGTGCGAAAGAGCTTCAGGAGAGCGAGCAGAACGACATGAAGCACCCGAAATCCTCACTTCGCTCGACGCGAGGCAAGAACCTACGAGGATGAGCGCCAGTCCGCCTGCTTCGCACCGCGCGAGAGTCCTCTCAATCCCTCGCCCAAGCAAGGCACGCTTCGACCCTCCGCTCGTGCGACCACCACGCGCTGGGCGAAGGTGTACTCCCGCCCAGCACGTCTGACCCCTCTACGTCTTCATAATGACAATAGCTGCTGCTCCGCGCGAAGGCTTCGCAAACGCCACTGGCATAGCGGCGAAGGGCGTCAAAGATCTATCAGAGAGCTCCCCCCGCCTCGATGGCGGGTCGTCGCTTCCGAAGTTTCTTGCGCGCCTCCGCAGGCCACGAGCGATTCCCCACCACCCCTGCCTCTTAGCGAGCGACGCCCAGTCGAGGGAAGCTCAGAACCTGGACAGGTAGCACGCGCCGAGCCGCGCTCGCACATCTCCCGTGCTCCCGTGTCGCTGGGCCAACAGGAGCGGCACAAATTACCTACCGTGCATCGCAAGGCTCCTCAGCCTGACAAGCTGCATCACTCTGCGAATGGCGAGGATCACGCCGCTGCTGTTGCTCAGCCGCGAGGCACGAGAAGAGTCGCCTCCCTCGCCTCGCGTCACTCCTTTTCGCAGCCCCTGACCTGCAGCGAACGACGCCCGGAATGATGGCTACCGGTACCGTGTCGTAGCCCACCAGGCTCAACACAGCGCAGGAGACGCCCTGCCGAGCGCGCGCTTCCACTTGGAGCAGCAGCACGAACTCTCCCGCTGGGCGAGGATGTTGGAGCTACGACCAGCGTCCTACGCACTCGCAAGTGCGTAGCCCACCCGTCGAACGCCATCGCTTCGTTCCCAGCCAAGTCACCCCCTCGCCCTGCCCCTCCCTCCCCTCCCCCTCCTCCCTCCTCCCCTCCCCCAACCCAGCTCAAACCAACAAGCGAACTCACTCTCTTTAAACTCCCTCTCCTCCTCACTCCCCTCGCTCTCCTCCTCACTACTATCCCCCGCCTCGGGTCTCAAATCCTCTCCCTCTTCCGCGTCCATGTCGTCTTCTTCTTCTTCTTCAGCGGCGGTGGGGTCACCGAGGAGCATTGAGGTGCTGTTTCTGCGTTAGTGCGAGAGGGAGGAGGGGAGGGGGGGGACGTACCTCATGCTGGGCTGTCCCTGGTTGCTGGAGTTGGGCGCGATTCGTCGAGGGGCGAGGAGGGGTAGTGGCGTTTGTGGCGGGGTTGGCGTTTCGAGTGGGCGTTCGGCGGCGTTCGCGCGAAGGGGGAGGGGAGAAGGAGCGGGCAGAGAGCAGTCGAGCCTGAGTCGAGGCTAAAGTTCACAGACGTTGAATCTTTAGTGAAATTATCGGTCGAGTCTCGCTCCCTTTTCGCTCTTCTTTCTACTCTCCCGCTGACTCCTTTGGCTGATAGAGAGCCTTGGAGGAGCCCGAATCGATTTCAAGACGAAAAAGCTGGATTCCAGCCAAAGTCCGAGCCCGGTTCAGCTACTCAAGCCCCGCTCAGCGGCACCTGAGAGCTTCGCAACCATCTCCTCGTCCTCTTTAAACTCCAAACGACAGTGCAGGCTTCAGTACTAGCCAGAATCTAGTCCCAGTCAGGCGGAAGAAGATTCAGAGCTGGAAAAGAAGAGCGCCTCTCCCTCTCGCTCATCGCGCAATCCTGGAAGCTGCGTGCGAAGCGAGGTTTCAAGTCGAGGAACGAGGACGGCGCACCAACGCAGGTCGAATACGGGAATTTCTCAATCCAGTTTGGGTGTAGAAGCAGATAGGGACGAAGGTCGGAAGCACCGGTGACGCAGGCGACGTCGAGCAGTGAGAGCGAGAGAGCAGACCCATCCTCTCGACGCTCACAAGACAACGCAAAACATTAAGCACAAACTCCCCATCCTACACGCCCTCCTATCCACAAAACCTTCTCCCCTAAAAACGCCCTACAAGCCCCCCAACAATCCCGCAGCCCTCAATTCCCTCCTCATCTCGCTCCCCAAACTCATCGCCTCCCTGTTCCCCCAGACGCTCTCCTTCCTCACTGCTGTCCTCGTCTTGGATCCACTTGAAGAGGGGTGTACCGCGGCAAAAGACGTCCAAGTGGTGAAAGAAGGGGCGACGCGGAAGGGATGAACGTGGTGTGCAGGAGAGTAATGCATCATCCCGCTCCTAGGTGGGTGATCGATAGAGTCTGGATGCTGGATGAGGTAGCTCTGCGTTTACTTCGTCAGCTCGTGCCCTTGTCGCGGTCTCGGAAAGGAAGAGGGATAGGGGTGAGAGGGGAAGGACGTACGGAGGAGAGGAGAAGGATAGCTGCGATGGAGGCTTGGAGGACGAGGGGAGGGAGTTTGGAAGTGGAGGTAGTGGGCGCGCGCGTGGTGAAGTGGCGCAGGGCGGAGGAAGAGAGCATGGTCGCGTGATTTGGTGGGCTTGAGAGAGGGGCTTGCCGGTGGTGCTGGCTGGTGGCTGGCTTGTGGTGGCTTGTGCTGGCTGTTCGAAGTGGTTGGAAGAGAGTCAACAGTCGTTCGCTTGCAAAGTCGTTGGGGAAGTTGAGGCGGGAGAAGAAGGGGGAAGGAGAAGAAGTCCAACTCCCTAGTCCTCTCAGCGGAAAACAAAGCGGAGTTCCGCTCGCTCGCCTGATTCGCTCTCCTCTCTTCCGGCCGAGGTGAGATGCCACTGGAAAATGGCGTGCCGCACCAGATGAGGGCGTGATTACCGTGTGCTGTAGCTGGGGGCTGACTCTGCGCTCAGAACGCGTGCTCAGCGTCGGAAGAGAGAGGAAGAGGGAAGAAGTTCGCCAGGCGCCCGGAGTCCGGATCGAATCTCTCTCCTCAAGATGAGCGGAGCAGAAGTGTCTCTCCTACCGAACTGACAGTACACGATCCAACATCGGATAACACCCAGCTAATCCTCTGGATACGTCGCACTCAACCTCGCCGCCTTCAAGAACCTCCACCTCCCATCCTCCTTCTCCACCGTCCGAAAGTACTTTCCGATACTCCTATGCGCCAGCAACCTCTCCACATCCGCATCGTCGACAGAGCGATCGAGGGTAATGTTCTCGGAGGCGACGTAGCGCGTTGATCCGTCTTCGACGATCTGTGCGCGTGGTTAGCGGAGTTGGGGGAGGAGAGGAGGGACGAACGACGTGGTAGAAGGGTTGGTGTCGACCGTACGCGAGACGATCGACTTGCATCTGCATAATCCCTGCGCGCGCACCACCATCAGCCGAGCGCACCCAAAAGAGAGAGAAAGGAGGACGCACACTGCTCACTCGCTTCGCACGTCAGGTCCCACCCCCTCACCACCGCAACATACCCAAACAACTTGTGCCTAAACACATGCCCCACCCTCCACTTAATAATCCCCACCCTCCTCCTCTCCTCAGGCCCCTCCTCCTCCCCCTCCCTAATACTCCTACACATCTCCCTAATACTCCTACACTTCTCCCTCTCTCTCCAATCCCGGCGCCACGTCCCGCTCCAACACTACGATATCGGCGGGGAACTCGGCTTGACAGATTGAGACGAGCCAGTCGGCGTAGGCGGCGTTCGAATCCGAGGGGGTAAAGAGGAAGAGAGCCATGGCGGCGGCGTAGAGAGCTGCTGTCGTCGATTCGTGGTCCCCTGCTCCGTGCGCGTCGTCCTCTCGAACAGAGTTGACGATGTTGCGAGCGACGCGTAGGCACTGCGTACGAAATTAGCGAGGAACGCAGAGGGAAGGGCGTTAACGCACCATCTCGCGCGCCGTAGCAGGCCGAATGAACTCTGGATCCATCGCCGCGCCCGTCGAAGCCAGCATCCCCCTCAGCGTCCTCTCCTCCATAATTTGTCCCCCGCTAAAAACGTTCACATAGACCCACTCCTCCCGCCCCGGTACGGCATCTCTCGCCGCGACGGCCGCGAGGACGACGCCTGGGAATCCGATGGGGCGAGCTTGGATGTTGTAGGAGAGTGGGAGGCGGCGGATGAAGGCGCAGAAGATGGTGACGAGGGAGAGAGGGAGGGAACCGTGGTTCGTGGATTGGTCCGAGAGGGTCGATTGGGCCCAGACGAAGTCGAGGAAGTGCTGTTCGCGGGACGCAAGATCAGCGAGGTCACATTTCACGCAAGAGAGGAACGCACGTTCTCGATGTGGTGGAAGGAGCGACCGGTGGCGGGCTTGAAGTTGAACGCTTGCATCACGGCGCAGACGTACTTGACGCAGCCGAGAAGGGTCTGGCGAGGAGGGGAAGAAGGGATCTCGCTCGCTTCTGAAAGAATCTCCGACGCCGTATCAAAATACCCCAGTACCTGCATCCTCATCAGTTCCCTCGCTCCTCATATCCAATCGAAAGGACGCGCACCGTCGAAGGATCCACACCTCTATAAGCCGCAAACCCCGCGACCCCCTCCTCAAAGCTCCCCTCCCCCTCCCCCTCCTCCTCCAATATTCCCTTCCACCCCTCCACCGCCTTAGCCCTAACCAGCATCTCATACGCCTGCCTAGCCCAATACCTCCTACTCAACCACCACTCCGGATCCTCCTCCTCTCTCACCCCCATCTCCCTCCTCACCACCTCCAACACATCCTCTCCCAATTCCCTAACCCTCTCCAATCTCCCTAGATTCCCCGTCCCCTCCCTCCCCATCTCTCTCACCAACCTAACCGCCTCCCGATCCCTCTTACTCCTCCTCACGAAATAAGCATAATCATCCTCGTTCGGCAGACGGCGCGAGGGGATCCAGAGAGAGTGGCGGGACCAGAGAGAGGGGTGGGTCGAGAGAGCGGAGAAAGTATGGGAGAGGAGGGAGGAGGAGAGGAGGGAGGGAGGGGGGGAGGTGGGAGAGGATTTGGGAGAGGAGTTCGGGGGGGAGGGAGGTGAGAGATCTGTGTGCGTAGGGTGGAGTTAGCGGAGTCCACTTGTAGGTTTTGGCGGGTGGTCCTGGGCGTGAGCGGCCTTGTTAAGGTGGTCCGAGACGCAGCTCGGTCAGGATGGTGCTGCGCTCTCTCGACTCGTACCTCCCCCGCTCGTCCAGCAAACATTCCTGGCACTGTGTACCCTTCTGCAACACGCCCACCACCCGGCGAGATCTCAGGGACTCACCTGGGTCCCGCTTGATTCGGCGAAGTCATACGCGGAGTGGTTTGGGGTCAAGAGAGGGGAGGGAGGCTGGCGCGTGAGGATGGGCTTCTGAGTCGTCCCGATCGTAGCTGAGGTGTTCTCTAAGATGCTTTGGGCGAGGAGGAGCTGGAGAGGGTGAGAAGGGAAGCCCCGAGGTCGACGTGGCAGCCGCCTCCCGAGGGAGGATATTCGCAAGTTGTCTCTGAAGACTCAAAGGGAACCGAAAGGAGAAGCTACAGTACTAACAGCACAGAGCGAGAGCGAACTGCCAAACCTAGCAGCAGAGCGAACGGTCGATACGACCACACATTCCAGAGCACCTCAACCCCCCTCGCTAGCGACTCACTGCCTTCGCAACCACTTGACCGCCCTCCTATCCCTCTCCAACAACGGCGTCAACCTCTCCACGCACCGCCTATTGTGCTCCTTCAACCACCTCTTCTCCTCCCCACTCAATAACTTCCACTCGATCATCCTCTCCTGAATCGGCACCTGCTCGCACCATCAGCTCCCGTCACGGCACAGAAGAAACGAGAACGCACCATTGTGAACCTCTCGAATCCGAGCCACCGCTTATCCCCGAACGAACGATGCGTAGTCACTTCTTTGACGCCGACGACGCTTTCGATCCGGATTCCGAAAGAGCCAGCTTCGTAGAACGCGGGTTCGTTGGACATGACGTGGCCTGGTAAGAGGGGAGTAGCTGTCGAAACTAGTTAGTGAGGAGCGAAGGGGCAAGAGGAGGACGTACCGAAAAAGGCGATCGAGGAGCCGATGCCTTGAGGGCCTTCGTGGACGGATAGGTACGACCCTACTCCATGTCCCGTACCATGCATGCTGCGTTCAACGTTAGCGGTGAAGAAACGTAAAGGGCGTGAAATGGACGCACTAGTTCATCCCATCCCTCCAGAGCGCCTTCCTCGCCAGCGCGTCAATCTGCAGTCCCGTCGTCCCCTCCGGAAACACGAGCGAGTCAATCTCGATATGCCCCTGGAGAATCCTGGTAAAAGCGCGCTTCTGCTCCTTAGTAGGCTTGCCGAAATGAACGGTGCGAGTCGTGTCGATCGTCCCATCTGCGAGGGCTTGTCAGCGGAGGATGAAGGGGAGCGGAGCGACGACGGACCGAGGTATTGAGCGCCACTGTCGTTGAGGTACGGCGTCTTGCGGTCGATAACGGGAGATCCCTTCTCCTCGGGTGCATAGTGAGGAAGAGCTACGAGGAGCAGGGATCAGCTCGCCACCAGAATCGACTCCGCAGACGAAACGCACCAGCGTTCTCCCCAGTCGCCGAAATGTTATCGTACGCCAGCTTGCTCACGAACGATCAGCTCTATCGCAACGAAGCCGAGCGAGACGAACTCACCCCAGCGAAATGTTCGCCCATCGCACGATACCTCGTCAGCTCTTCCGCCGCGTCCCACTCGCTAACACTCTCGCCCTTCCCCATTCTCTCCTCCAACCACGCCGCCCAGCGAGCCTGCTCGCATCAGCTCCGCCCCAGTCCGCACAAATGGAGAGCTCACCCACGCCACTCCGTCGCGCAAGTACGCTCTCCGGAACCCCTCGATCTCGACGGGATTCTTGACCGCCTCAGCCTCCTCGACCACATTCCTAACGACCACCCAGTCCTCCTACACGCTCTCATCAGCCTCTCCCCCACTCCATGCAAGCGCACACTCACCTCTCCCACCGCCTGCACCAACCCCCAACTCGTCTTCCCATCCCCCACGACCCTCCCAGCAGCCCAAAGCGTTTCCCAAACCCCCTCATACCTCTCACACCTCCCCCCAGCCTCCTCCACCGCCGCCTGCACCTCAGGACTAACCGAATCCATCTGTACCCATAGCACGAAAGTGTCTTCGGAGACGAGGGCGTAGGCGTAGAAGAGCGGGGAGAAGGCGATCCGAGGAGCTTCGGAGGTTGAGGAGCCAGGCGAGGGAAGGGAGGGAGGAGATGAGGAATGAAGTGGAGGGGGGTAGGTGGGCGCGGAGATTGGTGAGCTTGGTTAGGGTCGGTACGCCTGGGTCGGGTCAGCGGAGCCGTAGGAGGGGGAAAAGTACGGACCAGCGAAGATGAGGGGGTGCACATGGATTGGCGCGTGGGAGCGCGAGGGGCGTGAGGTCCAGATTAAGTCGACGAGGTTCGCGTCGGGAAAGACTAAAGAGAGTTGGGCTTCCTTAAGGCGAGGGTGGAGGGATTTGACGGTGTCTGCGAAGCGGGTGAGATGTATTCTGAGGGAGGAGCGAGGGGACGAACTGTAGTTGATCAGGGTGGGGTCAATACCAATTTTGCTGCCTTTCGGGAGCTGCGACAGGTCAGCAACAGCATCATAGGAAGGGCGGCTACGAACCTTGAGGATGTAGGCGTCCCAGTTGTCAACATCGGCGAGACCAACGCGCATCAGCGTCCAGTTGCTGTCGAGCTCTTTCGCAGCTTGAACGTGGTACCTCGCTGCTTCCAAGACTTAGTGGAGTCCGTGTGCGCCATCCGACGAGCTTACAGTCCGTAAAGAGCGCCGCTTTAGAAGCAGTGACCACCGCAACGCCCGCAGAGCCCGTGAACCTGCCACACAGCACTCAGCTTCCCTCCCGATCCCAGCACGCAGAGAACGCACCCAGATAGCCACGACCGTCTTTTATCGCACTCCCCAACGTACCTGCACCGCAGTATGAGCTTGCACCACGCGTCTCCGCACCCGATACTCACTCGCTCCCGTGCGCATCTGCCGTCGGTACGATGCTGCACGCCGTTATCCTCCACTCCTCCCACCGAGTGCGAACACTCACTAAGCGTCCAGCCTCTCCTCCTCCATCAGCGCACGCAGCTTGGAGAGCTTCGCCGTCGTGTCCTTGGTCTTGCGGGGCGGTGAGGCCTTCTCCGAGAGGTCCTTCTCTAGGAGCGGTGCGCGCTCTGGGGCGGTGAGTCGCGCAGGCAGGAGAGGTCGTAAGCAGGATAGCATCGTTGGGTGGAGGGAGTGGGGAGAGAAGAGAGGGACGCGGGCGCTGTTGCTGTTCGGGCGCAAGTCCGTACTTTGGTCCGCTTGTCCCCTGCCCCTGTGCTGCGAACTCCTTCTTTCTCTCGCGACCTCGACGAAAAGCAAGCACGGCAGCGTCTACCAACGCGGTAAGGCCAAGTTGAGAATACACAGGAGAACGCCGAGACGTGAAGTAGCCCCTCCTGAGCCCGAGAGAAGCGGGGAGCCATCTCGGCAGCTAGAGCTCAACGAGGGCTCGCTGAGAACAGGCACGAGTAGAGCAATCCGAGTTACAGGCGATGAAGCGTGAGAGGGCCTTGCGTATGGAGCGAGCAGCTGAGGAAGCAGAGTACATGAGAAGACGAGGAGCGAGAAGCACACCCTGACGCCTTGGTGAATCCACCCTCACCGGTCTACATCGATTACGAGCGGCTCTCTCGCCAGATACGCCCTCATCTCCCTCTCCTCCTCCATCCCAAACCTCTGCTCCTGCACCAACGCTCCCAGCTCGTACCTCCCCTCCGCCAACAAACAAATAGACACTCTCGCCTCCCGCGTTTCGCCAGGCTGGAGGAGGCCGAGAGAGGTGGAGGAGAGACCGTCGACAATCACGTAGCGGGAGAGGTGGGAGAGGGCGGCGGGCGAGGCGTTCGCTTCGGGCGGGCGGAGGTCGAGGGTGAAGGTGAGGTCGAGAGGGATCGCTGCGAAGGAGAATTAGCGAGGGAGCGAATAGAGCGCGAGTGTGCACGAACTGGACTTGTTGACGACGCGCGCCAGGACGTCGACAAACTCGTTGGAGGCAGCGGTGTACTGCTGCCTGTGTCCCGGCTTCTTCGCGAACACACCTTCGTCGGAGGAGGGGTTGGCGTCGAGAGAGAGACGAATATCGACTTCATCGCCGCGAAGGATGTCCAGCATCGGTCTCGTGAGGCGAAGAGTTCGTAGCGAGATCGTGCCAGTTCGTAGACTTCCGACCTGTTGCGACCCTCGTCAGCTGAGCGAGCGAAAGGCCGAAGGAGTGCTCACCTCGTTCCAGCTTGCCTCGATCTGCTCCAGCAGAGCTTCGCGGTACCAGAACAGCTCGCGAGCAAGTCGCTCGTCTGCCGCAGAGTGCTTGACCTTGGCGACGATGAACTGCCGCTGCGAGAGCGAGGGAATGGGGAGAGCAAGCTTCTCCGCTGGGATAACGATGCGATCGAGGCGGAGAAGGAGCCTGTGAGGAGGAAGTGCGTAAGAATGCGAGCCGCAGGGTGAGAGCGACGAAAGACATACCGAGCCGTCGCGCCTGGTTCGAGTCGTTGTCGCGCTTTCGGGCCATCCGCGTCTGCTCGGATGCGTCAGCAGCAGCTCAGTCTCGTAATCGTGGGACGCACCTTGACCAGCGTTCTCGAACGCTACCTCGAACGGCTGCCCATACGCATTCATAACGTCGACGGAGACCAAGCAATGCTCCCCCTCCTCCCCCACTCGCAGCGAAGCATCCAGCTGCTGATCCAGCGCCGCGCCACGCCGACCAAGTCGAGCTACGCTTGCTGTCCGAGCGTGAGCCGCTACCGACTCGGGGAGGGCCTTGAGGCGGAGGATGTCGAGCGAGTGGGCGACGAGGGCGCGGTGGACGGTCATGAAGACGTGGATAAAGATCTGGCGAGTGTAGAATGTTCGGCTGGCCTTGACGATGTCGCGGTCGACGTTGGAGTAGTCGATTTGGATTGTTCCGTTCCCGCTGCGTCGGGCGTTAGCCTCCCGTCTCGGGCAAGCAGCAACGCGCGAAAACTCACCAACCAATCTTGCCGAGACATTGGACCTCGAGGACCATCGAGGCGCCGGGGAGGAGCAGAGGAGCAGCCGAACTTGTCCAGCTGAAGACTGGGCGATTGAGGTTGTCCGATTCGATCTCGAAAGCGTCTCCAGGCGAAAGTTCGTTCTCGTCGACGTAGGATCGAGAAGACGTCGCGTGCTTGTCGGAAAAAGTGAGCTTGACGAAGTCGACGGGCGAGGTGGAGGTGTTCTCGAGGCCGATTCGAATGGTCGAGCTGCGTGCCGATGGTCAGCGAGCTCCAGAAGCTAGGGAGAGGAAGCGACTCACAACTCGCCGTCGTAGAGCATCAACGCGCCATGCGTGAGCGACGTCGATCGCATCCAGAGCATCGGCATCTCTGGCACGACGGTGCACTCGAGGAACCGCAAACCCACCTCTCCCACGGTTGCACCGCCGTTCCTCGACGAGAATGCGACGAGTCCAGTAGCCTTGATGCGATCCCCCGAAGTGTTGAGCATGGCATCCTTCTCGCGCGTCGCTTCCTCGTCCTCGCTCAAAACGGGAATGAGGAACTCGCGCAAGGCACAGCCGGGTGAGGCGGATGTTGCAGCCTCGAATAGTGAGGAGGCCGGCTTGGCGAGGAGTACCGGTGAGTCGAACGGTGTGGAAGGAGCCGGGAGGGACGGTCACGGAGAGAGGGTCGCAGGCGAATGGTGCACCGGAGGTGCTGCGAAAACAGCGTCAGCGAGGAGAAGCGACAGGTGGCGACGAAAGCGCACCTCAGCTCGATGCTTTGGATGTCGAGGTCGAAGAGGAAAGGGTTCTGGAGCGTGACGAAGACCTCGGCTTGCTCGTTCTGAACAAGTGTCGGCCGAGCCTTCGCTGTTGCTGGTCCTCGCTTCGGGTTGTAGATGAAGGGGTCGGTAGCTTGAATGGCGGCCGAGGTAGCTTTGGCATTTGCGTTAACCCCCTGGTAAAGATGCTGGAAGGGCAGTCGGTTGGCCGAGAGTCTGCAAGGAGGTCAGTCACGTTCGCAGCAGGAATCTCAAAGGGGCTCACGGCGCGACCTCTAGGCTCATAACCAGCTGATTCGGACCCCAGTACTCCAGCTCAAACGCGGCGCCTCGACGAGTAGCAGCGGCAAAGATGCGAGGGATGTTCTGGCTGAGTCGGTACTGCTCGCTGGACGGCATCGTCTCCGACAGCGCACGAAGCGCCGTAACGCTGAAGCGAATCGCAGCTTGATGGTCTACGTTGACACTCCTCAGTTACGCTCAGCTTTCGACTACAGGCGAAAGGACACACCTGGTAGAGACTCCGCAATCCTAATCGCATCTCCCAGCACTCCCACCTGCAGCGTCGGCCAACCGAATCGCTCCACCACCACACCCGCAGGAGACTCTGACGGTCTTCCCTGCATCACACTCTTCCGCCTTTCCACCTTACTCGTCTTCGCCACTCGCGGCACGACCTCGATCCCAAACGCCTCGCAGACCTTCTCGACGATCCTAACGACGCTCTCGTTCCCCTTCGAGTCCGACGTCGTCCGCACGATACTTGGCGCGCGATCGTCGCCCGAGGTCGTCCGCGCGAGATGTTTACGTTTCCGTCCCTGCGGCGGCACGAAGAACGGCGATTCCCCCTCCTCCTCTCCTTCCTCTTGGATCGTCGACGGCGTGGCTAAGCTCGCCGGCTCAGTCAAGAAAATCTCCACCTCCTTCCCTCCCACTCCTTCCCCGCATAACGCCGCCAGCTCCCGCAGTACGAAGCTCTCCTTCCTCCGATAGCCGATGCGCGAAAAGATGCTCGCAATCTCGCCCGTCACGCGCAGCCGAATCGGGAGCGCAAGCAGCGCCAACTGCGGGCAGTACGCTTGACTAGCCCACATCGCAATTGACGACCTCGGGACCGTATTTGACGGAGCGAGGGACGCCAACCTCGCCCCTCTTGCCGTCTCTTCCGCCGTTTTATCCTCTCCCCGAAGTTTCGGAAGAGGAAGGACGAGTCGATCGAGAGCGCGGTCGATCCAGCCTCCAGCTTCCCAGACGGCGAGGAGGAAGCGGGCGCAGCGGAGGCAGGCTTCGGCGTAGATGAGGGGGTGAACGCGGTCAGGATCGAGGGGTGGTTGTTCGGTAGAAGAGGGGAGGGGGGCGAGCATCTTGGAGTAGAGGGAGATGGCGAGGGAGAGGCGGTCGGGGATCGAGGAGAGGAAGGTGGAGGTGTCGGGAGGAATGGGAGGAGTGGCGGTTCGCGCTGGAGAAGTCGGGGTTTGCGACTATGTGAACGTCAGCGATTGATTCCGAATCTGCAGCAGGAACGCACGCTGAATCTTGAAGGCAGAGGAGACCAAGCCTGAATCACGAGCGCAATCGTCAACCCCTCGAGCGCCGAAGCCTGCCAGACTTGATCTTGCCACGCCTTCGTCAAAAGTATTGCCTCGTTGTAGCTGCGCGAATATCAGCTTATGTTCCTCGCCCAATCCGAGATGAGAGCTCACCATGCGATCGCCTCGTTCAGCCTCCCCGCCAGCAGCCACATGTCCGCCATTAGCTTCTTCTCCCTCCCCACGACGCGCTTCCTCGACTTCTGATCGACTGCGATTCCTCCCGGCGGTGGTGAAGGCGCAGCTCCAGGCTGAATAGCCATGTTACTCTGGATGCTCATTCCGTAGAGAAAGCCGTCCTGGTTTCCCGACGCGCTGCCTCCCCACATCCCTTGCGCGGTACGAGACTGAGGAGGCGGGGCGATTCCGAGGGGAGCAAGGTTGACGGGTCGTTGGGAAGTGGGAGGGGGAGAGGAGGAGGCGTAGTTGCTGATGGCGGATTTGGCGGTCGGGCGATGGGGAATGTAGGTGAATGGACTCGAGGCGGCCGGCGTCTCTTGAGGGGTAGGAATAGACGCTCGCGATTCCAGTTGCGCGGCCTGCAGTTCAGCGCATCAGCAACGCGTCGGTTCCGCGTTCCTCGCCCCGACGACTTACTAGGTTCGAGAACTCCCAGAGTACCCCACTCGCAAAGTCCGCCAGCAGCGTATTGAGGTAGAACCCCACGTCGCCTGTCCCAGGAATCATAACGAGTCCCTCCCCTTCCTTGATTCCTCTCCCCTCCTGCACCTGCGCCTCCGTAGGGTCGAATCCGTAGACCTTGGTCGCGAACGTCCGAGGTAGGTCCTTGAGCGACTCCTGAAAGCTCGCGAGCGCGTCGGTGAGTGCGCCATCGGTGTATTCTGAGCAGTCGAGAATCCCAATGATGCCGTGGATCCGGCGGTGGATTTGGAACTCGGAGAGGAAGGAGAGGGGGTGCGAGGAGGCGTAAGTCGTCGGAGTGAGATAGTCGAAGAGGAGGGCGCCGGGGGTAGTAGGACCGGCGGAGAAGATGGCTGTGGGGGGAGCAAGGCGTTAGCTGAGGTGCCCTGGTGTACTCGGAGAGATGCACGAGAGTGAGCAAGGTGGTCGCAGCTCCCAGCACCGCGTTGAAGCTGGCCCTGCACTGTAGTAGCTCAGGGAAGCTCTCACAGCACTCGATGCACGCAACACAGGGAGTGGGAGTTTCCCCAGCTGCCGCCTGTCACGCGATAGCCCTCCCACCCCCACCCCCCCCCCCCCAAAACAGCAACCACCGCCACGCGACTCACCTCTCTCGCCCCTCGTATCCGGCGGCACATCCGCCAGCAGGATCCTGTTGAACCCTCTGATCAAGTCTGCATACTTGTCGAACCGCGCTCGCTTGATGGGGTGGATCGGGACGAGGAGCACCTGGATCTTGGCCGGCTTGATGAAGGAGGAGGTGTCCAGCTTGGCCGGGAGGAGCGCGCCCGGAGCTGCGCGGAGAGTTGGCGGAGACGGAGGAGGAGCTCTTGGAGCGCGAGCAAGGCTGGGAGGTGGGAGGAGCGGGAGGCAGAGGAACACCAGCGGGCAGCTTGTCGACCTCACCTCGCCGCAGGGGCTCTCTTGAACCTCAACCACTCACTCACTCTCCTCGAATTCTCAAGGCAGCGCTCTCTAGATTCTTCTTTGACTGGTCCTGTCCCCCTGGGTACGCCGCGCTGCTCGCCGAGCCACCTTGCGCGTCCTCCCCGCGTTTCCAGGAACGTTCTGCTCTCGAGGAACGCCAGGCTACCGAGCTCTTCCGCACGCGTCTCGTTCCAGCTACGTTGTGGAATGGTGCATCCTGCTCGTGAGGCGAGCGCATCCGCCGCGCGCTTCGAGCCTCCAGCCGTCCAGGTCAGACCGTCTGCGCCCAGTGCGGGAGCTATGACCGCACCTGCTCACGGATGACTCTGTTACAGTACACTGCGCGTAACGATTCTCGAATGCGTCAAGGAGCGGGGGGCTTTCGGGAGGGCGTCTCGCACTCGGGGCTTCGGGCCAGCACTCAGCTCTCTAATACAGGCATACCCGCCAGCTCACCGGCATGCAATACTCCTCGACCGCAATGCTCATCGAGTAGCAGCTTCAGCTTGCTTTCGCCTGGCTTGTTGCAGCAGCTGCGACCTCCCGCGTCAAGAGTGCTGCTTTCCATCTGCTCGAGCTCTCAGCCCCCTTCGCCTCCTTCTCTCCCGCAGAAACGACGCCGCACTCATCGAGCACACCTGAGGCAAGCCGAGCTTGGCTCACTTTCTAGCCAGCAGCAGCTCGATGGCCTTCCTCGCCCTCCCTGTGCGGAGCGAAGGCGAGTCCGAGGTAGGTTCAGCTCCAGGGCGCGTTTGCGGCGGTCGCATCTCAAGATCTAAAACTCAGTTTGCTCTTCTCTCCTCTGCTCTACTCTACTCTGCTCTCCTGCTGTAAGGCTGATTGTCCTCGAGTCCTCGTGCTGAGCTCGTCGATATCTCCGCCGTTCCTCCCCGTGTTTGTTCGAGCTTTCTCAACTTTCCTTCCTTCGCCTCCCTCGCTCCTCTCTCAGCTCTCCTTCCTCCTCCGGCTCAGCATGTCGTCCAGCCCAGCCCTCTTTCAGCCTCTCAAGGTCGGCGCCATCACCGTCGCACACCGCGTTGCCATGGCACCGCTTACCCGATTCCGAGCAACGGCTGCTCACGTCCACACCGGTGCGTCCTCCCCGTTCACTAGTGCCGCTGACTCGTGTTTCGAGGGTAGATATGGCGACGGAGTACTACAGACAGCGCGCGTCGACGCCTGGAACTCTGCTCATCACGGAGGCGACGTTCATTCGACCTGAAGCTGGAGGCTACGCTCACGTCCCGGGAATCTGGAGCGACGCCCAGATCAAGGCGTGGAAGGATATTGTGGATGCTGGTGAGTGGGCTGTGCTGCTGCTGCTGCTGGGAGTTGGAGAGGCGGGGGGGAGGGAGCTGCTTCGTCAGCTCGTTTTTCGGGAGGCACGCGCGGCTGAGGAGGGCGGAGTGCTGCTCGAACGAACTGTGAACAACGTAGGAGAAGTACAAGCAATCGCTAACGAAAGCTCTTTGCAGTTCACGCTCAAGGTACACGCTCCCCTCTCCACAAACGCAGGCAGCGCCTGATCTTCGCACCCAGGTTCCTTCATCTACCTCCAGCTCTGGGCTCTCGGTCGCGCCGCCACTGGATCCGTCATCACCTCCGCAGGATACCGCGTTGTCTCCGCCTCCGACGTCCCTCTCGACGCGAGTGGAGACACGCGCGGAAAGGACGTCCCGACTGCTCTCACGACGGTGGAGGTCTACGTCAACGTCAAGTGGTACGCGCAGGCTGCGAGGAACTTTGTGCGAGGCGCAGGAGGTGATGGAGTGGAGATTCACGGAGCGAATGGGTAGGTTTCGCTGGCTTGGAGCGATGGAGGATGCTGATGCGGGAGAGCAGGTACTTGATCGACCAGTTTACGCAGACGAACTCGAACAAGCGGACGGACAAGTACGGTGGGAGCGTCGAGAACCGTACGCGCTTCGGTCGTGAGGTCGTCAAGGCCGTTTCGGAGGCGATTGGCGCCAACAGGACTGGAATTCGCTTCAGCCCTCATTCCAACTTCCAAGGTGCGTCTATTCGCTCTCGTTAGACTCCGGGTTGTTTCTGAGCTGTCGGTGCAGGGATGAAGATGCCCAAGGCGGATATGGAGGAGACCTTCACCTACTTTGTCGAGCAGCTCAAGGCTACTCACCCCGACGTACGCCCCGCCACTCACCCTCCATCACTCACTAACCCCTTCCCCAGCTCGCCTATATCCACGTTACCGAGCCTCGCGTCGGCGGCGGCTCCGACCAGTCCTCCACCGCCGAGGAGAACATCGAATTCCTCGTCCGTCCCTCGATCCCCCCCGCCTCGCATTCGCTAACACCACGCAGCACAAAATCTGGGCTCCTCGACCTATCATCGTCGCGGGTACTTACACTGCCGAGACTGCTCTCGCCGAGTCAGCAAAGCGAGAGAACTGCGTCGTCGCTTTCGGCCGGTACTTTATCTCGAACGTACGTCCCTCCTCTCCTCTCTCGACGCCGTCGCTGAGGAATGCAGCCGGACCTCCCTGAGAGGATTCGGAAGAACATCCCGTTCACGCCTTACAACCGACGGACGTTCTACCTCCCTGGACCCAAGATGACTGAAGGTGAGCTCGTGCGAAGAGGAACTTGTGGAAGGAGCTGATGAGGGTGCGCAGGATACACTGATTACCCCGCTGCTGGGAATGCCAAGCTCTAGATCGCAACGTCGTAAAGCCTTGTTTGCGGAAAGCAGTTTCGCGGGTGGGATGCTGGAATGATTTGCGTGTGGGAGCTGAATCGATGTCCGAGACCGTACCAAGGGCGATGACGAGTATGCCAGCTTTGAGACTCGTGAATAGCGTAGCAGAAAGCATCTCGCTGTGGCCGCGGATGTCGACGCTTACGACGCGGCGGCGAAGCTGAGGAGCAGATGGGATACGTGAGCGAGAAGCGGGAGAGAAGCAGAGAAAAAGGTTGAGAGCTGGAATAGATGAAGCAGAGGGAGCACCGAGCCAGAGCTGAGGTCTTCAGCAGAGGATAGACGAGCGAAGGGAGTACGACTCGTGAAGGGAGAGCTCAGCAGGAGTTTGCAAGGAGAACAGAGTGGCCAGCAGAAGCCAAACAGAGTCGATTGGGCAAGAAGGATGGGCACAAACGAACCAATTACAGCCTCCTATTCCAGACGAATCAGTGCGGTTCTTGAGAAAAGGAGAAGAACGCACCAGCTACAGCCCGCGTCCTCTCGATACCCAACCGCCTAATCCCCTCCCCGCACCTCGATTCCCCTCGTCTTCGCCGCCTCGATCAACTTATAAAGCGGGAAGGGCATCTCCTTTGGGTCCAGCGCTTTCTCAGCGAAGTGCAGCAGCTCGAGCTGATCGAGCGGGAAGCGCCCGATCTTCTCCACGAGCTCGAGATAGGCCAACAGTTCGGTGTAATCGTTACCATCCTGATGAACGCAAAGCGTTTTGAGCGAGGTGGGGAGGACGGCGAGTGCGGGAGAGAGGTGTGTGAGAGTGATGCTGAGGTGTTCTAACGCTGTGGCAGTAGAGAGAAGGGCGCCGAGGTCGTGGGTGAACTGGAAGACGGGTAAATCAGAGAGGACGCGTCGCCGTCGATGATGGCGGTTTTAAAAAGGCGTAGGCGGCGGAGGCCTGCAGATACCTGTCTGTCAGCAAGCTCAAAGGAACCTGCAAGTCGGCCAATGTCGACGCCAGGAAGGGGGAAGAGCAGCGGTCAGCTCACCCTTGAGTGCAGCAAGCTGGTCCACTCCGACGTCCCCGTTCCAGCTCTCAAATGACTCCACCACAGCTTCCGAATTGACCAGCTCGTCCAATGCCTTGCTGCAACGTCTTCCACCAGTTGTGAAGACTGCTCGGCGAATTCGAGGCGTCCCCCGTTGAGCAATCCACGCAGCCAACCTCTCCGCCATCCGTGCGTCCGTCTCAGAGGTCACGTAAATAAAGCTGTTGAGCTCTTGGCGGGCCAGCTCTAGCCAGAGCGGAGTGACGAGGGACAGAGTGGAGAGCGTTCGAGCTTGGGCGGAGAAGGCCGTTTCGAAGGGGCGAAGGTAGTATCCTCGAGTGCCTCTGAGCTGGGGGACGGAGTCGATCCCTTCCACTGCAGCGCGGAAGATTGCAGTCAAGACGTCGAGGTTGAGCTGAGGCATCGCGGCGTGGTGGTGAGGAGCCAACCCATCTCGACTCCACCCTCCTGCTTCCTCCTCTCCCGCCACGTCGACTTCGCTCTGATCCTTCTGCTTCTTGTACGGCTCCGTTCTAAAGCTATGCAAGCTGCGACCCCCCAGGTTCTTGATCTCCCGAAGAACGCTCAGGTGCGTGCGCGCGCCTCGAGCTGTGTGCACCACTCACCCCCTAGCCTGCACAGCTCTGCCTGCCCTCCGCGCACGCCGTACTCCCTGGCTCCTTCACCCGCGGTCCTCTCACCCCCTCTTACTACACCGCGTCCCCCTCTTCGTCCTTCCTCTTCCCCCTCTCCCTCACCAAGCCCTTCGTCGTCATCCACCCCTCCTTCCTCTCCATCCTAGGTCCGAACCCCTCCCTCGAAGTAATCGCTTCGAGCGAGGTCGAGCTGGGAGGAGATGGGAGGCCGTTCGCGCACGAAGCGGGGGTTTGGATCGAGGCGACGCAGGAAGGTCTGGTTCACCAGCAACCTCCTTCGTGATCCGCGCGCACGGAACCAGATCAGCAAGATCCGCCTCGATGGGAAGGAGCCAGTCACGAGCATCTGGACCGACGTCTCGCCCTCTCCCGACGTCGCGACCGGAAACGGCGCGACGCTCTTCGGTTCGCAACTCCTCTTCTGTTCGCAAGGTGTCGGGCTCTCCAACGAGATCCCCTCCTCCCTCGCCCTCATCGGCCCTCTCCCACCGTATTCCTCCACTATCCTTCTAAACAACTTCCACGGCCGACCGTTCAACTCGATCAACGACGTCGCCGTCCTCCCTCCCCCCTCATCCTCCCTCCCTCACCCCACCACAAACCGCTGCGATCTCCACCACCTCCCCCATACCACCATATTCTTCACCGACCCTACCTACGCCTATGCTCAGGGCTACAAAGCACCTCCCGAACTGCCGAACCAGGTGTACGCCTTCAACCCGACGACGGGAGACGTCCGCGTCGTCGCAGACGGGTTCGAGATGCCGAATGGCATTTGCTTTGATTGGGAGGGGGATAAATGCTACATCACCGATACGGCGGTCATCTCTGCGCCGGCGAGTCCGATAGCGGAGGATGGGAGCAGCGGGATGCGCGTCGATGGAGCGAGGGCCGGTACGATGTGCGTTCTTTCTCTTCTTCCCGCACGAGTGGAGCTGATGCAAGACTCAGATACGTCTACGACGTCGTTCGACCAGCTCCTGAGGTCGACCTCACCGCCGCAGGGCCGACGCTGCACAATCGTCGCGTGTTCGCGTTCACGGACGCCGGCGCTCCAGACGGGATCAAGACCGACCGCAAGGGGAACGTCTACTCTGGCTGTGGTGACGGCGTCCAAGTGCGCTCTTCATTTCTCCCTCAAGCACCGCTAATCCCTCCGCGAGCAGGTCTGGAATTCGCACGGAACGCTGATCGGCAAGATCCTCCTCCCGCCTTCTTCGACGCCCGACGTCGTCCCCGTGCCTGGCGAGGAGAAGCCCGAGCACAAGGGGAGGTATTGCGCGAACTTCTGCTTCGTTCCTGGCGGGAGGATGGTGATTCTGGCGGAGGATCGGATTTACCTTGCGAAGCTCGGCGAGGTCGAGGGCGCGTTGCTGTAAATGTAATTGAGGGCGCTTCCCCGCGTTCTCGAATGGTGCAGTGCTTGTGTTTACGTACTCGCTGTCTCCCCTCCATTTGGCGGGCTGAGAGGAATCACCGAAGCACGACGCAGCGCTCCCCGCTCCTGGTCGTCAAGGTGCTTTCCTCTCGACTTCCTCGTCTGTCTCCTGCTCCTTCTCCCCAGGTTGCTGGCAGCCTCAAGCTTGTGCTGGTAGCTACGCCTCACGACTCTCTTCAAACTCACTCCCGCTCCCGAAGCACGAACCTCCCGACCTCCCCTCCCTCTCTCGACGTACAACTTCTCTCACCGACTCCTGTCGAGCAAGCACCATGTGATTTAGCTTTGGGCGCACTCAGGTCCTCCACCCCACCTCAACAGACAGCCCGGCGCACGAACCCTCGCACTCGACGATCTCGCCGCCCGAGCGCACTCCCATCTTCTCCTCCACTCGTCTCTCCTCACCACCACTCGTCTCTCCGCACCCCCAAGTTCCTCAGCCACCCTCGCCACCCGGCACGATCAAATCGCACTCTCCGCTCCTCTCCACGTTCGCTGCGGCAGGTCCGAGCGAGCCGCACGCGGCGGAGACGAACACGTTGAAATTGAGGGAGCGGCTGGAAAAGGAAGCGAGGGAGCGTATGGAGATGGAGCGGGAGCGCGCGCATGCGCAGGCTCTGGAGCCGGAGATGAGCTTCCCTGCGATACGTCGAGCGCCGGTCCAGGCGGAGCGGGAGTGGGCCAGCGGGAGGAGCCACAGTATTGGGTACACTTCCTCGTCGGCCCTAGCGGCTGGAACGGGGGTATTGGGAGCAGCAGGAGCGGGGAAGAGGAGGAAGAAGTGGCTCGTTTTGGTCGTGCCGCCTGCTGCCCTTCCCCACTCGCCTCCGCCGACTCAGGTGCGTTCTCCAGGTGCGGTACGGTGCGAGGAGCTTGCTGATAATCTGCTTGCGTGCAGACGTCGGGATTCGCCACCGGGTATGGCGCCAGCGGTCGTTTCGCGGGTGGGATCCTGCTCCCTCTCCAGCCTACCGTACGCGAACTCCCTTGCTTTCCGCGTATCCTCGAAGCTGACTGCCTGATCTGCAGCTTCCGAACCAGCTCTCCCTCATCGCGCGCGAGTTCTCGCTCCCCTCGATCGGCGGAGTCTCCCTCTATCTTTGCCTCCCGAGCGAGCCTCAGCCGCAATGGACGTTCCCAGGGCAGCTGGGATATCCCACACAGCAGCCTGAAGCGGGAGGAATGAAGCCGCGACTGGTGGAGGAGACGTGGGGCATGTTCTGGGCTGCGTACTTGGACGACGAGCTGAGCACGTCTGCGGAGGGACTGAAGGGGATCAATGGACTCCGTTCGTCCTCCCTCGCGCCTTACCAAGCTCTTTCTGACTGTTCGATATTTCACAGCTATCGCCGCCCGAATCGAGTTCGATATCGACCCTCGCAAGGCCCGTTGGCTCAGCAGCTGGCTCGGCAGCGCGTCAACACTCGCCTCGCACAGTCGCTTCCTCTCGACCGCATCTCGAACCACTCCCGCCAAGAGTCCTGGAGAGCACTCCCGCGGAAGCAGCTACGACTCCTCCCCATCACTCGGCGCCTCTAGGCTGCCGCTCCGCGCGACGTCGTCTTCCCTCGCGCAGCCGCACCACATCCCTCTCCGTCCTACTCGCCCTCTCTCACCCGACGGATTTTGTCCTCTCTCCCTCCTCACGCGGAAAGTCACTTCCCGCCAAACGACGCGCTCCGCATCGCTCTCGACGCCCTCGAACCTCCGCATCGACATCCTCGGCCACGCTCGCTCCACCACCACTCTCACCGACAGCATCTTCGGCGCCTCCCCCTTCATTCCGGACGACTCGCTCGTCACGTCCTATCCTGCGAGCAAATCGGATGATCTCTGGCCTTCCACACCTCACCGTCACCTGAGCCGTCTTCCAAGCCCCGATATCGCAGAACGCAGCATGGCTTTCACGCCCTCCGCCCTCGTCTTCCGCCTCGACACCCCGCGACGCGATTTCTCCCTCGCCGCTCCAGTCCTCGAGTCGAGCGCGGCGAAACCTGCGCCGAGGATGATTGAGCGGGATTGGGAGATTCGGATGCGCCCGCTTTGGGAATGCTCGGGGACGCCGACGCCGACGCCGAAGGAGGGGGCGTTTTGGGAGGCTCAGAAGGAGGTGCTGGAGTGGGAGAGGGGGAGGAGCTGGGTGTGCTACCCCGTGCTGGAGATTTATCCGGCGGTATACCCGCACGTGAGGCCGTATCTTTCGATCAAGCCTGTGATGGAGGAGAGGGAGGTGGACGAGGAAAGCGTTCAGGCGACGACAGAGATAATTCGAGGCGTCTACCCTTACAACCTTTCGCAAATCAACCCCGCCGCTTTTCCCCACTTCGACCTCTATCCCTCCCTTCGCCCAACGATCCTCCCGTCCAAATGGCACTCGCCGCGAAAGGTACTTCTCCGAAGGCCGACTATTCGTTCAGTGTTTCCAGGATCTACGACGCGGTCTACCCTCATTTCGACCTCTACGCTCCTCTTCGACCCATCCTCCTCCCCTCGAAAGCGAACGCCGCGAACGAGACGCCCAACTCTCGCAGATCTATCCCAGCACCTATCCCTACCTCTCGTCGCAGATCTACCCCTCCCTCGTCCCCCGAATGTCGCCACCTCGCTCCCGAATCTCCTCGCCGACGACCAAGTCCTCTCCTCGCCACCCGTACCCTGCGAACCTCGCCATGCTCTACCCTCCCGTTTTTGCCACCCGTCGTCGCGCGCAAGGAAGCCGGTCTCTCGACCCACCTCCCTTCGCACTACCCGTTTTTCCAGCTCTACCGCCCCACCTAACCTCACCTCTACTTCTACCCCTCCACCGCCTGACCATCCTGCCCTCTCAAGCACTCTCCACCCGCACTGATCCTCATCCCGCACTCCTCGCTCGACTTCGCTACCTCCACCGACCTCGCTACCCCCTCCTCGCCCGACCACCTCAATTCCCGCCTCCTCGATTCTGCGGCGCTCGGAGGGCCGCTGAGGAAGCGGTTCCCGTCGTATGATCCTGGATCGGCGGGGAGGGAGGTGGAAAGCGAAGAGAGGCTCGTGCAGCCGGATTGGCGGGTCGGGATGCGGTCGTTGGCGGAGGCTAGCGACCTTGGTGCGACGCTGTTTAAGGATGGGGATACGTTTTCGAGTGGGGAGATTGAGGAAGATCCGTTTGCGCTGGAGGTGGGGAGTGAGGAGGGACCGGGTGCGGCGAAGTGCCTAGCGAGGGAGCTCTCGAGCGACGATGAGGGGAGCGACGTGAGTGATTCGCTAAGCTCTTCAGCGGTGAGTTGCTAACGACGCTTCTGCTTCGCACAGCACTCGCCAGCGGCGACGTCAAGTCCTCGAGCGGCTTTCTCCTCCCTCTTCCTTCCTCCTCCGCACTCGCCGTCCTTCGATTTCGTACATGCCTCGTCGACACTCAACTCCAGCCAGATCAATCAGTACGCTGTGTACCCTTCATCCAACGGCTACCCCGACGACGTTCCATTCATCCTTTCAGCACTGGGAGCGGGTTCGGAATTCGAAGGCTCGCCAGCGATGGATTCGCCTGGCTATCCCGAGGATGATTTTGGAAGCGACGATGATCGGTCGCAGTACATCGTTATGGAGAATCGGCTCGACGAGGAGGACGACGACGCTTTCTCCGCTGTGCGTGTGCTCTTTCGCTCCAACGGTCTTCCATTTTGACTGACACATGAACTTGCAGTCGCCACCCCCGACGACCTCTCCACCACCCGTACTCTTCTCCTTCCCCACCTGCAACAAATCCGACGACCTCGCTGCCGCCATCGCTCAATTCTGCATTGAAGCGCAGAACCAATCAATCGACCGTCGCGGGCGATTCTGCGTCGCGCTTCCGGGCGGGTCGATGCCCAAGATCCTCGCCGAGGGACTCCTTGACGACGACCGCGTAATGTGGGACAAGAGGTGCGTCTTTTCGCGCGCTCTTCATCGAGCTCTGAGCTGACTCGGCTCGCTTTCAGGGAAATCTTCTTCTGCGACGAACGCCTCGTTCCCCCCGATCACCCCCACAGTACGTTCGCTGCGTACGAAGCCGCTCTCTTCTCGAAAGTCCCCATCCCCGCGTGGCAGATCCACTCGATCATGTCCCTGCCCGACCTTGCGACCGAGCCTGTTCCAGCGGCGGCGGCAGACGAGATTGCAGCAGACTACGAGACGCAGCTTCTCGCTTCGTTCCCCGACGTTACTGGAACAAGCTCGCTGGGTGAGCTTTATCTTTTCTATTCGCAGGCGTCGCTGACTCTTTTCTCGTCGTTCAGGCCTCGCTCCTCCACTTCCTCGCTTCGACCTCGTACTTCTCGGAATGGGTTCAGATGGTGCGCAATCCCCACCCCGTCTTGGACACCCACTTACTCTCCTCACAGGCCATTGCGCCAGCCTCTTCCCGGACCATCCTCTCCTCACCTCGGAACTCTGGATTGCGCATCTCAACGACGCCCCCAAATTTCCCACCAGCCGCATCACCTTCACCTTCCCACTCCTCTCCGCTTCTCGTCGGCTCGCTTTCATCTGCACCGGCTCTTCAAAATCTTCTGCGCTCGCTGGTGCGCTCGATCAGCGTATCGCGAGGAACGAGAAGGGTCCATCGGGGAGGGTGAGGCTAGGTGGGCATCCGGTTGTGTGGTTTGTCGATGATGAGGCGAGGGAGGGGGTGGATTACCCTGTTAGCGAGTTTTGGGATGAGGGCTAGGGGTTGCTGGACAATCGCAAGGATGGTTTTGCTTGAGCTGTGAGCTTGCTTCGCTGCGAAGCTGCGAAGCTGTGAAGCTGGCAGCTATCCGACATCGCCTGATGAACCTCAGTGCTCGAAAAGCTCGTTCTCCTGCTCGAGGGAGAGGCAGAGGAAGAGGAAGAGCAGGGCCGCGAGGTTTTCTGCCCTTTCCGCACCGGCCAGGGCAGCGGTGCGAGAAGGGGGAGCAGATTCTGGAAACAAGCAAGGTGAGGCTGTGATCCGAGTGCGTGAAGCTGGCTCCCTGCGAGAACGCTGCTCAGAAAAACCACTCCGCGGAGCTCCGCTCTTCATCTCCCACCAGCTCCGTATGCTCTCTCCACTGCTCCCCCAGCTCAACTAAGATATCGTAGTCTCTATTGGCGCGGCAGCAGCACACTCCATTGACCCAAACACCGTCCAGCTCAAGAGCAAACGCCACTGGGACGTCGCCGACTTCGAGCAGGCTTTCCGGAGACGAGGTCGAGACCTCCGCAACTTCTCCCTCGTGTGCAAGGACTGGGGGCACGCTGCGCAGGAGGAGATCATCTCGTTTTTGTACGTTACGAAGTTGAACGAGGCTCGGGTGCTGAAGACGCTTGAGATGCTCCTCGCTCGTGGCCTTGTCCACCTGCGACGAGTCGTCTTCGTTTCAAGCGATTCTGGCGCTTACCAACCCGTGTTGAGGAGGCTGGTTGATGTTGGGTTGGAGGTGGACCTGGTAGAGAGCTGGATCGACCTTCTTCCTGATACTACGGGGTACGAGCTGAAAGGTGCGTCTCCGTTCCAACTCGCAACACCTCCGAGCTGACTCCTGGCACAGGTTTGCGAGCCTTACACTTGTTCGGAACGAACCTTGAGCGTGTGGACCCCGCCATTTCATACACTCCTTCTCCCATCCCCCTCGAATCCCTCGTCGTTCACTGCGCCGCCACCGATTCCCACCTCCAAGCCAGGACGTGGCAACTCCTCCCCGACCACTTCAGCTCGGTCGACCACCTCTTCATCAACGCCACCAACCTCGTCGACAATCGGCCATCCCATCCCTCGGCTCAACTCATCTCCGCTCTCGAATCCTGGATCCCCCCCCCTGACCCCGACTCACCCTTGTCCTCACCTCTCCGCAATTCGACCTCGGTCGCGAGCTCGCTCGCCTGCTACCCTTCACGAAGAAGCTCAAGGACCTCACTCTCCCGTTATTCCACCTCGACGTCTTGCCCTCCCTCCCCCACTCGCTTACAACTCTCAGCGTCCGCCCCTCCACAAACCTCGACGCAGAATCCACGGCGCTGCGATAATGTTTGCCTTACTTCCCGCTGGACGAGCTCAAGGTTCTTTACGTCGATCAGAGGGAGATGGAGAGGCGAAAGCGAGCGTCGGCGTTGGGAGATTTGGTGGCGGTTGCGGAGCTCGCTGGGGTCGAGGTAGGGGGAGAGAGGTTCGCGGGTTGGATGGAAACGGGGTATAGGTTTTGAGCTGGACGCGCACAAGAAGTTGGTGTGGGATAGCTGCTGCAGGAAGTGGTAAAAGTGGAGATTGTTGGCTTGCGAAGGGAGGTGCACTGTGCACCGCTCGCTCGGAGGAGTTTCGTCGCCGTTCGACTGAGATTGGGCGGAGAGAAATGCCGCTTCAGTGAGAAGAGAGATCGTTGTGAAACCCAACCCTGAGAGAGTCACTAGAGACAGGAAATGGCCCGAGATTAAGAGCGGGGGGGCGCGTCCGATGAGACTGCTTCGGCCAGCGAGAAACTATCGCAAGAAGTGCTGGATAGAGCGCCGTGTCGTCGCTGTACATAGAATTTACCTTTTCCCTTGAGGACCATGGCGATACGCTCTATTTGACAGGGAATTTGGGAAGTAGCGGGAGGAGAAGGTGCTCTCGGACTCCGGATCCTCAGTGCGTCACTGACTCCCGCACCTGAGATTCTCTCAGCGCGCTGCTCTCCCTCTCCTCCATCTCTCCGCCGACTCGAACCTTCTTCTACAGCCATGTGAGTGCAGCTGCTGCCACTGCTGCAACAGGAGGAAGGTACGAGCTGACTCTCGGCGCCTTCCCCAGGTCCCTCACCCCCGACCACACCGATCCCGCCGTTACCGCCCCCGAAGCTCTCATCTCCACCGTCCCCGGCGCCAACGAAGACGGCACCATCGCCACCTCCGCGCACCGCAACTACTCCTTCGCCGCCGCCACCTGGTGCGTTCCTCCGGGCCCTCCGTCTCGAGCTGAGCTAACGATACGCAGGCTGGCGATCCTCGCTACTCCCCTCTTGTTCTTTCCTAGGATTTTGTCCCTCATCTTTGGGTCCCTCCTTACCGAGAGTGGAGATCCGGATGGAAAGGGGAAAGCGGAGGTGATTAGGCAGCTCAATGTGCTCGAGAGGAGTTTGGCGGGGTTGACGGGGTTGGCGTGCCTGAGCCTCGCTTTGATCCTTATCGTGCAAGTACGTTCTTCTTCCACAAACTCATCGAAGACGGTGAAGGGACCAGCTGATCACTCGCGCAGTCCGGAGTCCTACCCCTCACTTCCTCCCTCTCCTCCCCGCGCGGAGCCTCCCCCGACGCCCTCCTCGCCGACGCACCCTTCCGCACGCCCACGATAATGGTGACGACGGCGTTCTTCGCAGCTCTCGCGTGGTACTCTTACGATCTCGGAATGCTTTTCGTCACGGGCGTCAGTGGAGGCTTCCTGATTTGGGGAGCTTGGGCTGCAAGTCGTTCGCTTCCTGTGAGGAGGGGAAAAAGAGCTGATGATTGAGCAGATTCTGTTCGCGAGCGAGACGAGGGTTAACAAGGCGGGTAAGAAGGCGATGGATGGAGCTATGAGCTCGTTCCCGTTCAAGAACGTGCATGCCGAGGAAGCGAAGAAGGAGCTTTGAAGGAGCCTCCCGTGGAGCGAATGAAGTACTGTGCATACCGGTTTGGGAGAAGCGGGCGCGCGAGAGGAGAGGAGAGGTGCTGTTCGGTACCCTCTGTACGCTCCAAGGCGACCGAAGACGAGAAACGAAGGTCGTCCAGCGACAAGAGTTGTGTCCTCCAAGCAGACAGTTTCGACGAGCATTCCCTCCATACACCCCACACGATCAGGCACGACCTCATCGTTCCACGCGCAGTCCCGTCCTACATACACCTCCCGCCCCAACTCTCACCTCCCAGGCTTCTCCCCTCCTCCGCCCTTCGCCCCTCCAGCTCCCAAATCTCCATCCCCGCCCACCGCAAACCTCTCCATCTCCTTCCACCCCCCAATCTTCCTCCCCGCCTCCTCATGCGTCGCCTCCAAAAACACCTTGGGAACAATCGCCTCTCCCTCCGGATGCGTAGCTGCAGCCAATAGGGCCTCCTTCCACCGGGTTGCGCAGAGGCACCAGGTGCATTGGGCGGTAGGAGAGGAGGGGGAGAGGGGGCCTGAGGAGGGAAAGAGGGAGGAGAGGTCGTTTCCGCGTGAGGCGGAGAAGCGGAGGAAGGAGGGGGTTATGAGAGCTGCCACTGTGCGGGGGTCAGCTTGGATCGAAGAGGGAGGGGGAGGGACGGACCGGTGTGGGAGGCGGGATCCATGGGAGAGGCATCGCAGTAGTTGTTCCTGTGCGCAGTGGAGTGAGCGGCCGATCGCGGTAGGGAGAGAGAAAGCGGACCTGAAGAACCCAGTCGTAGGCCCCAATCCAACAGGGACAGGCTGGAGCTCTGAGCCCAGCACTGTGTGGAGAGGGAGGGGTCAGAGGTGCTCGATCGGCGGGACATGGAAGGGCGGACCGTTGAGGCGGGGGAGGATGGCGGCGTTCATGCGGGGCTTCTGGGGCGGGAGGTCGGCGAGAGTGGCGTAGAGGCGAGGACGAGGGGGCATGTGGAAGGTGGGAGAGAGGGAAGTAGCGAGGTGGAGCTGGTCTTGACTCTTTGCGATCGCTGTTCGAGGACGGCAACGACGAGGTTGTGAATTAGGTAGAAGGGTATCTCCAAGGCCAGGAATAAAGTAAGGGAGTAGGGGGGTAGTCCAGTGCGGAGAATGTACAGGTGCTGCGGAGTCCGATCTATCGGAAGTTGAGCTTGACGAGAAAGCTCCAGGCGGCGTTAGCGTTTTGCAAGCAGCTGAAAGGGGAGAACATACAGAAGGAGGTCCATGAGGACGTGAACACTCGCCCAAATGACCGCGACAACGAGCTCAGGCTGCGAACGCAAGAGATCAGCGGACGTCCTCCTCCCTCCGCACGACACTCACATGCTCCCTAAACTCGTCCAGCCCGATCTGCAAACCCATCAGCTACGTAGAAGCGCTCAGAGCGCGAAGAAACGCACATTGGTCACGTCAAGCTTGTAGCAGAACCAAATGACCGCTCTCGCGAGGAACGACGATGCGAGTTCGGTGGCCCAGATGACGAGCGAGGCGATGGCGGTGAGGCGGTACGTGTAGGGATCTACTTCCGAGTCGAAGGAGAAGTAAGGGTAGAGATGCTTGTTGGGGCCGAAATGGAGGATCGTGAGCTGCGCGAGAAGTCAGCGCGTGAGGGGTGCGAGCGGAGGTGGACGTACCCAGCCGAGGAAGGCGACCACTGCGCGGATATCAGTGAGCGTCGACGGATAAGGAGGCAAGAGCGTACTCGTAACGTTCTCGGCGAGGTTCCGTAGGTACAACACTGGTCGCACGCATCAGCTCTCCTCGCCGCTCCGAAGCAGGCAAACTCACTCGTCCCAACACCCTCCGCGTACTCCTCCCACTCCTTATCAAAGCCGATAGTCCACTTGAGGATCCGATGGAACGTTCTGCTCATCGAGATGGGGTACCAAACGACGACCCAGGACGAGGAGAGGAGTTGGATGTAGAGGGCTTGATCGGGAGAGCGAAGTCGGGCAAAGAGGTTGCGATAGAAGATTTGGTAAACGCTGCGTTCACCAAGCGTCAGCCAGTGGGATAAGAGGAGGAGGTGGGGGAGACGAACAGGAAGTAGTAGAACTGTTGGGGGAGAGGTTAACGAGGTCGGGAATGGGAAGAGGGAGAGGACGTACACGGAAGAGGAACACGAGAGCGCGACTTCGTACTTTGCGTTCGAGGACCCAGTTGCTGACGGCGTTGAGGCACTGAACGGTGAGGATCCACGTCCAGACGTACACGACGCCGTCGACGTTTGTATGCGGAAGAGTCGAGAGGTAGATGGTCGCGAATCCTTGGCCGATGATGAGGGCGAGTAAGGAGATAGTGAGGGTGAGGAGGAACCATAGGAAGCGCTTGTAGGAGCGCGGCATGCGTTGGGAGAGTTGGCGTTCGAGGAACCTGCGCAGAGCGTCAGCCTTCGTGTGACCGCGACGGCGAGAGAGAGGAGAACGCACGTCTTCTGCGCCGCCGTCAAGCTCCTCCGATAGCTCTGTCGTCTATCCGCCCTCAGTTTCGCAAAGCACGCCAACGCAGGCAGCGTCATCGTCGCGAACGCCAGGGCGACCCAGGTCGTCTTCCGCTCCCAGTCCCAGGTGTCGTCCTCGGGCTCCTTTCCCGCGTGTCGGCCGAGACCATCGAGGTCGAAAGTGTGGATCCGATGGAGATCCGATGATCAGGGAGAGGGACCAGAAGACGAAGTAGGAGAACGATCCGCCGAGGGTCGAGGGCCACCAGTTGAGTCGGTCTGCGAAGGGGGTTAGTGCGTAGAGGAGGGAGAGAGGAGAGGACTCACAGAGATCAAATAGTTTGGTGACGAATATGAGAGCGACGGCGAGATAGATCCCGTAGTCTGCGAAGGGATTAGCGAGGAATGCGAGGAATGTAGAGGACGACGCACAAACGAAGAGGAAGAAGTAGAAGTTGGCGTCAACGGGGAGGTCAGGATCTGGCTCTGCCGACTGTTCCCCTGCCGCAGCTGCCACAGTCTCGTTCGTCGCGTCCTTCCCAGGTCCAGCCTCGACAAACTCAAGCAGCAGCTGATCCCTCCTCACGACTCCCTTCTCCTCCCCCAGCCCCACCAACCCCGCGACGCCTTCCGCCACCCAAATCCCCACTCCTCCCATCCCTCCATACCTCGCGCTCACAGCCCGCTGTGGTGGCTCAGAAGGCCAGGGGAGGTTCCAAGGCGGAGCTTCGACATAGGGGTCAGAAACAGGGAATGGAATCGAGCACCATATCCACACCTGTCTCCTCGTCAGCTCTGTCCTCTCTACTCCAGGATAGAAGTACGTACGAGCACACAAGGAACTCCAACGAGCACAGCCCATCGTCTCCACCAATTCCCCAACCACCCCTCAACGCGTTCCCTCCCCGGCCTCAGCAGCCAACTCCTCTCCCCTCGTTCCACTTCCCCCACTAGAGGCGCATGATCCTCTACGAAAGGCCTTCGCGTAACCCCTCGTTTCTGAGGCCGAGGACGGGGGAGAGAGGTCGATGCGGCGCGCGGGGTGGGAGCGCGAGGGTGGGCGTGAAATCGCCCTGGGACGTAGGTGGGGGTGTCTGGGGGGAGGTTAGCTTGTACTTAGTGTGGGAAGGGAGGACGTACCATCCCAGGCTTGGTCATTGTTCGCTTCGCCTTGATTGAAGGCTGCGAACATGGTGAGGAGGGAGCTGAGTTCGAGTTGGAGTGGAGATGGACGGGGGTAGAGGAGAGCCTGCTGCTCTACCTGCTCCTCAGCTAGGAGCGATAAGAGAGGGAACTGCCTCGAGGCGCGTGGGGAGAGGACAAACAGGCCAAGTCAACAGGAGCAACACCTCTCTTCCCCCTCCCCTCCCTCTCAGCCCAGCGTGCACTCCAGATGGCCGCCTCCGCCAGCACTTCCAATCTCAAGACCGTCCCAACCAAGAAGTTCCTCGGGCACCGCGACAAAGTCCGCACTCTCGCCTGTCCGTCCCTTCTCTCCTCTCCGTCCCTTCTCCTCTAACCCCTCGCACAGGGAACGCCGACGGCCGTCGTCTAGCCTCCGGTAGCGCCGACAAGACTATCCGTATCTGGGTTCCCGAGAAGGGTTCGTTCGTCTGCACGCAGGGAGGGAGGGGATGAGGGAGCTGATGAGAAGCAGATGCGAAGACGAGTACGGAGATGAAGGGGCATACGGCGGAGGTGTCGGGGGTTAGGTGGGATCCTACGCATCCGGAGCATTTGGCGAGCTGTAGTGCTGCGACGGGAGCTGGTGAGTTGATCGCCGAGGTTGTGGAGGAGGTGCGGGGAGCACGAGGGCGTAGGGTTGGCGTGCGAGAGTGACGCGCGATGGGAGACTACGTGCAGGTGCCATGGCGCTTGCTGGAGGAGCTACGAGGTGGAAGTACGGCGTAGCTGTCTTTGGAGAGACCAGCTTGAGCCCGGGAGCTCGAAGCACAGCTAACCCGCTTCTCCTCCTCCTAGGTATCGACCGCGGCGTCTACTTCTGGTGCGTTCCTTCTCCCTGAGCTCCTAGTGCACCACTGACGCCTCTCGCAGGGACATCCGGCGTTCGTCCTCCCCCGACCCTCCTCATCTCGCTCTAACCCCTTCCTGCAGAGGGCAAGCCCACGAGCGTCGTCGAAACGCAGGGGGAGAACATCACGATGACCTGGTCACCAGACGGAAAGACGATCGTAGTGGGGAACCGACACGACGTAGTGCTGTGGATCGATGTCGCGTCGCAAAAGGTCATCAAGGAGGAGCGCCTGGAGCGCGAGGTACGCCCGTTCCTTCTCTCCTTGCGCAGGGCTGACGAAGCGGCGGTAGACGAACGAGGCTCTTTTCTCCCATACTGGGTCACTGCTTCTCAGCGCTGTGGATGGCACTATCGCTATCGCGGCGTTCCCCTCTGCTGCTCCCGTGCATACCGTGCGCGTCTCTCCCGTCGCGACGACGACGTTCGATCTGGATCCCAGAGGACGGTACTTCGTTTCCTTCGTTCTTCTCAGGACGCCGCTCATCGTTCGGGCAGGTACCTGGCAGCAGGATCGAACGACGCAACTGTCACGCTATGGGAGACGAGCGAATGGACGTGCGTTCGGTCGATGGGCTACCACGAGTGCGTCTTCGTTCCTGCCTTCTCTCTGCGCTGCTGCTAACGCGGCCGTGCAGCGAACCCATTCGAACATGCCGTTTCTCGCACGATGGAGCCTACCTAGCCAGCACCTCCGGCGAGTCAGAAGTAGTCATCGTGCGTTCCTCCCTCCTCCACCTCTCCCTCCTTCGTAGTCGCGCTCGCTAACCCTAATTCTCGCAGGCCGAGATCCCCACAGGCCGGAAACTACTCTCGATCCCGACGTTTAGCGCGTGCGATACCCTCGCCTGGCACCCCTCGCGACATTTGTTGGCGTACGGAGGGGATGAGCCGGAGGGAGCGAGGGCGGGTGGGAGCTTTAGGATTTGGGGGATGTAATCGGTTGTTTGAACGAGGAATGCTGGGGTCGTCAAGGAGCTGCTGACGTTCTTCGCAACGCCTGCGAAGGTGCTGGACGAAGTCGAACAAGGAGCAAGCGCCTGCGAGTCTGCGACGTCCCTTTCTTCTGCTCGTTCGCGCTGGCTCCTTCGCCCGCTCGTATTGTATCGTCTCGCTTGAGAACAGAAGGACTCTGTTTCAAGTAGAGTTCCCCTTGTTTGAACTCCTGTAGGATAACAAAGGGAAGCGAGGTGCTACTTTGACGGAATAGCAGCTCGAACTCCCCTCCTCGTGAGCCAGCGCGAGCCTCTCCCGCTCCAACTTCATCCTCAACTCGGGCTTCTCCTCCAACTTCAACAGCAGCTCTGTACATTCAGTTCACTCTCGCTGCCCTCGCTGGCGTCCTCCCCCCAGCGGCGGCGGCGTCTCTTGTGGCACCAAACTAACGCGTCTCGCCTCCCCCCTCCCCCCAACCCCTCGCGCCCCCTTGTTCCCTCACCGCAGACCCAACCACAACCATGCTCTCCGCTCTCCGTCCCGTCACCCGCCTCGGCGCCCGCGTACGTCCTTCTTCCTTCTCCCCAAAAAAAGGCTTCACAACCTCATCCTCGTGTGGGCTTAGGCGTTCTCCACCACCCGCTCGGCAGCGGACGTCGCGAGGATGACCCTCGTTGGCCGTATTGGCGCCGATCCTGTGGTTAAGCAGACCAAGACTGGAAAGGACTTCCTCATCTACAAGGTCGCGACTACCGATCCTTACTTCAAGCCTGCTGAGGGCAGTGAGTCCTCCTCGCCTTTCCCCTCCTTCCCCCTTCCTCTCCCCTCTCCTGCACTGCCTTTTCTCGCTAGCGGGAAACGGTGAGCGTGAAGGAGAGGGAGATGACGACGCGACCGACGCGGTAGGACCAAGCGCTAACCGGTCTCTCCCCTTGCGTAGGCCCCGCCGTCGAGGACACCACCTCGTGGCACTCGATCTTCGCTTACGGACCCGCCATTGAGCGCCTCTCGACTCTCGAGAAGGGGTACGTCCTTCTCTCATCCTACCTCCCCTCCCTCCCCCGCCAACGACCCTGCCTGCACGCGCCTCCGAACCCACCAGCTAATCTACACACGCACAGAACCCTCGTCTTTGTCGAGGCGACATTCCAGGTCGTGAACGAGAAGACCGACGCAGGCGACTACAAGACCAACATCTTCGCGCGCCACGGTACGCTCCTCGCTTTCCTTCCCATGCCGTACGCTCGCTGATCCTTCAACGACGACAGAGCGCCTCAACATCCTTAAGCGTCCTAACAAGGAGGCGACTGAGGAGTCGGAGTAGATCGTTCGGTACACCCTTTTAGTCCTCTGTAACCCACACTTCTCCACGGAATGGAATCTCTCTCGCTGGCACTGCTCGTCGGCGTAAACACGACTCGCTCCAACCTGCTTTCCTCCAGTCTCTCTCGTTCTCCTGCTCCCCTCCGCTCTCTCCGAAGCGCCCACTCTCCCACTCCCTCTCTGCTCTCCTTCTCACAAACCACACTAAATCTATGCCAACGCACCAGGCGCCCTCAAAGCTTACACCACCTCGACCTTCTTCTCCTCCGTCGTGACCGCCACATACTCCCCCCTCCTCCCCCCTCCTTCCAGCGAACTAGCACTAGACGAATCGGGTCGAAAAAAAGCGCGGCGGACTTGTGAGGCGCAGGCCATGACGACGAGCGGCCGGATCCCGGAGCTCACGCGCTCACGAGAGGGGTCTATCGATAGACTCTCCTCGGCCTCTCTATCTCTCTCTCTCTCCCTGGCAAGAACGCCTTCATCTGGATCCACACTGCTTCAGAACTCGCTCTCCGTCCAGCTCAGCCTTGCACAGGCTCTTAACGGCCAAGGGCCAGCAGCAGCACGCAGGCGCAGTCACACGACTCGGCGTGCCCTCCATTAGCGCCGTTCCGCACCCCGAGTTTCTTCCAGCGAGTTCCTCGTCGAAGAGCGCACTGAGAGTAGAGTGAAGGCAGGACGACAGGGGTGGGGTGGGAGGGAGGGTCCGGCTGCCACTGTCCTGCGAAGGGTTTCAGTGCGAAAAAAGCGATCTCGTGCTCTTCCTCGCTTCTGCTTTTGATCTCTTGCTCGAACGAGTTGTTCCTGTTCTATTGCGATTACCGTGTGAAGCAGAAACGATGAACGACCTCTTCAAAAACTCGAAATCCTGCGCCCGGCCCTCTCCCCTCTTCGCAGTGCGGCTTTCTTCTTTTCGCTCTCGCCAGCGTCGCGGATCGGGGACGAACCTCGCTTCGTTCTGCTCCTAGAGCTGTGAGTTCACGCCAAAGTACTGTGTGTGGTGGACATGACAAAGAGGAGAGAAGCGAGGGAGTTTCTTCGCTCGCCAATGGTCCTTGCCCGTTTTTTGGCTTTCGGCCTGCCTCCTTCGCCGGTGTGTATCCGCTGTTCGCCTTCCTGCTTTCGTAGCTGTGTTACACTGGTAGCTGCGCTGAACTTGCAATACGGCGGACGAATACGGCACCTTCTCCCTTCGCCTGGTGACCGGTTATCACCCCCGTAGTTATCTCCCCTGACGCTCTTCTGCGTCTTTCTCCTTTCTCCTACCTGCACTTCCAACTCACAAATGGCTAAAAACTCAGTAACCACGGCGTACGTCCTCCCCGCGCGAACTGGAACCACACAACTGACCTCCTTCGCAGGCTCCCCGTTCTCCCACCCGAACTCATCGCCCACATCATCACTCTCACCCTCTCCTCACCACCATCCCCCTTCAATAGCCACACTCTCTCCTCTTTCCGGGCGCGCTCATCTACTCTCCGCCGCCTCTCGCTCGTCAACTCGGAGTTCCGGGAGACGGCTCAACGATTGCTCGAGAGCGAGGTGTACATCCTCCATCGCTCGACGGCAGAATTGCTGGATTGTACGTTGAAGGGAAGGACGGAAGGGAGAGTGCGGACTCTGGCGCTGGGTGGCAAGGCCTCGACGTTCGATTCGGGGGAGGTTGCGAAGTTCCTCCTCTCTCGCAACTGGACCGGCGTCCGTCGCCTCGAGCTTTCCAGCGTCGATATCTCCCTCTCCTCCCTCTCCCATCTTCCTCGTACGTTCCCCGTATTATCATTCCTCATTACCGAAAGACTCATCCCCTCACAGACCTCTCCTCCCTCTCCCTCTCCCACACCACCCTCCTCTCCCCGACCCCCCTCCCTCCCCTACAACACCTCTCCCTCCATTCATTAATCGCCCCACCCTCTTTCTACCTCCACCTCCCTCCCACCCTCTCATCCGTCTGGATCAAACGCCTCTCCACCTCCTCCGAAACTCCTTCCCCTGTCCCCACCCTCCTTCGGCATTACGGCCCCTCGCTACGCGCCCTGGCAATGTCGTGGACTGATGAAGATCTCGCTGGGACTCTGTTCCCATTATTGAGGAACTGCGAGCAGCTCGAGGAACTACGGATCCCCATCTCGCACCTCCCCGACGTAGTCCCTCATCTCCCTCCCTCCGTCCGTACAATCTGGCTCGACTGTTTCCTCTCAGATTACGCGAAACCAGAGGTGTGGGAGGAATTGAGAGAGGTGGTGAGGAGGGGTGTGAGGAGGGTGGTGTTGCCGAGTTTTGAGGAGGGGTGGAGGACGTGGAAAGTGCCGGTGGGGGTGAAGGTGAGGGAGGTGTTGGGGGACTGTGAGAGGGGGGGAGCGAGGGTGGAATGGGAGGGGGAGGGGTGGGTGTTGTAGGGGCGAGAGCGCGGAATGGAGTTGCGAAGCAGAGAAGCGCAGTGAGGATCGAGCAGGGCGAGATACGGTCACCACGAACGAGTACGTTGCAAGTCGTTACTGCACCCTGTCCGCGACAAACTTGGCGAACGCTTCCTTGTACTCGGGGTGCCACCTCGACAGCGCCGGTCGCTTCTGAAGGATATCCTGCGCGTTCCACTCCATCCTCGCCGCGTCCAGCTCCCACTTGACATCGTCTGCTCCCACATCAGCCTCCTCACAACTCCCTTAGACGCGAACTCACTGTCAGGGCAAATGATGTAGAACTCGTCGAGCCTCGCGAACAGCTCCTCGGCGACTTGGTCTCCCGTCCACGCTGCTGCCGGCTTCTCGGAAACGTTGGGATTGGAGGAACCGGTGGTAAGCTTCGTGTAGGTGTAGCCGGGGATGAGGAGGTGGGTGGTTAGCTTCGTGGGGTGGAGCGAATGGGCGAGGGATTCGGTGAGGGATTTGACGGCGGATTTGGAGACGTTGTCTGCGTGCGAGTAAGAAAGTCAGCTCGGCGAGCAGCGGACGAGACTTGCGAGAAGGCAAGGCAGAGACGAACAGGCGGGGTTGCCAGGAGGCTGCGTGATCCCTCTGCGAGTGCCGAAGTCAGTAGGACGCACGCAGGACCGACGAGGGGTACGACGCACTGCTTGGATCCGGTAACAACGATAGCTCCAGACGTATCCTGCGCCACCATCCTCGCCACGAACGCCTGAGCATCGGCACCATCAGTCAGCTGCCTCCACTCGCACCATCCACCACGCACCTGAGTCCCATGCAACACTCCAAACAAGTTGACTCCCAGCGTCTTGCCCCAGTTCTCCATATCTCCACCCTCGACAAAGTCCCGCGTCGGCACCTGAACCCCCGCGTTGAGCATGAGGAAGTCGACCTTTCCGAGCGCCTCGAACGCGTAATCCGCGAGCTCAAACACCTCCGCCGCATTGCTGACATCAACTACGCGAGTGAGGATGTCCTCCTCCTTGGCCCCTGCGGCGATGAGAGCGTTCTGGGCGGCGAGGAGAGCGGGTGCCGAGATATCGACAAGGAGGACTCGGAGCTGGTATCTCGTAAGGAGGAGGTGGGCGACGCTGTAGCCGATGCCGCCGATGCCAGCGCCCGTGAGGACGGCGGTGTTGGAAGCTTTGAGGGCGGGGTGAGGAGACGGCATGGTGGTGGGAGGAAGAGAAGCGCAGCCCCTTGATCGCTTCGGTTTGGCCTGCTCCCCCTTCGACGACTTGGTACGGCCAGCTGGCCACGGATCCCGAGAGTATTCCTACACGATATCACAAGGAGGAGAGACCCGTATCAGCGAGCAAGGAGCTCCTCCCCAGAGTCACATCGGCTTCGACATTCCTCTGAGCGCGAGGTCACCCCCTGAAGGGCCCCACCAGACCTCCCCGCGACGACCGGTACGCAGAACCGCACAATGACATTACTCAAAAGGCAACAAGTCAAATACGCACCCTCATCCAAGCCGAACCCCACCACCGCCTCCCTCCTCGCTCCTCACTGCCACGACCCCGGGCTCTCGGTCCCGAACGACATCCCCATCCCCTGACTCCCCTGACTCGTCGGCTCAAACGACGCGTCCAGCATCCTCCAAAAATCGACGTTCGTATCGACGCCCCCCGGACTCTCCCCCACGCCATACACCTGCTCCCCAATCCCTATCCCGCTCAGCAAGATCGAATCAAACGCATCCTGCGTCAACGATTCATCGCTGTGCGCCGGTGACTCCTGCGATGCGTAATAAAGCGGCAACGAGGGGTTCCCGACGCTCGAAGGGGGCGAGAGAGCGTTGCCGACCGAATTGCTAACGCGCTTCGCGACGTCTCCGAACCGTTCGTGGTCGAGTGAAGGGTCGGGAGCCTTGCGTTTCCGGCTCGAAAGGTCCGTACGACGGTGCTTGGCTTCTTCGGCGAGGAGGGTGGAGAGGAGTTGGACGCCGCGCGCGGCGATGGGGGAGGTGTCGGAGAGGGTTTTGAGCTCCTCGAGTGCGGCTTGGACTTCGAGACGCTTGTTGATGACGTCTTCGGAGGGGTCGGAGGTGGAGGATTGGAAGATGTCGAGGATGAGGGTCGTCGAGGCGGCGATGGCGTGGTAGGCGCATGTCCAGACCTGTAGCGAGCCGTGAGCAAGCGAAAACAATACGATGGAAGCGAGACGCACATGCTGGAACGGCAACGACGAGCCCCTCGTGAGCTGCTGGAGGATACCTCGTGCAGCGTCGATCGCCGCCTTGCGCGAGTACGAATACCTCGGGTCCTTGAACGACCTCCCGAGGAATGTTCGATGGATGATGAGCACTGCGCAACACAGTCAGCGTTCGCTCGTACTCGTCAAAGCGCCCGAACGCACTCTTGTGCAAAACAGCCATAGTCCAGTAGTGCGCCATCCATCCGACCCAAGGAGGGAGATGCGAGATGTTGGCGTTCGGCGCGAGATACGACGGCGCCGTCGAGATGATCTCCCTAACCTCGCCATCAATCTGCAAGCAAAGGTCGTACGAAAGCCCGCCCGTCGAGTTGATGTCCTCGAAGAAACGGCGGATGCAGGAAGCGACGGCCTTCATGAGGATAATCTTGGAGACAACGGTGGGCTCGTCCATGGGTCGAGCGATGAGGCGGCCAGTAGAGAGGTCCTCGTCGTGGCAGTTGGTCGGGAGGGGGGTAGAGCAGTGGGAAGGGAAGATGGCGTAGGAGCGACGGTAGGGGATGCTGACCCAGTCCTGCGAAGCCACGTCAGCTCGTTCGCAGCGAGAGGCGAAGACGAAGACGTACCTCGGTCGCGAGAGCACACCACAGTCGCTTGCGCACTTCTCGGTCGATGAGGCCTTTGATCCCCACCTCGCTGAACGGGTCGGTCCCGTTGTTCCTGCGGCGGTTCTCCCAATCGGCGTCGGAAGCGAAGCGATGGATATTGAGGTGCTGTGCGATCCTGATTCCACAGGCGAGTAGAGTGGCGATCAAGTCGGATCCGCTGCGAGCGAGTTAGCGGGGAGCTTCGAAAAGAGGAAAGCGCGACTCACCCGACGTCTTGACAGGTCACGACGAGGATGACGATTGACTGGACGGCGTAGATGGAGTGCTTGGCGAGAAAGTTGGAGCGATGGAGGGCTTCGACTGAGGCGTCAAAGTACTGCTTCGGCAGGCGTTTCGAATCCGCTGCGAAGGTAAATCGTCAGGAGAGGCTCGTTCTGGAAGGCCTTGCTCAAGCGTACCAATCGTCATTCCGCATTGCAGTACGTCGTGCGGACTCATGTGCTTGACTCCAACGCACAGAATCGCATAGTAGAGCCTGCAGCGAGCGCATCAGCTTCAGGCCCTCTCCAGCAGTGGAAAACGACTCACGCAAGCCACGCCTGATTAACCAACTTGCCTCTCCTCTCCCCCCATCCAAAGAACTCCTCGCACTCGGCCACAAAGCTCGGCCCATGCACCGCCGCATGCTGCCACCCGACCCTCTCGAGCGAATACCGAACGACCGCATCGCTCTGCGCACGATCGGGGAGGTAGTTGCTCAAGCCCTGTCCGTGCGAGTACGGGGAGAGAGGGAGTGCGGGATCGATAGGAATGGGCTGGGCGTCCGGGGAGGGGAAGATGGAGGGAATGGGGAGGGCGGCCCATGGTGCGAGGGCGGGAGAGAGGCGTTGGGCGGAGGAGGAGGAGGGGTCGTCCTGCTCGTCGGCGGGACGTCGAAGCTCGGAGCGGTTGAAGTGGTCCTGCTTGCGATCACGACCGAGTGCCTGTATTGTCGTCGTTAGCCCTGCGTCTGCCGTGGAAGGGAGAAGACGCACCAGAAACTCGAGAGTGACCGCAGCCTCCACCTCGCCATCGCTCTCCGCCATCTGTCCCTCCTCCCTCAACCGCTCAATAGCGCTCGGAATCCCATACGGACCTCCCATCGGTCCTCCCTCGAGCGCCTCGAGCCCAAGGTTCCCCCTCTCCCTAGGACTCTCCACCTCCTCGCCGTACGCCTCGTCCGCCCCCTCTCCCGCAGTCTTGTAGTACTCCTGGGCGTCTTGCACCACATGTTGGGCATTCGCACGCTCCTCCGAATACGCGTACAGAGGTCCTCCGTCGGGTCCGGTCTGCCCGGGCTGGGGGACGAAATTGGAGAGGACGGCTTCGAGGTGAAACAGCTGTTGGCGGATCGCTGAGACCGAGTTACGTATCGCGCCGAACTCTGTCGAGGTAGCGAAGCGGGCTCCACCTCCCTGTGAAGCCTGCAGAGGATCCCGACTGGCGAAGCGCGGGGTGAGCGGAGTCGTCGAGCGGAGGCGGGTGACGCACGAAAGGAAGTGCGCGGGATCCTGGACTTGGAGATGGCACGTAGCAGCCTTCCCCCTCTTGGAGCACTGCCCGCAGGGAACGATCTTGTCGCACTGTCGAGAGGAGGGAGGCTCGAGTCAGCTCCACGTTGCTTCCCTCTCCCACCAGCTCCGAGCGCACCTTGATCTTCCGCCTCGTACACTCCACACAGCTCCACGACGGTCTCTGACTCTTCTTCACGCCCGCGCCCGCTGCTTCTTGAGGACTATCGCCGACGTTCAAATCGCCGCCGTGAGGAGGGCGGGCGCCAGAGCCAGAAGCGCGAGGCGGCATTGGAGGCGTTACGGAGTGCCGCGAGAGGGTGCTGTGGAGGCGATTGGGCGTATCGGGTTGGTGATAGTGAGAGCGGGTGAGAGAGAGGGTGGCCCGCTGCTGAGAATTCGGAGCGCGGCCGCTGTTGAGATCTCGGCGGCTGCTGCCAGTTTCAATGGACCTTCGGAGCAGATCTTCCTAAGGAGAACGGCCTAAGAATGGAGCAGAACCGCCGACCGAGGTTCAGCAGCGACCTTGCGGAGCAGGACCTCCGACCCTGAGCTTGCGATGGTGCCTCAGGACGACCGCTGCGCTGAGCGAACGTCCAGGGGAGCGAGCAGAGAGCTGTTTCCCCGAAGAAGAGCAGAGCGTCGACAGAAAAGCCTCGGACGAGGCTCAGGATCTCATCGAAGAAGCTCCCCCGCCCGCCCGAAGAACTCTCGCGGCCGAGCCAGTTCCGATCGTCCAGCACTCCCTGAAGCCCATCTGAACGCCCTCAATAGAGCCTAATATCACACACCCAATTGCATCCTCCCCCCTCGAGCGCTCTACTCCTCCATCGTCTTCAAGTCCTTGCTGATATGGTAAGTCGCTCCCGTCTTCGCACGGACGTCCTCTTCCGTCACCCCCGGCGCAAGCTCAATGAGCGTAAGCTCTCCTGCGACGCGATCGACATCGAAGACAGCAACTGGAGAGAGCGAGAGGTCAGCGAGGTTCCTGCCGACGAGAGAGAGAACGCACGCTCGGTGATGATACGAGAGACACAGCGAGCGCCAGTGAGAGGGAGAGAGCACTTCTGAACAATCTTGGGACGGCCAGCTTTGTCGGTGTGGTCCGTGAGGACGATGACCTGCGTTTTTGGATCAGCGGTGCGGAGAGAAGAGGAGAGAGGAGCGGACCTTGGTCGCGTCGGGGGAGCTGACGAGGTCCATCGCGCCGCCCATACCCTTGACCACTGCAGAGACGTTAGAGCTGTTCGGGAGCGGTCAGAAGCGAAACTCACTCTTTCCAGGAATCACTGCAGGTAACCGCATCAGCTCCGTTCACTACACGTCAAAAGGAAGGAACGCACTGTAGTTGGCGAGATCACCGTTCGCTCCGACCTCCATAGCTCCCAACATCGAGACATCGACGTGTCCACCACGAATCATCGCAAACGACTCGGATGAATCAAAGCACGACGCTCCAGGGTTGAGCGTGACAGTCTCCTTGCCCGCGTTGATGATATCGGCGTCCACTTCGGCCTTGGTGGGGTAAGGTCCCATTCCTGCGCCAAGCGTGAGCGAGCGGAGATGGGGGGGATCGGTGCCACCGTTCTCGGATTGGAGCACCGTTCTCGGATTGGAGGTGGATGACGGTTCCGGGCTCGAGGAAGGAAGGTGCGAGCATGGGCATTCCGATTCCGAGGTTGGTGTAGCACTGTCGTTCGCGCAAGGTCAGTTCGCGTCGCAGGTGCGCGAGGAGAAAGGACTCACGCCCTCGGTGAGCTCCTTCGCGGCGCGCTTGGCGATACGCTCCCTCCTCAGGCGTCCAGCGCTCTTGACGACCTCGGCTTCTCCCTCAATAGGCTTCTCCTCCCTGAGCACCTCGATCTCGATTCGCTTCTCAGCGGTGGACTGAATAACGCGGTTAACGCTGCGAGGTCCTCGTCAGCGTCGTGTGGAGGGGGGTGAAGGAGGGACGTACAAGATTCCGGGGAGGTGAACAAAGTTGGGGTCCAGCGACCCGACAGGAACAATCTCCTCCGCTTCGACGATCGTCATCTTCGCACTCCTCGCCATCGCTCCGGAGAAGTTCTGCGCCGTGTACCTGCGCCGTCCTCCTATCAGCTCCGCGCCACTCGCACGACCGCGCGTACTCACCGGAAGATACAGTTCCCAAACGCATCCGCCTTCCACACCTTGACAAACGCATAATCTCCCTTGATAGCCTCCTCCATAATGTAGCCCCTCCCTCCAAACTCCCTCAACTCCCTCGCCTTTCCAGGAATCTCCACCTCCTTTCCACCAGGCGCATACTTGATAGGAATATCGCCCGTCTGGACAGCAGTTCCGACGCCTGAAGGGGTGTAGAAGGCGGGGATTCCAGCTCCGCCAGCGCGGCAGCGTTCGGCAAGAGTTCCTTGGGGAGTGAGCTCGAGAGCGATTTGGCCGGTGAGGTAGAGGTTCTCAAAGTGCTGTTGCGGGGGTTAGAGAGGAGCTGATGAGGGGGGAGAGGAAAGGTACCTTGTTGCCGCCGATGTAGGAGGAGATCATGCGGGAGATTTGGCCAGAGTGGAGAAGCTTGCCTGGGTTCTGCGTTAGGTGGATGAAGAGCTGGTTGGATTGGAAGGAGCGTACCGAGGCCAAACTGTCCGACTCCAGCGTTGTTGGAGACGGCGGTGAGGTTCTTGACTTCAGGACGGGCAGCGAGCGCGCAGATAAGAGTGTCTGCGCGTCGTGTAAGTGGATAGCTCACCAGTAACAGCGGGAGAGCTTACCGGCAGTTCCACATAGTCCAAAACCTGGGGAAGGAAGCGGAGAAATCAGCACGGGCAAAGGGCCGATCCAGCCCTGGTGAGAGCTCCCTCGTCGGTCAAGCCAGGCAGCACCCCGTGCGTACCGCCTGCGAGCTATCCTCCGCGTACGTCGGCGCCTCAGCAACCTCTACACGAGCTACCCCAGCCGGGTCTTTCCAGCTCGCCCGACGGAAGCCAATTTCCTCCCTTTCTCCTCCTCCTCCGACTCAAGCAGTCGCCGCTACAGCCCACCCAAGGCTCCTCCCTCAACCATCACAGCACCCCATCCTCTCGCACCCCCACCGCTCTCCGCCCCCATCGTCGCCCAGCCGCGGCTCCACAAAACTCACCTCCGCTGAGCAAGATCGAATCCCCCTTAACGTCCTTAACCGCCTCCTCAGCACTCGCAAAGATCTTGGACGCTCCAGGCTTGACAGCCGCGATAGAGAATACTGCAGGAGTCGAAGTGAAGGAGCGGGAGAAGGCGACGAGGACCTGTGGTGGGGGAGTTAGCCGGTGCGGGAGGGAGATGGGGAGGGAACGTACGCGGGAGCGAACGGCGCGGCGGGGGAGGAAGGCGAGTGACATGGTGGCGGTTTGGAGGCACGAAGGAGCTGAGGGGAGGAAGGAAATTGGACCAAGATGGGGAGCAAGATCGTTTGTCCGTCTGAGGCCAAACTCCTCCCGCTAAAACCGGTCGTCCGCGGTGTGAATGGAATGCGATGTTCGCCAAGGTGAGGGGATCTGGGGAGTTGTAATAGCGAAAGTGGATGGCAAAGATGAAGAGAACGAGCTGCAGCGAAAAACGAGAGCGAAAAAGGAGCTGCATTCGCAAGACCTTGAGCTCGCTGTCCTCGGAGGCTCGACGGCAAGGTCGTACCTTGAACGCAGACACCGCTCGTTTCTGCTAAAGAGAGTAGTCAGTGGTAGTCCAGGAAGAGCGAGTTGCAGCCTCGAGCGCGAGATTTTGACACAGGCAAGGAGGCTCCGCTCTGGCTCCTGGTCTCGTCTTCCCTTCGCGAGTCAACCAGCTTCCTCGGTACGGAAAACGACGTAGTGAAGACCTGGTGCAAACTTCGTACCACACGCGATCTTCAGCTACAGCTGTCGAACGCCTGCGGAAGCCATTCCTCCCGCGTCTCTTCCAATACTCCTCCTCGAAACGCAACTAACGACCTCGCTCAACGACGGTCCGGAAAAGACGATCGAGGTCTCTATCACGGCGCACCAGCTCGGGTGATCGCAAAGAGTGGCAGAGCAGGAACGATGAGGCTCGAAAGACTCCCAGGAGCTGATCCAGCCCTCCATTCGTAGTCGTAGACTGGGCTGTGCAGAACACCCAGCCTCGGGTCGGAGCTCCACCTCAGCGCTCCCCGTCGAGGCACCGACGGGAGTCCCTTCTCGCTCAGCGAGGTGGACCATGACCAGGATCGTCATCAAGGATCCACACTCGGCAGCACAGGTAGAGCGTGTCCTCCTCGAGCTGTAGTCCTTCGCACCTCGCTGCTTCTGAAGTCCCTCACCGCAGGAAGAGTCCTCGACCTCGTTCGCAGGACGAGATGCTCGTTTCGCTCTCGAGGAGCCGCACACCCCCACCGAAAACGGGCCAAGTAGAGCGCGAAAGAGTCTCTCACCCTAGGTCATCGCTGCGTAGCACTCTCGTAAAAGGAGAGCGCGAGTACAGCGGAAGCCAGTCACGAACGCCCCTCGCTCGCTTCTGCCAGCCTCGCTGACTTCCCCAGCACTTCGGAAGCCATCGAGAGCGTTCCATTCCGACTGAACCAGCTCCGTAGCTCACCTTGCGGTCGTGAGAGCAGTTCCACCGAGCTCGGCTCGCTCGGACGAGGTCGAATCGGAGAGAGAGCGCCCAGAGTCGGGCGGTGGTGCTCGAGGGTTCGTCGCAGAGGGTCGTGAGCTGCTATCGCGAACTGCTGGACCTGAAGACATCGTTGTAGGTCGTGGTCGAAGGACAAGATCAGAGTCGCCAGAGTCGGCGCTCGCCTTTTGCCTCAACTCTCCCTCCTCCCCTCACCTCCCACCTCGAGCTAAGCTATGGGAAAGCGCAAGAAGTCCACCCGCAAGCCCGGCGGCAGCAGCAAGATGGCACCCCTCGGTCCGTCCCCTCCTCTCCCTCCCTTAGCCTTCCCCAGCTCACCCGCGCGCGTGCAGACAAGTCCTTCCGGTGTCTCTTCTGCCAGCACACAGGGACGGTTTCGTGCAAGATGTGAGTAGGCGTAGGCGGGGAGTGGATTGCAGGGAGAGTAGGGAGCTGATACGGCGGCACAGTGATAACAAGAACAAGGTCGGGAGGTTGGATTGCAAGGACTGTGGACAGAACTTCACTGTGCGAGCTCTCTCTGTGTCGGTGTGTAGGAGCGGGGAGCTGATGAGCGTGCGTGCAGACCGACGTGAACCGTACGCCTCCCGTTCTCCAGCTGCCGACTCCTGCTGACCCTCGTCTCTCCCTCCCCACTCCACCCCCTGCTGCACCTGCCTCCAACGCGCAGACCTAACCGCCCCCATTGATATCTACGCCGAATGGATTGACGCCTGCGAAGAAGTGAACCCTCTCGACGGTTCCCCGCCGCCCGTACGAGCAGCCAAGAAGCGTGCAGCGCCTGCGCGAGATGACCTGGATGACGATGAGGATCTACCGGACTTGGGCGGGGGGAAGAGGAGGAAGGAAGTGCCGGTTGAGGAGGAGGAGGATGATGAGGATTTGCCGGAGCTTGGGGCGGGGAGGAGGCGGCAGGTGGTTAGTGATGATGAGGAGTAGGCGGTGGCGCTGAGTGTAATTTGTTTGGACGGAGTGGGTGGGGTGGTGGTGACTGCTTCATGGCTGAGGGTGGGGCGACAGTGCGGATGGAGGAGGGCTGCTTGAGATCTGAGAAGGTGTGGGGTATCTGCTGCTCGCTCCACGCGCTCGTCTCTACGGTCCTCACTACGCCAGCTTTGCCAGACCTGCTCCCTCTCTACGCCGTCTCTACGCCGTAAAGCGATACAGGAAATCACACGGACTCGGCCTTGCTCTCCAAGGCGCTCTCAACCCGTCGTCCTCCATTCCTGTTCGCGCCAGACCAGAATTCCTCTCCCACCGCATGGAGCTCAGCCGAAGGTTCCAGCCTTTCAGAACTGCTGGCACAGAAATAGACAGACTCGCGTTTCGTGACTTGTTGCTGAGCAGCCAGAAGCGAGGCGAAACGAGCACGAGCAGCAGAAAGGACGACGGCAAACGAAGGAATGGGGATGCGATCGATGTTGCAGTTGCTGCTGTGCGTTGCGGTGCGAGTAAGACCGTCTATAGTGTGCGAGAGACCTCGACCTCCTCGATGGATTGAATGATGTCGTCGGGCTGGAAGTCGTCGAAATCGTCGAGCGCGATCCCGCATTCGACGCCCTTGACAATCTCGAGCACGTCCTTCTTGACCTGCTTGAGCGTGTCGACCGTTCCTGCGTCCGATAGAAGGTTAGCACACGAAGAGAATGGAAGCGAGGACGAAGAACGCACCTGTGTGAATCGTCTCTCCACGACGAACGATCCTCGCCTTCCTCGCCTTCTGGAACACGCCGTTCCCGACCTTGCACCCAGCAACCTTCTTCGGCTCCTTCCTCCCCTTGATGGCGATCTCAAAGACCTGCTGCACGAGCGCCTCGCCGTGCACGCGCGTTTCGGTCGTCTTGGGGAGGAGGTCGGCGACGGCAGTGCGGATGGTGTCGACGAGGCGGTAGATGATGGGAGAGGTGTGGATCGGTACGGTGTAGGGAGGTCGAAGGGCGGCTTTGAGGACGGCGTTGGGAGCCTTGACGTTGAAGCCGACGACGCAGCCTGCGGAGGGACGTCAGCAAAGCTCCGTCTGAATGGAAGGGCGAACGTACCTTCGACCGCGCGAGCCATCTCAACGTCCGACTCCTGCACGTCCCCAACGCCCGAGTAGACAATCTTGACCCTCGCTTCAGCGTTCCCGATCCCTTGAAGCGCTCCGACGACCGCCTCGACCGTCCCGCTAACATCGGCCTTTATGATCAGCACAAGCTCCTTGACGACCGCCTCCTTCCCCATCTCCCCGACCGCCAAATCTCCCGCCGCAGTGACTGCCTTCCCCTTCAGCCCATTCGCTTTCGCATTCGCCTCCTCCTCCCTCCGCACGCTCTCAATCTCCGACTCGACGCGCCGCTTCTCATTGATAACCTCGACGTCGGCCCACAGCTTCTCTTGCTCGATCCTCTTGATCCGATTCGCAATCGCCTTCTTCGCCTCGTCCTCGGAACTAGCTTCGAGCACAAGGTCGCCGGCGGAGGGGAGGTCCTTCCAGCCTGTTACTTCGACGGGCTGGCCAGGGAAGGCGGAGGTGACGGCTTTGCCGATGGGAGGGACGAGGGAGCGAACGCGGCACCAGGTCGTGCCGGCGACGAGGGAGGCGGTGGGGCGGAGGCAACCGCGGAGGACGAGGACGGTGGCGACGTTCCTGCGATTCAAATTGTCAGCTCGTAGCTATTCGGGAGAGAGGAGAGGAAGACGAACCCTCGACCTTTCTCGACGCGGGATTCGAGAACGCGACCTTCGACACGCCCGACTCGCTCGGCTTTGAGCTCGCGCACCTCAGCGATGGCAGAGATCGTCTCGAGGAGTTCAGGAAATCCTTGTCCCGTGACGGACGAGACCTCGACGCAAGGAACGTCGCCTCCGAACGACTCGATCTCGACGCCTGCGGCCATGAGAGCTTGCTTGACCTTGACCTGCGCGCGAGTACGTCAGCTCTCTCCTCCTCGCTCGAAATCAAAGGGACGCACCGTGTCGACACCAGGCTTGTCGCACTTGGTGATCGCGACAACAACTCCAACATCCGAGCTCTTGATCAACCCAATAACCTCCTCCGTCTGCGGCTTAACCCCATCATCCGCCGCCACGACCAACACAACAACATCCGTCACTCCCGCCCCTCGCTCCCTCATCGCCGTAAACGCCGCATGCCCCGGCGTATCCAAGAACGTGATCGTTCCCTGATCCTCCTCCGGCTCCTTCGTCCCGCGCAAGTTGGCGACGATCGAAGAGACGCTCACTTCGAACGCTCCGATGTGCTGCGTGATACCGCCAGCTTCTCCGGCGGCGACGGAGGTGCTGCGAAGCCGGTCGAGGAGGGAGGTCTTGCCGTGGTCGACGTGGCCGAAGATGCCGGTTACGGGAGGACGGAGGGGCAGGTCGAGATCAGTGGAAGGAGGGCTGCGAGTCGATCGCTGTTAGATGAGGATTTGAGGATGCGGAGTAGGGTACGCACGAGGGATAGATGTCGAAGGCTGCTTCGTCGTCGATCGTGGGGTCAAAGTTGAGCTCGAGGGCGACGAGGGACGCATCTTCGGCGTTGAGGACTTCGAGAGGTCAGCACGCGAAGACTCGACTAGAGACGAGGAACCCACGTCGTTCAGGACGAGTGTTCTCAAGACCGATTCGCTCCATCGCTTTTTTGAAGACGCCCTGTCGCAGCGAGGTCAGCGATTGCGATAGACCGGGTCAGGAGACTACGTACAGAGCTTGACTCCGAGCAAGTTGGTGAGGTTCTCAAGGCGCAATGTCGAAGGGAGAACGACCTTGCGCATAGGCTTTGCCTTGTTCCGTGCGTTCCGAGTCGACTTGACTGCTCCTCCTCGGACGACGGGCTGGACGACACTCCTGTCCACTCCGACCGTTCGAGTCCCTCGGTTAACCCTCCCAGGTACCATAGGCCTCTCCACTCCTCCGACTGCTCCATACTGCCCCCGTGCACCTCGCTGACCTTGCTCCCTCGTTGTTCCCCGACTCTGCTCCCATTGACCACCCTGGGTTTCCCTCCCTCCTCCCTCCCTCGCCGGGGCATGCCAACCTCTCTCCTGCGGCGGAACAACGTTCCTCGCAGCCTTCGCCAGCCGCTCTCCATCCCCTGCTCGTCCACCAGGCTTCGCACTCCTAAGCCGCTCCTTCTCTCGCTCCTGCGCGTACAGCTTTTGTGGCGTAAGCTCCTTCAACAGCCTGAGCCTCGCCATGTCCTCCCGCCGTTGTTCCTCCGGCTGCAAGGCGAGATAGACCTCTTGCGCGCGGCCGATGCGAGGTTGAATGGATGGTGCGGAGCCGGAGGGTCGAGGAGCTGGAGGGCGGCGGGTGTGCGGGACCTGGGATGAAGGGTGTGCGGAAAGTTGTGAAGGAGGGTGAGGTCGACCTGTGGCGCGCCAGGGACGGTCTTGAGGGTAGTCGCTGCGAGAGGGGATGGTCGGGACGGGGGGCCGAGGAGGAGGTCGGGGTGCGGAGCTCGAGGAGGGGCGGGCCTGGGAAGGTGAGGAATGGGAGATTAGGCAGGTGCAGCGGCTGAGGAGTGGTCGTGACATCTGCGGAGGGAGAGGTGATTAGCAAGAGCTCCTGCAGCCTTCCATCGAAAAAAGTGCAGGTGCGGGGTCGGGGAAAGCAGAGCTCAGGAGGACAGCGGAGAGCTGTGGGCAGCTCTGCACGTACCTTGAAGGCCTTGAACCGAGCTCGAATCGATACCCTAATGCTCAACCACGGCGAAAGAAGCTGGGAGAGCTTGAGGAGAGCGGAGCGTCGGAGAGCTCAGGCGGAAAGAGCTGTGGCTGCTGGGCGCTTGTCTAGGCGATCCTGGGTGTGCCGAGGTATATACAAGATTCCCTGGGGCCGAGCTGAAACGGCGGAGGAGAGCGTAAGAGGGAGAGCAACGACTTGCAGAGCTCCCGAACGCCTTATCCTCCTGCCCTCACCTTCGCCGACCAGCGCCAACGATGCCACCTCGGCGCAAGCGCCCCTCCTCCTCCCAATCCCAGCCCTCGCACTCCTCCCAATCCCGCCCCTCCAAGCGCGCCAAACTCGCCGCTCCTCCCCTCCTCCCTCCCCCTCCCCGCCTCCCCCTCCCCCGCTCCCCTTGCCGACCCCACTCCCGCCCCTCCTAAACGCTCCCACCACCCCGGTACTCTCCGCCGCCTTGCCCTCCCTCGTCCTCGGAACCCTCGTTCCACCCTCTCTGGCTCGAGGATCGGTGGTCGCTCCAAGGATCCTCCGCCTCTCTCCACCGCCGAAGCAGAGGCAGGCGAGGAGATGTACGTCACTCGCACCGGCTTGGGATTCAGTGGGTATCTCAAGAAAGGCATCGCGGTATTCCTCCAGCGGGGGTGAGTTGCGTCTTTTCGCGTGAAGGAGGGGAGCTGATGAGGGTGCAGGGCGAGGAAGTTGGTGGTGAGAGGGATGGGAGCGGCGATTCCTTTGGCGGTGGGAGTGGCGTTGGCGGTGAAGGAGGAGGTTGGGGGGACGCTGAGTGTGAGGACGGGGAGCGAGACGGTTACGGATGAGATTACACCGGATTGCGAGGTGAGTTTTGCATTCGGGCGTGCAGGAGAGACTGGAGTGTGCTTTGCGAGGTGCGGGGGACCTATTAATCTGGGGAGGATGGGGGCGAGCGAGGGAGAGGATGGGAGAAGGACCGGCTCTGCGAGGCGAGAGTGCGATGTTCCACCCCGCCTACAACTGCAGAGCAGCCAGAACTTCTCTCAGAACCAGCACTGACTCCCTCTCACAGGACGACGACATCATCTACCAAACGCGCGACAAGAGCACGATCCTCATCGAAGTGAGCGTCTCAGAAGTTCTCACCGTCGCCCCTCCTCCTCCCCGAAGTGCTCGTGGAGGACGACGTGGTGGTGGACGTGGAGGAGGGAGAGGACGTGGGAGGGGCACGTAGTTGTAAGCAGGGAGGGGAATCTATTGCTGGGGGCTTCGCACGGGGACTTCTGTCGCTGCATCGCTGGTACTGCTCCGCTCGCTACTGCTCCGCTCGCTACTGCTCGACCAGCTTCTGCTCGAAAGCTTTCAGTCGCAGCGAAGGATTTTACTCGACCGAAGACCGAACAAAGCACACCAGCAAGCACTCCTCCATTCCCACTCAAAACTTCTCCCTACTAGGCCTCAAATCCATCTCCAGCGTCCAACAATCCCTCGTCTGTTCATGCAGCCACAAGTACGTCTTGGCAATACTCTCAGGCCTTAACGCCTGCCTATCGTCCTCGAGCCATCCGGCGCCGTTCTTGGTGCCGAAGAGGGCGAGCGTGCGCTTCGTGATGATGGTGCCGTCGATTACCTGGGGTTGCGGTTAGTCAAGCTGGTGAGAGATGCGAGGGGAGAGAGGAGGAGCGAGAGGGGTGGGCGAAGACGTACGATGAATGCGACGTGAACGCCTTGAGGGCCATACTCCCTCGCGATTGCCTGCACCGAGATGAGTTCTCCTCCAAAACCTGAAATCGGGCCGCAGCGACGTACCTGGGAGAGCGCGCGAAGTCCATGCTTCCCCGCTGCAAAGGCGCCGAACGAGTGCGCACCTCGCAGAGCAGACGTCGCGCCGGTCATGAGGAGTGTTCCTCCGACTTCCTCTCCTTCGCGACTGGGATCTTCAGGATGAGCTCGCTGTAAAAAAGGAGAGACAGGAAAGGACGAGAGGACGCACGGAGGGGCAATGAACATGGCGATGGATTCCTGCGAGAAGGCAGTCGCTGCGACGATGTTGACTTGAACGCTGAGCTTGATATCCGACTCCTTGATGTCCATGAACGGGATGTTGCTCTGCACGCGGTCAGCGAGCGCTTCTCGGACGCCTTGAACGCGAGAGTGGCAAGGGGAGAACGCACCCACTGCCCCGTGTTCCAGACAGCCGTCTTGAGCCTCCCATCCGGCCACGTCTTCCTAACTCGCTGAAACACGTCCTTGATCGCAGCGTGGTCGTAAGTTTCAAGGCTGAACACCTCCGCCTGCGTGCGTCCCCGCATCAGCTTTCTCCTCACTAGCGCTCTCACCACTCAGGAGCGCACTCACCACTCCTCCCGCTGCGATAATCTCCTTCTTAAGATTCTCAACTTCCTTCCTTGGTCGGCTGAGGAGGGCGACGCGGTAGCCCAGTTGAGAGGAGAACAAGCGCGCAACGGCGGCGCCAGTTCCTACGGCGTTTCCGAGGCCGGAGATGATGACGATGGAGTTGGAGAGCGGCGGTGCCATGGTTGGGGAAACCAAGAGAGGGCTCAGGGAGAGAAGAAAGGAACTCACCGGCTGAGGGGGATCGAGTGGGCGACGCGAGGCGCGGACGGTACTCGGTCAAGCGGGAGCCGAGGGAGGATCGGATGGACAGCGCAGAGTCTTCGTCGGACTCTGAGGACGACTCGAGCTCAGAGGAGGAGGGAGGGGCACCGCTGGTCAGGCCGAAGCTGGAAGAGGAGATCAAGGTCGAACTCCCACACGAAGCCTCGCCAGCAGTCAAGGAAGAACCCACCGACCTCTCGCCCACCGGCACTCTCCCCAGCTCCGACCCTCTCGCCAGCCCAGCCCGCCGCACACCCGAGGAGATTGCGGTTCGCAAACTCGCAGCCCAAGCCAAGCTAGCCGAAGTGCGTCCTTCCTCCTCTCCCTAAATACCAGCTCACTAACCGCTCTCGAACCCAGCTCAAAACAACGCGTAACCACCTTGCGCGTGTAGCGACACAAGCGCGGTATCACGCGACGGCTGAGCGCTCTCTCAGTGCTTTCGGATTCGGAATCACGACGTATGGGAGTAGGAAGGACGGAGTGCGTGGGGAGGGAGGGATTGAGGCTTAGAAGCCGGATGAACGGTGTTCGCAGGAGCAGAGGGAGGTGTTGGAGAGAGTGAGGGGCGGGAAGAACATCTTTACGGGGTCGGCGGGTGAGTCGTGCGCTGTTTGGGCTGGAGAGGGAGCTAACGCGCTTCGTAGGTGTTGGGAAGTCGTTCCTGCTCGCCGAGTGAGTCGCGTGAGGAATTGAAGAGGGAGTTACTGACTCGGACGGTTCGCAGGATCACGCGGCTCCTCGAAATCCTCAAGAAGGACTTCAAAGTGACTGCCACGACGGGTATCGCCGCTTTACAAGTCGGAGGAGTGACGTTACATTCGTTCGCCAGCGTCGGTCTGGGGGAGAAGCCTATTCTGGCATTGCTGGACCAGATGGGGTTCGTATTTCCCTCCTTCTTCGAGAGACGTCGCTGATTCGCTCGACGCAGGAAGCCACAGAAAGCTACCTGGCAGAAGACGCAGGTGCTTCTTATTGATGAGATCTCGATGATGGACCCCGGTTCGTACCCTCACTTCTTCGCAAAACCATCGCTGACCTTCGCTCCTCGCAGTATTCTTCACCAAGCTCAACATCCTCGCGAATCTCCCAAACCCTTCGGTCCGTCTTACTCTCCTCCTCTTCTTCCTCGCGATACTGACTCTCCTACCAGGCGGGATCCAGCTCATCCTCTCGGGCGACTTCTTCCAACTCCCTCCCGTACCGGACATGCACCCTCGCTGCATGCGCTGCGGTCCGTCCCTCCCTCTCCCCTCTCGCACCCAACTTACCTACGGGCAGGCGAGGAATCCCTCGACCTCATCTCCCTCGCTCAATCCATCCTCCCGGGCGAGCCTTCGTACCCGCAACTGCGCGGTGAGGCGAAGCGTGAGAGCGTGATTGAGCCGGCGGAGGTTTATCGCTGTAGTCCGTTTACGGTTAATGGGAAGAGGATGGAGGGGTGTGGATTGGAGTCGAGAGCGAGGAGGTTCGTTTTTGAGACGGAGACGTGGTGAGTTTGAAGCGGTGTGAGGAGTGGAGGGGAGCTGATTTGGTGCAGGGCCGAGTGCGAGTTCAGGGTTATGGAGCTTACGAAGGTACGCTGTCCTGCTGGGGAGCTGCGAACGACTCTGACGACCCTTCTCGCAGGTCTTTCGACAAGGTGAGCTTCTTCTCCGCTTTTGCGTGCTTCGACAGCAGCTGACGCTGGTGATACGCAGGGCTTTGACTATGTGCGAATATGTATTCTCGCAGTTGTCCTCTCGCTGACGCTCATTGCTTTGCCTTCCTTCTCCCGTATTCGGCTTCCCAGTGGCAGCTCCTCGAATCGAGTCCTCAGCAGCTCCTCGAATCAACCTCGCAGCAGCTCCTCGAATCACCTTCGCAGCAGCTCCTCGAGCCGAATCTTCGGCAGCAGACTAGGAGGATCTCCTCCACGAGGCTGCGGCGTTGTTCGTTGGAGCAGGGGGATCGAGCGTCGCTGTGTTCTCAGACCGGGCAAACGTGCTGGTGGGGAAAGCGCTGGGGATCGCGCCGGCGCCGGAGCTTCCGCCGGCAATTAAGAACGCGATGGTGCAGGCTATGGAAAAGGCGATGGAGGAGGCGATGGAGGTGGATGAGGAGCGTTGGGTTGACCACGCGGATGAAGAGAGGAGGAGGAAGAAGAGGGAGCGGGAGAGGAAGAGGAGGCGGAGGAGGAGGCAGGAGCGGGAGGGTCGGCAGTATTAGCAGCAGTATTTTGTGCAGTAGATTCTTACGTACACTTTTGTCGAGCAGAGAGCTGGAGGAGAGCAGGAGGGACAGTCCGCCTTGACAAGCACCAGCTGGTCGCGTCGACCGGGGTCAAGGCGAGGAGGAAGCAGCACGGCCGAGCGAGGGAAGCGGGAGAGAGTGTTGAGAGCCGTTAGGTGGGAATGCATAGGTTCACGCCCCAGAAGGGGGAGAGACCGTCAACTGGCGCGAGGAGAGGGCGCTCGGAGAAGGCAGGGCCGTACTTGATCTTTGGGGAGCGAGCAGTGGTGCAGGAGGGGAGCAAGCAGGTCCTTTGAGTGATCTAGTCGTCCTAGCCGTCATGGTGAGAGCCAAGCAGCGACAGCACCACGAAGACGAGACAGCTCCTCCTGCTGTCCTGGGTTCGCCTCTCTCCCTCCGCCTCCTCACTCGCCGTCTCGAGAAAGCTCAAGAGGAGCTGCTAGGCTAGCATGGTACGCCGAGCTCATTACCCAGACCTGCACCGCTAACCCGCCGTCCTGCGCAGGCCAACGTCGTCCAAGCTCTCTCGAGCTACTCCTCCTACCGCGACTCCCGCTCCCCCCTCCCCATCCCAGTCCAGCACGCCAACCTCGGCTCCTCCGCAACCGTCTACGTCGGCAACCTCAGCTTCTTCACGACCGAGGAGCAGATTCTCGAGCTGTTCAGCCGGACGGGAGATGTCAAGCGTATCATCATGGGATTGGATCGGAACAACAAGACGCCGTGTGGGTTCTGCTTCGTAGAGTGAGTCTCTCTTGCGCGTAGGAGCGGGCGTGCTGGAAGGCTGCTCGTGGAAGCTCCCAGCTCAACGAGCTGCCCTCCCTCCCTCCCCGATTCTTCCTTAATCCGCTACATCTCGTGCACCAAGCTAACTCTCTTCCTCACTCCCAGATTCTTTCACCACGACCACGCCCTCTCCTCCCTCCGCTACGTCTCGGGCACCAAGCTCGACGAGCGCATCATCCGCGCCGACCTTGACCCTGGCTACCTCGAGAACCGGCAGTACGGGCGAGGGAAGAGCGGCGGACAAGTGCGCGACGAGTACCGGGACGATTTCGATGCGGGACGCGGCGGGTGGGGCCACTTGAAGACGAGGCAGGAGATGGAGGAGGGGAGGCAGAGGGAGCAGGATGAGCTGTATAGGGGGGATCACGAGGGTGGGAGGCAAGAAGTGCCGAGTGGGCAGGGAGGAGCAGAGGAGGTGAGTCGTGCCTTGCGCTGGGTGGAAGGAGGGAGCTGATCTGGCTCTTCGTGCGCAGAACCCGAGGTTCAGGGACGAGAGGGACGACTAGGGTGGCCAGCTGCAGTGCGCGAGCTGGTCAACTCAAGGGATGGAAGCGTCAATGTACTTTGTTTGGGAACGACTAGGCGAGCTCCTGCTTGTTCAGGAAGCCTGCTGGTGCAGACAGACCAGGAGCCAAGTCTCGCTCGATTTGCGCTCGCCCCCTCCCTCGCGATTCTCCCAGCTCTGCCCTCGAAGTTCGCAGCTTCTACCTTCGCACGCTGCTCTCGCTCCTCTTTCGCACGCTCGCTCGACTCTCCGCTCGCACACTCGCTCGCCTCTCCCCTCGCAGACTCGTCGCTCCGCACACACCGTTTGAGACGAAGACTAGTTGGTTCCGGCTAAAGGCCGAGTGCGGAAAAGGGTGGAGAGAGGGAGGTAGTAAGGGAGGCGGAGAAACTGGAGGAGGGGGTTCAAAAGCTACTTCCGCCCAAACAGACTCTGCTGCTGCTGATACCCCATCTGCGGCCGTCCTCCCTGCGGTCCGAACGCGAACTGCTGCTGCTGGTCCGGAGCGAACCCCCGCGTGACGTTGTACCCCTGATGCCCAACGAGCGAATGGTACGCCGCGCTCTGCGGAAGACCGACCATTCCGTTCGAAGTCGGGTAGTGCGGGCCTCCCGAGTTGGTGCTGGCGAGACGGGCGTTGAGGATTGCCGGGTCGGAAAAGAAGGGGTGGTTCTCTGCTGTCGTTCGGCGTTCAAAATCAGCTTTGGCTTCCCCACGAACGAGGAGAAGCTGAACGCACCTTGGTTGTGCTGCAACTTTGGCGCCGAAGCTTGAGCAGCAGCAATAAGCGCGAATATGTCGTCCTTCCCAACCGGGTTCGACTGTCCCGACGGCCTCGGCGCAGGCGGAGGAAGAGGGAACGACGCCGCCGGTATCGGAGTCCTATTGAGCGAGATACCAGGCGGGAGGCTCGTCGGCGGTCCACCGACTCCAGGGGGCGTAGCGCCGTATCCCATTCCTGCGCGGGTACGAGGGGAGAGTTGAGGAGAGGACGAGGCGGATTGACCGGGGGAGGCGAGGGTGCGAAGGAGGTTGGGAGGGAGGGCGCCGTTGTACGAGGTCGAGTTGAGGTTGACGCCGGGCCAGAGTGCGGAGGGCTCTGCGGTCGCATTGGACGAGGAGAGAGGGTTGAACCCGATTGAGGAGGGAGGCCGGTGTTGAGGATGCGGCATCCCAGGAGGAGCAAACATCGTCGGCGACTCCCGCCCAGACGCGAACGCCGATCGAGCGAGGGCGGACGCCAGATCTCCGCCCTTGACTCCCTGCGATCCGCGCCGTGCGAACCCGAACCTCGAGCTCCTCCGCGACGCATCGTCTCCCGTATGAGGCGGCGAGGACGACTCTGAATGCGGGTCGCTCCCCGCCTCGAACGGCGATCCATCCGCGAAAGGGTCGAACGAGCCATGGTAGCTCGGCGCGTTCGACATAGCTGGCGAGACCTGATCGTTCTCGCTCCGTCCAAAGCCGTCCAAGTTCGCGAAATCCCTCGCGGACCGCACGCCCTCCTTGCTCGCCGCTGCTGGAACCGCACGTCCTTTGCCCTTGACGTCAAGGTTCAAGCTAAAGCTGAACGAGCCTTCGCCAAACTCGAGCTCCGGGAACGGAGGAACGCTCGGTGGACGAGGAATGTAGGCGCCGTTCGTGAGGCCGCTCGCAAGGGGCGCCTCGACTTCGGGAGAAGGGTGGGTCGGGGAAGGGGGTTGGGAGGACGAGGCGACCGGTGCGGGCTCCTCGGGAGGGGTGGGGGTAGGGGCTGGAGAGGGCTTGCGAGGAAGGTCGGCGGCGGGGGGGGCGGGAGTGTCGGAGGTGGAAGGAGTAGGCGGGGCGGGTCGAGCTGGGAGGGAGGTGATGGTGGGAGTGGACGCGACGTCTGGTTTCGGGCGAGAGGAGGGGCGGGCGGGGAGGGGATGGTTTTGAGGCTTCGAAACGGCGATAGGACGGACGGGATGAGGTGCGGGCGGAGGTTTGATGGAGGCGGAAAGGGGAGGGAGGGAGGCGGGGTAGACGATGGGAGTGGTGGGTTGGCTCATGGGGATGGGATTCTTGGACGCCCAGGAAGCGGTAGGCGGCAACGTCGCTGCGGATGAACGAGTTTAGCCTCGAGACGAACGCGAAGGACGGAGCGAGCTCACCTTCCTGCTGCTTGCGGATCTGCGTGACGGCGTTCGAAGCCTTGGTCCGCTGGATCTCGCTGTCACTCATCGCATGACTGCTCGCACCGACTCATCAGCTCCCCTCCTCCCTCCAGCAATCCTCGCGAGCACTCACTAGGTGTAGATTTCCTCGCGCGACACTGGTCCCGCTCCTTCAATCTCCTCCCCCGGTTCGTGCGCCTGCATGCAGTTCTCGTTGTTGCACTTGCCGCCCTTGAGGTACGTCGGGCAGTAGCGCGTCGTTCCCCAAATGGCCTTGAGCTTGTGTCCATCGCTCGTCGTCGAACCGTCCATGGCCGAAATGCATAACAAAGCTTCGGCGGGCGTGCGGTAGTTAACGTACACGTTGACGGGTTGGTAGTGAGGGTGCGTCGAGGCGGGCTGGGTGACGGTGGAGGATCGCTTGGACATGAACAGCTTGACGACCTTGCCGTACTGTCCGAACTGCTCGGGTCCCTTGAGCTGGTTCAGGGTCTGCGGACGAGAGAGGTCAGCGAGTATGTCTGGTGAGCTAGCGGAGTTACCGACGTCTTCGTTTGCGATCTTGGTCGTCATTCCCTGGATGTGCACCTGCGCGCGTTGCCGTACCCGTACGTTGGCCATGTTCTTGACCGTGAGCGCGTCGTCCTTCCGCCGCTTGTCGCGGACCTTCTTGGCGGCTTGCAGCCTTTTGAGCCTGCAGTCACCGTACGCATCAGCTCCGTGCCCCTCTCCGCTCACACGAACCGCACGCACTCGTCGGGCTTGATCGCCTTGAACTCGACCGTCGTATCGTCGTACGTCGCTCGACACGCTGGGCAACGGCCATTGAGGTTCTCCTTGATGTGGTGCCAGCAGAACCGACAGATCTGCGTGAATCACCGTCAGCTCCTCTCCCTCCGCTCCAGCCGCTCCCCGAACGCACCTGGTAACCGCACGGGCAAGGCTTAAAGTTGAGGTCTGAGATGTCCATCTCTTCGAGGCAAAGTGGGCAGTCCATATCGTCCTGTGGGAGAGAGGGTTGCGTTAGTGAGCTCTTCGAGGTCTGTATGCGAAGGTGCCCGGTCGGGGGACCGGCCAAGTGTGGAACCCAGAGCAGTGGTACTGCTTCTCAGCATGGCGCAAGGCCAGTGAGGCTTGGGATCAAGTACGCTACAGCTTGCGGAAGAGAAGCCTCAGCTCCCCACCTGCAGAACCGTTGACAGACGACCCGCTCGCCCCCACTGCCGTCTTCGCCAGTCGCCTCTATGATCACGGCCCTTAGAGTACTCCTTCCCACGTGCAAGAACAAGCCAAAAGCCAGCTGGGGCGCTGAGAGCGGGCACAGGAACTGCTAGCAGGCCCAGCGGTCTCCGTCCTGACCTTACCCACGACCCCACCCCGCGCAGGCCTGTTTGCTTCCCAAACGGGTGCATCCCTCAATCCGGAAACTACACGTTATCACGGTGTAGGCAATATGAGGGTATAGCAGCTCAAAGGAGGCAGTGGATGTGACAGGCTAGGACTCGGCTGAGTGAGGACGTGCTCACTTCGCCAGCAGCCACAGAGTGCCACCCCCAACGATTCCCCGCCCCAATACCCACAGAGTACTCAGCATTGCAGGGTGCGCACCCAGGCCCTCCCCATCCCACCCGCTCGAACGGTCAGCGGTGCCCAACACGTCCCTCCAATCTCGCCACCGCTCCCCGTACCCTCGCCTCCCCTCTCTCTCCCCCGGTAACCCCTTCAAAACCTCCTCCTAAACTCACCTCGAACCCATCCAACAGCCCCATCACGCGATCGAGCGCCGTACTGGCGCTGGCGACCTTGTCGAGTCCCGAGGTTTGCTCCTGCGCTGCGTTGTTGAGGTGCGACGACGAGGGTTGGTTCGTGGAGAGATGGGTATGGAGACCATTTGGACGGCCCAGGTGGTGGTGCGGTGGTCGGTGCATGCGCGGTGGGAAGGGCGGAGGGCAAGCAGTCGGCCGGTCGAAAGTCGTCTGAGGCGAGGTCGATTTTGCTGGTTCGTCTTGGACGACACGAGGGGTTGGGATCGGCTTGCTTCACTCGAGCGTGTAGACTCTGCGGTCAGTCGGGAGAGTACTGGGAGGGAGGGCGGTCTGCTTTCAGGTCGAACGGCTCAGCAGACGTTGCTCTGTGACTCGGACACTCCTCTGACACTGCTCTCGACCGACTCTCGCTCGCCTGGTCTGTTCCCTGCGTTGCTGCACAGTGGAGTTTGCTATGGAAGCGCGGGGGTACGCTCCTTGCGTTGACCACGCTGTCGCTTCCCTCCTGGGCCCCTCTGCTCGACATCGCTCCACCTCCCCAGTCTCTCGTTCATCTCTCGCTGTCTCGACGTTCTTTCCAAACGCTGCAACAGGACGCTCACTTTACCAGTCTTAGCAGCAGCTTGGGCAAGCTTGAGCTCTGCCACTCGTGCACCTTCGCCGCCTTGGAAACGGGCAGACGTCCTCGACAACGTGCGTAGCTCCTTTCGGGCGTTGTACACCTCGTTCTTCTGCAAACTCTGCACCTCGTTTTCAACGTTCCACAAAGTGCTCGCACTGTTTCGAACGAGAGGAAAAGAGTTCGGCAGCGAGAAATCGACTTGGCGAGAGTTTCGTGGCCTTCGCTGCGAGGGAGCGAGGGGGCGAAAGTCAGCGCCGCCTGCCTCGTTCCTCCTTCGCCTCAGTCAAGACCTTGCGTTAGACTAGAACAGCTCAACAGAACCGCACCAGCGTACTCACACCAACGCCCCGCCTGTCCTCCCTCCTCCCGACCTCTGTTACGACTCTCTCTCCCCTCCGACCCCCAGCCCTTCCACCCACACTCTCCCTCCACCGACCGCCCCAAGCACCTTTGCCGCCCTGTAAGGTCCACACTCTGTTGGGCTCTTGGAGCGCGACGTGGTCCCGCATCGGTACGCCCGCTAACGCCCCCGCAGCAGTGACTGCTCCCGGACGCCCAGACCGCCTCTCCCTTCGCCTCCTCCCCTCCCACGGAGCAGCTCTCCTCGCCAAACGCAGAACTACATTCGTTCGCTCTGAGCAGCACTAGACGGCTAGACGGGCGCAATCGGTGAGTCCTTGAGACTGCGCGGGGTGCTTGGGCAACTGGGAGAGGAGCTTGCAGCTTGGAGGCAGATGGGGCTTGATGGGGGTCGACCCAGCTGCTCTCAGTGCTGGCAAGTGCAGCACCAGAGTCTGTGCTGGCCTGGCGATGGCGGCGTGGTCGTGCTGTCGCCGAGAGGGACCCTTTGCTGCCTCGGGAACACGTCTCTCTCTCTCGCAGCCTTATCAGCCCTGTACAGGCACAGAAGGAGCTACCAGCAGGCATTGCTATCGTAGACCAACCGCTGACCCTCACTCTCCCCTCCATCAGCCATGTTCTCCTTCTTCAAGACCAAACCCAAGCCGACCTCGCACCTCCCTCAACACGTCTCTCCCTCGTACTCGCCCCAGTCCCACCCCGACCCCGAAAGCGGCTACAACGACGTCACCTTCGTCTCCTCCCCCGCGCCCTTCACTCTTCCCAGCACGACCTCGGAACCATTCGACTCGTCGTACCCTCCTCGCGCCTCCTCCCACCCTCCTCCAACGCGCGGTTACCCCTCCCTCGTCTCCACCTTCGCGCGCCTCGAGTCCCTCCTAGCCGATACCGCTCCCTCCATCCTCGACTCTCTCGCCCCTCCTCTCCCCGCCACCTCCCCAGCCCTCATCTCCCTCCTCCACTCCTTAACCCCCTACTACCTCCCCACCGCCGTCTTGGAATCCTACATCCTCCACGACGGTCAAGAACCCTTTTCCACGGCCCCTGGACTCGTTTACGGACTTCGCTGGATGCCGCTCGATGAGGTAGAGCAGGAATGGCGTTTCTGGCGACGGTTCGAGGATGCCGGCGGCGAGGGAGGGATGGAAGACGCCTTTGGCACGAAAGCGCGCGAAGGGGGTGCTCGAGGTGAAGGGCGTACGCATCCTGGTTTGGGAGAGGCGAGGGACGGAGGAGTAGGGATGGACGGGATGAGCGCCTTCCCGCCTGGGTGGGTGAGGAGCAAGTACTCTCACCCTGGCTGGCTACCTCTCCTCTCCGACCGAGCGGGGAACTACGTAGGAGTCGATTTGGACCCTCCTCCTCCGGGTGCTGGAGCCGAGGGAGAGGGGTACGGGCAGTCGGGGCAGGTGATTGCGTTCGGGAGGGAGATTGATGAGAAGGTCGTTCTCTTCCCTGGGGATTCGGCGGGCGGGTGGGGCAGGTTCCTAGCTGCTTTCGTGGAGGATGTGGAGAGGGGGGAGTTTGTGAGGCTGGGAGAGACGGGGAGGACGAGGGGGAGGGAGTGGGATGAGGAAGGGGGTGGGAGGGTCAAGGATGGGAGTGATGAGGAGTGGGGAGAGGGGGATGGGATCGGCGAGAGGAGCTACTTGGAGGGAGATCGGTATGGCGAGGAAGGAGGAGACGAGGATCACTCGGAGAGCCAGCTGTGGTTAGTCCTCGTCACGTTCTTTCTCTCTCTCACTCGCGCTAACAAACGACCGTAGGACTCTTCGTGCCGAATACCGTCGCTGGCTCGCAGGACCCGGCGAAGGAGGCCTCATCGGAGCTCTTGCCGAACGCAGTCGTCGCAAATGGCGTTCCGTTGGCATCGGCGCCCCTCCCTCCCAACCCCAACGAACGCCTCTCACGATCCTCGTCCCCGAATCCCCCTCCTCGGGCCCCGAATCTTCCGCAACCGAGCGTCCCTCCTCCCCCGCTCCTCTGATCGAATCCTCCCCCCCTCTAGGCCCCCTCGACAATTCCGTCGAACTCGTCCTCTCCCCTCCCTCCCCCAAATCCGCCGCTCGACTCGACTCGATCCCCGCCCCAGCTCGGTCGCCAGACTTGCTCGAAGCGCGTAGGCGCCCCGCCCCGCTCGGGAAGAAAGGGAGGGGACGCCCGCCGCCTCCGCCTGTGGCGTTGGACCTTCCGACGATGTTCGACCTCGATGCGCCGGCCAACGAGTCGAATATGAGGGACGATCATTTGGATGGACCGTACGGTAGTAACGAGGATCCTCGAGCGAGCTTTGGGAGCGGAGGGACGCCGACGAGGGATACGCTGCTGGGAAGTGGGGAGGGAGGGAGTAAAGGGGGTAGCTCGACGGCATTGGTACAGGGTGATGAAGGGCCTGGATTGAGTTTGGAGGGGTTGGGGATCAATGCCGTTGGGGAGGAGGGGTACAGCGCTGGAGGACGGTAGATGGACAGTTTTCGTGGGACGTTCTTTCGCAAGCATGTTACTAGTACATATGCACTGCTTTTCAAGCTACCGAGAACAAGCCTACGCCCAATGCCCCTCAAGCGGAGCAATCTCCACCTCCCCCTCCTTCAACCCAAGCTCCTTGATCGCTTCCTCCGCTCCCTTCTCCCCAAACTCCCAACTCTCCTCCTCCGCCAGCTCCTCCAGCTCGTTCTTAGCCACTTCAGCACCGACGTCCTCGGCGACGGTATGGCGCGAAGTAACAAAGAGGAGCTCGGCGCCTGGGTAGTTGAGGAGAGGCGCAGGGTTCGCGGGGATGAATTTGGTCGTGAAGAGGTCGCGGAGAGGAGAGGGGTACTGTGGGGTGTTAGCGAGGCTGGGAGGGGAGGAGTAGGACGCACCTTGGCTTGCATCGCGGGACGCTGTTCGCGGACGCGAGGGTTGAGAGAGCCTGCGCCGGGAGTCTTGACCTGCGAAGTATCGTTAGCGAGGCAAAGGTGCGAGAAAGAATTGGCGAACCTGAAGCTGGAATGCTCCCTCGTGCTCGATTTTGAGCTCCTGGTGGACGTCGCCAAGCTGCGAGAAGCGAACGATCAACGAAGCTCGGTGGCGAGCGAGGAGGAACGAACCTCGTGCGGAACGGAGAGAGCGTAGGCGAGGTACGTCTTTCAGATCGCGCTCTGGTTCTTGCTGAACTTGGGAACTTCGTGGAAGGTCGAACAGTGGAGGATGTAGCGTCCCCTTCCCGCAATGCGCATCGGAGCGACGTGGCGTTCTCCTGCTCTCCGCATCAGCCCTCTCGTTCCCAGCCAAGAATAAGGGCGACTCACCTAGGGTCTTGGTCTGGTACGTATACGGTCCCAACCTGTTCCTCAGCCCGGCGAGATCGTCTCCCACCTCGATGACTTCGCCCCAAAGGACCTCGTGCGATGTTCCCGCCTTGCCAGACGAGGGAAGGTGCTTGCGGCCTACGGCGATGAGGCGGAACTTCTTGTGCGTGGGGTCGGCCTGCTTCTCGGGGTGAGGAAGGAGGAGGATCTGGAAGCTGTGGGGGTGTTAGAGGGGAGCGAAAGGAGGAGCGAGGGACGGACCGAGCCACGTCGTCGAGAGAATGAGCTTCGTCGAGCTCGACCTTCGGGCGGTAAAGGAAGTAGACTAAGGCGACGGAGATTTCAGCTTGAACTCAACAGCGCAAAGGATGGACGCACTGTGGCCTTCTTCGAGGATCCCTGCGAGAGCTGAACGTGAGCACCGACTCTCGCACGAAAGCGAAACGAGAGACACACCGTACTTGCGCTCCGCATCCTTCTCCGTAATAGTCCCAAACGAAGCCGGCGGCGCCTCTCCAGCAGTGGCGTTCGTGGACTCCCCCTCCCTCTCCTTCGCCCCTTGACCCACCCTCTCCTTGACTTCCTTCTCCTCCCCGTCTTTCCCCTCCTCCGTTTCCGCCTTCTCTTCCTCCTTCACTGTCTCCTCCTTCACGACAAACTCGTCCTTCTTCGCCTTCTTCGGAGACTTCTTCTCCGGAGTGCGGCTGCGCGACCTCGACGCCGCGCGCTTCGTAGTGAGCACCTCGCCCTCGTGCTTCACGTGCGGCTTCGAGTCGTGCGAGCGAAGGAAGTGAGCAGGTTCCGACATTGGTGCGTTGTGGCAGGAGCGAGAGAGTCCGCGCAGAGGCGAAGCGCCGGGAAGGAGGTCCGAGGGGGTGTTTTTTGGCTGGGACGCTGGAGCGGTACTGCTGCTTGCTTGACGAGCAAACGGAGAGCAGAAGCTTGCAGGCGGAGTGTACGAGCAAGCAAGGAGGAGCTCCACTCGCACACCTCAGCCTCCCCCGCCTGCATTCATCCTCCTTCGTATCGGTCGGGCTTCTCCCGTTCTCCTCCTTCTCCCTCCGCCCACCACCTCAAAGCAGCTTCACAAGATGGACGCCTCGACTCTCCGCGCCCTCCAAGCCCCGCTCAAAGCTGCCTACAGTTCGACCCCGGCATCAGCTCTCGTAACCCTCACCTCGTCCTCGTCCCTCTCCGCCGGCAGCGGAATCTCCTGCTCTCTCTCGACAGGCAAGGCCCTTCGTACGGCTGGCTTGCACCCGTTGGCCGGAGGACAGGGGGATCAGTTGTGCGTTCATTCGGCTGGAAAGTGCGGGGTAGAGCTGACAGGTCGGAGCAGGTGTAGCGGGGACATGCTGCTCGAGGCGCTGGTGGCTTGTACGGGGGGTGAGTTGGGCTGTATGGAGATAGAGAAGGAGCTGATGGAGGTGCAGTGACGCTCAAAGCTGTCGCTACGGCGCTTGAGATCCCCTTGGCGGATGGGACCGTCGTGGCGGAGGGAGACCTTGACTTCAGGTGAGTGTTCTCGCTTTGGAAGGCGGGAAGGAAGCTGATGCGATTGCAGAGGAACGCTTGGAGTGGATCGCGAGGCACCGGTTGGGTTCAAGGCGATTCGGTTGAGGTTCGACCTCGATTGCGGCGAGACGCCGAGGGAGAAGGTGCGTTCGCGCGATGAGCACGATAGCAAGGGAAGCTAATACAGCTGAGAGCAGGTGGAGAAGCTCATTCAGCTTACGGAGCGGTACTGCGTTGTGCTGCAAACGCTGGTCAAGGGCGTCCCATGCACGAGCGCGCTGGTGTAGATGGGCCGTACGGGGCTGTAGAGCAGCACTGAGGAATAGAAAGCACTGTATTTCCAACGAATCGAAGATGCTGCTCGGCGCGAAGAGTCCGCTCACTTGATCTTGTCCAGAGGCCTGCGAGATCGTCAGCTCTCGTCCCTCCACTTTTCGAAGCAGCGAAGACGCACCTGTTGAATCCGCCCTTCCTGTTCATGTACTGTAGACGGAACAGCATCAGCTGGTGACTGTCACGACACTTGCGAAGCTCTCACCTGACGATGCGTGCGAGCCTGCTTGATCGCCACCGCGGCCAAGTCCTCCTGAACGTGCTTTTGCTGCAGCCACAAAGCCCATCAGCTCCCACATCCTCGGCGCAAAGAAGCGGTTCGCACCTTGGTCGTCTCGAACCCGCCGAACCCCATCATAGCAGCCACAGCGGCAGCATCGTCGTCCACCTCGTCCTCCTCCTCTTCCGCACCTCCCTCGGCAGGCATCTCAACATCAACAGCTTCAGGCTTATTCTTCTCCGTCTTCTCCACCCTCGGAGGCGTCACAGCTCTGTCTTGACGCGGCTCCGGCACCTCCCTATCCCTCCTCGCACCATCCCTCGGATCCCAATCCCCCCTCCCCCCATCTCGCGGGTCCCTCCCTCCATCCCTCGAGTCTCTCCCTCCATCCCATTCGTATCCCCTCCCACCATCCCTCCCATAGGCTTCCCTCCCTCCACCCCTCCCATCTCCTCCCCTCCCGTCCCTCTCCCACCCTCCGCGCCCATCCCTCCCACCGTCCCTCTCCCTCCCCCCTCCAGCAGCCCTTGGCATCGGCACAGGACTCCTCGATCCCCTCCCCTCCTCCCTCCTCGACTGCTGCACCGGTGACCTCTCTGCACACCCTATCAGCTCCACGCGGAGTCATGCGCTGGGTAAGGGACGTACCTCGTCTAGGCGGAGCTTCTCGTCGATCCTGATCGCGTCGAACGGGGCTACGAGAGCGGCTACGGCGCCGGTAGGAGGGGCGGTCGTCTCGCCTGTCGTCGCGCCTGTCGGGGTGAGGGCGGTACGAGTCGTGGCGGGAGGAGGAGCCGCGGCGGTCTTGGTCGTCTGCGATGTCGTTGTAGGACTGGGGACGGCGGGACATGCTTGTGGTGGTCGAGGGTGTGGGGAGAGGGAGAGAAGCACGCGAGTTGTTTAAGGAGACCTTGAGACGGCGCCGGTTGGCTCTCGCCACGACGACCAATGACCTTCTGCAGGCACGTACGACAGGCGAACTCTCTGCTTCTACTAGGCTTGAGCCGAAGACTGCTTGCACGCCCTACTCTGCTGAATCGGCAGCTGCTTCCTCCTCTCAGCTCTGCGCTTCGGTGTTGCGGTTTGAGAAGGACGGTGCGTGACTCTCTCAGAAGAATGATTTGGGGAAGAGCTTACGTAGGGATGGATTGAATCCTGGGGCAGCTGTTCGGAGGGGGAGAGGAGGAGCTGCGCGGGATGGAGACGGGAGCTGGTCTCGGCGCGTTCGTCTGCTGGCACCTGCTGGCACTCTGCGCTGGACCGCTACTGAATCCATCTTTCTTCGTAGCCGCTTCCCACCCACGCAGCTGAGAGGTGCTCTGAACGACGACAAGGCGAAAAAAAACTGCTTCCTTGCTGGATACTGACGCTGGTTCCGGCCTCGCCCTGCAACACACGCGGACGCGCGTAGTGCAGTCGGTACACGTTAGCTCAGACCGCCCTTACAACTCGAACAGGGCCTAAAAGGCTTGAGGGGGGGACGCTGGTTCAAAGCAGAACGGACGATGAGAGAACCCTCTGCAGAGGAGACACCTCTTTGCCACTCGAATGCTGCTCGTTCGTGCATCAGAAGAGCGACGTGTACTTGAGCGGAGGAGAGGAGGGGCCTTGTCCTCCGAGGAAGGTCCGGACCTCCGGGTTCGCGCAGCCCAATTTCTCCTCAGGTTGCGCTCTTCTCGCAGCTGCTCTCCCGTCTCCTGAAAAAAAGCTCCCGCACACGGACAAGTAGTAACTTTTGCGCAAGCGACTCCGAACAAGCACCTCCTCCCATTGAACCGACCCTCTCCCTCGCTCCCTGCGTTCCATCTTGCGAGCGTCCAGTTCAGTTCGGAGGGGGATAGGGATCTGCAAACGCGTCCGAATCAGCCCCGCTTGCTTATCTCGATCATACACGAACAGGGATCGACCCACTCCCTTCGAGACAGTACACCACATCAAACCCTCGCTCCCAGCACTCCTCCCCAGATTCCCTCGCCGCACGCGACCTCGTGAACTGCTTACTAGTGGATTGTCGCCATCGGGGGACGATGCGGCGGCTGCGCGAACGGAGTCAGGCGTCAGCAACGGTCCTCTGCCGCCCCCAAGAGTCCGCCGCTCCCTCCCAAGGCTCGCCCTATCTCACCTTCTGAAGTGAGGAATCGCTCGGCGAGTAGCGAGAGTCGAGGGCGAGTGTAGGATAACAAGGAAAATGTGATTTTCGGCACTGCTTCCAATTCTCAGCCAAGTCGGTCGCGATCGCTCCTGGCAGCCTCAGTCCAACGATAAGAGGGCTTTGCTGAAGGGCGAAAGAGGATGAACGCACTCAGATGCAGCAACAACAAGCAAAAAACTAAAACGAACTCAAAGCAAGCGAACCACTACCCCCCTACCCTCCAACTCCTCTTCCTCTTCTTCCTCTTCCCCTCCCCCTCCCCAACCGACGCCAGCGAAACCGATCTTGAAATCCCTCCCGCCACCGACTCCACCTCCGTCTCGTCCCCCTCGTCCTCCATCGCAGACGCGATGAGCTGCCGAGCTTGATCGACAAAGACGGCCATATCTCCCGCTTCGTTCGCGATGAAGGCAGCCGCTGATTGACGGAGGAGGGCCTCCCAGGCGATGGCGGCGGGATTGGCGATTGGGGGGTGCTGGGGAGTCGCTAGAGCGGGGTTGGCAGGGTCGAACATGGGAAAGATGGCTTGCGGAGGCGGAGTGGAGGGAGGGAGAAAATTGGAGGGAGCGATGGCGCCGGGAGGGAGGGCGGAGCCGACGGGGAGGAGAGGGGCAACGCGGCCGAAGATCCTTTGAAGCTTGCTGAGGAGGGGAGAGAATTCGGGGATGTAGACGAGGGGGTTGATCCGACGAGCTGGGGTGCTGACGCTGGAGGTTGGCGCATCAGGGGGGGGTTCGTCACGAGGAGAGGAGCTGGGAAGTGCGCACAAAGGACGAGAGGCTTTGATGTTGTTGTAAAACTGCGCGACAGTTGGAGACGCCATAACGTGTCCTGCTCGAAAGCCTTCGACGAGCATTCCTGCAGGCGTCCGGCATCGCGAGAGAGCGACGTAGGCTCTGCAAGGCAATCAGTACCAGTGCAACTTCAGCTTGCAAGGAGAGCTCACTGTCCTCGCTCGAACGTGTTCGTCAGCTTGACGCCGACAGCATCGAGCGATTGACCTTGACCTGCGCAAGAGTTCATCAGCAACTGCGAAACCAGTTGAACCGACATATACGCACTCTTGTGGCTGAGGACGATGGCGAGGAGAGCAAAACCGTCAGCAACGCCTCGCGAACAACCGTCGGAGAGACACCCACATCGTCAAAGCCCTGCAAACAAACCTCATCAGCTTCTCGTCCCTCTCACCACGAAAGTCGCGCTTACCATCCCAGCGCTAACGGCAACTGCGTCCTGGCTACCGCGTTATCCTTATCGAGATCTAGCACCCAAGCCCAAGGCGCAACAATCACTGCACCTCGTCAGCTCCCTCCCCAGCCAACCCAGCAAAGAAAGCACTCACTCGTAACGCCACAAGCAAAGTAAACCATAGGCAGCACCTGCTCCTTCTGCTTGAGCATAAAATCCTCCGCCGCTTTCGCCCTCCATTCCTCGCTCCCCATCCCCCCTCCCTTGACTCGCACCTTCCCCCCGAGCGGCGGAGCAATGTTCCCCTTCCCAGGGCACTCGGAGGCGGGACGCCAGTCGACGATGACGCCTCGGGAGCCGTTGACGAGACCCTGTTCGAGGCTGAGGTTCGCGAGCAAGAGGACTTGGGCGCCGATCTTGAGCTGGACGAGAGGAGGGGCGGGGACGTCTTTGAGCTGTTGTTTGCTGCGGTGTTAGTGCGCGTAGAGGGAAGATAAGAGAAGAGACGTACGCGGTTGACTTTGAGCCATTCACCACGTTCCCCACGAGCCGTGTCGTCCGCTACGAACGTGTAAGCCTTCTCCTTGAGCTTGCGGAACTCGTTGACGTTCTCCGCGTCAACGCTCTTGCGAAGGGGGTAGAGATTGGTGGGCTGTCGTAGAGGGTAAGCGACGTTCAGAGGCGAGGAAGGAAGAGCGTACCTTGATACTCTCGAGCTTGGTCAAGTTTGTACCGCAGCCGCTGAGGAGGTCGACGCTCGCTTGGTCGCAGTGCCCTCGTCGGAACTTCTCGAGCATGGCGATGAACTCTGCGGCGAAGAAGACTCAAGTCAGCCTAGCTCCAGCGCCACGAGAGATAACGAGAAAGACGCACCGGGGTCGGATTGGCGAAAGACCTATGGAAGCGCATCAGATCCCTATTCTCGCACAGCCACCACCTACGCACCTTCGTAAGCTCCATAACCTTCAAATCACACTCCGCCCAACTCTCCGTCTCGAACGCAAATCTCCTCGCCCTCACCTCCAACCCGCATCCTCCAAACTTCTCCCCATTCCGCACGATCTCACGGCACTTGAAGATCTCAGCCTCGATGACGACCTCGACTGGCAATCGAGACCTCTCCGGGTTGACGATCCGAAGCTGCGAATAACCTTCTTCGTAGGGCAGGCGCGAGGTGGCGGGGGTGATGAGGCCGAGACTTTCGGTTCCTGGTTAGGAGGTCAGCGCGTGTCTGTGCTGAGGAGGGAACGACGTACCACAACGAATGCAGGTAGGATGCTTGTCGGGTACGGGAGGGAGCTGGAAGAAATCGCCTGAGACGACGAGCTGCAGTCCACCTGGATTGAGCGTGGTCAGTGAGGAGAGAACGACGGGGAGAGGACGACGAACCGAAGGCGCGAGGATCTTGGCGAATGAGCTTCCCGAGGATGTTGAGCTTCGTGAACAGGACTGTGCGGAAGGTGTTAGCGAGGGTAAGACCACCGAGAACTGAGACGAACCTGGATCAATCATACTGATTTCATCAATAATGAGGACTTGCGTCTTGGTCCATACCTCGCGTTGCAGTTTGCTGTTCGTGCATTAGTCGATTCAGCATCTCCGCTCTATCGCAGAGAACGAACGACGCACGTCATCCTGTCAAACAGTTCCAGGACGGACTTGTCCCCCAATCCGACTCCAGCCCAGGAATGTAGCGTCGTCCCGCTGACTTGAAGAGCTGCGATTCCAGTCGTAGCAGTAACCTGATACGGGCGCGCCATCGACGTGAGGAGCCGCGTGATCTCCGTCAACAAGAACGACTTCCCAACCCCTGCACGGCGCATCAGCTCCCCTCTCGTCGCGCAGCTCAGGACTAACCAGCCGACCCCGTGAAGAAGAAGTTATCCCCTCCCTTGACGCTCTCCAGCACCGCCCTCTGCTCCTCCGAGCACCTCTCATCGGCCTTCCACTCCTCCGTCGGAGCCACTCCCTCCCCTCCCTTCCCACTCCCAAAGCGCGTCGTCCCCGTCTGCGCGACAAAGCCGAATTCTCCCAGAGAGCGAGAAGCGACTTCTGAGTACCGCAGGAGAGTAGCTTCGCGCGTTTGCTTCTGCTTGGTCGCTTTGAGCTGCGAGAGAGGGGTGAGCTTGCGCGGGGGGAAGATGGGGAGGACGCACCTTGGCTTGAGCGGCCAGCCTCAACGCTGCAATCTCCTCTAGCGTACGACGAGCTGGCGCACTACTCGTCGGAGCAGCGTCGCTGGTGAGGATAGGCTTCGTCGGGCTCGAAGGAGGCTCGAGCTTGGGAAGCGGCGCATCGAGGATCTCGTCCTTGACTACGAGAGGAATGCGGTGAGGAGAGGAGAGGATCGTTTCGCTGGCTTCTTTCTTGACGGGTGGGAGGTCGCGGATGGGGTCCTTGCTGGTCGACGGGAGGGGTTGTTGGGGGGAGTTGAGGATGGTGTCGGAGGGCTCCTTCTGGACCGCGCGGCGGGAAGGCGTAACGGGAGGGGTAGCGGATTCGATAACGGGGGGAATGGGAGTCTTGAGGACGGGAATGGAGAGAGTGACGGGGGAAGGGGAGACGTCGTCCTGATGAGCATGCTGAGGGAGAAGGTCGTTCATCACGACGTCGTCCTCAATGGCGTCCTCCTCCTCCGATGAGGAGTCGGCCTTTGCCTGATCCACGGCTCGTCCTTTGCCTTTCGCGTCTCTTGAGCGCTTGCGGAGACCGGTGCTGGACTGGGCGGGAGGAGCGCTGCTGGAGGTGAAGAGGGTCTGGGCGAACCGCTGGCCGAGTGAGGAGATGGCGGAGGGCGGAGCTGGAGGTGGTGGAGAGGTTGGTCCCGCACCCATCGTGCTTGGTGCAGACGTTGACATGAGAGTCGAGGAGAGAAAGTTGAACTTGGGACTGAACGCGCTCAAATCGCGTGCGGAGCGCCTCCCCCCTTGCGTCGCGACTTTGACTTCCGTTCTTTTTTCCTTTGCAGAGTCTCTTAGGCACAGCGAGCTCTAGAACCAGTGTGGGAATCTTTGAGAGCCTGCACAGCGTTCATCTCGACCAGGAGTCCCTTGAAAACGATAAGTTAATCTATGCGAGCAACGTTCTCCCCTCTACCTCCTTGTCCCGCATCATCTTTGTCCACACGATCCTCGCCCACTGCACATACACCGTCGACTGAGCATGCACCGCATCCCGCATAAACATCTCCGTGACCGTCTCCGAGAGCCCCCCCACCTCGACGACCCTCCCCCTGAGCTCCCTCCGCCTAACGAGCACCTCGTTCCGCGCCCTAATCACCGCATTATTCCGCACGAGATCCTGGTGCCCAAACTTGCGCGGAATCATCCTCGCCTGCACCGACGTCGTCGTCCACACCCTCACCCCCGCGCGCTCCATCATCTCGCTCGAAAGCCCCGCCGGCCCAAAAAGGACATCAAGGCTCCGCTCCATCCCTAGCACCGAGAGTTCCTCCGCATGCGATCCAAGACTAACGTACGTCCTCGTCGGGCGCACGTCCTCCATCCCACTAAGATCGACGTCCAACCCCGTCGCAGCGACCCACTGCCCGAGCGTCGCATCGACTCTTCGCACGAGGTGTTCTGCCCCCGTTCGGGCGTCCGAGACCGTCATGGGCTGGTACCACCATTGGTAGGTAACGATGATCGTCCCCTCGCCTCCAGCGACGTACTTTCCCGACCTCGAGCGGAACGCAATCGCCGAGACGGTCATCTTCTTCGCCTTGCGGTCCGACGACTGACGACCTTTCATTTGGCGCGAAGGTCCGATGCCGAAGGTCGGGTGGAGGCGGTGGAAGAGGTTGCGAGTGTTGCTGTCGCCGATGAGGTGGATCCAGGTGACGGAGGCGGAGGAGGGGGGAGATGGAGTGGTTTCGATTGAAGGGAGGTGGAGTGGTTTCGATTGAGGGAGTGAGGAGGGAGCAGGGCGAGGATGAGGGAGTCGGGTGGAACGATTGGGCGTCCCAGTACCCCGTAAATGGCGAGAAGGTCGTACAAAGCGGTGGTCGACCAGCTCCAACGTCGACTGCAAAGAAAATGATCAGCTAGCGCCCGGATCCTCAACCCTGCTCAGCTCACCAGTCCCCACCTCCACCACCGCACCCGAAACGACTTCAACCCTCCCTCCCGAATACCCAATCTCCTCCCCCAATTCCGCACTCAGCGCCACAGGCTCGCACCTCGTACTTTCCGCCCCACACACCATCCCCTGCCTCGCTCCCTCCAGCGCTCCAAACTCCAATCGCACGTCAAGGAAGTACCGCTTCCTCGGAATCGCCAGATCTTGCGGCACCGCGAACTCGTACGCGCCAGAGAAGGGAACGAGCGTCGGAGGGGAGGGGAGGAGGAAGAGCGTCGTCGGGTCTTTGAGGGTGGATAGAAGGCGGACGGTGAAGATGGCGTGGGCGAGGCAGGGAGGATGGGAGAGAGGGGTTGAGCTAGTGGGCGAGATGATGTATCGCAGCGGTGCACGCTCTGTGCGGGGCGTTAGCTGGTTCGTTCGAAAGTTCAGGAGAGAGAAACACACCTTCGACGCGCCAGAAGGACGCCTCCTGCCGTCGGTGCAGGACCTCCTCCGTGCAGAGCACCACCAACGGTCGCCCCTGCCCTCCCTCGGCCACCGCTTCTCCTTGCCCTCCCTCCAGCTCCCCCTGCTCTTCATTTGGCCCCTCATCCTCCCCATCCGTCTCCTCCTCCTCACTCATCCCCTCCCCCTCCCCAAATCCCGCCAGCTCCAACTCGACCTCCAGTTCCTCCTCCCCACGATCCCCACGATCCATCCCCTCTCCCACAGCCTCCCCCTCCCTGAACCCCTCCACCACCTCCAACCCAGTCACCCCCCGACCCAAACTCAAAAAGAACGAAACAAGCGCGACGAGGAAGATGCCGGATAGGATGAGGCGCGGGACTCGGGAACGCTCTTTTGGAGGACGGTGGTCGTGCGAGGAGGAGGTGGGGAGAGGCGCGTAGGACATCCTGGAGGATGAGAGGGAGGCTGGGGAGGCAGCGGGAAGAGAAGGAGAGGTTGAGATGATTTGGGCGCAAGGTCTGAGGTCTCGTCCTTCGGCTGCGAGAGCTAGTGGCGCCCCCTTCCCGTTCGTGGCTAAATCGCCTAGATAAGAGGTCAATCGAGAGTAAGCGTCAAGAAGAGTGGGAGGCGTCAGGCCGTGAGGTGAGCAGGCCCCCTGCGCGGGCGGGTGCCGCCGGTGGCGCCAGGAGGTCGAGAGCGTGCCCTTCGGTAGGCACGACGAGGAGGAGCTCGTCGCAGATCAGCAGCATCTGGAAGAGGAGACATCGCGTGATTAACCTCTTCGAACGGAACGTCAAAGGTCGGGAGGCGAGCCGAGCGAGATTCGAGGGCGATGCGGCCTGCGGTGTTGTTTGCGAGGACGCAGGGCTGGCCTGGTAGTCTCTGCTGAAGTAGCCAGGAAGAAGGAGATGTGGAAGGAAGAGGAGAGCCACGTCTCGATGGAAGAGGTCTGTTCGTCTGCGGGACCAGTGCGCACGGTCAGAGCGCTGGGACGGTGGGTCGCTGTCGAAGCCTTTGTAAAAGTTGACAGAATCGTGATTACTACTCTCTTGATCACGCGAAAGCGAGTACCGAGACTGAGGGAGAGCTGGGCGCGGTGAGCGAGGAGAACGCGGATTCCTTGCGACGTCGCTCCGACTGCTTCAGAATCACTCTCTCGCGTCGTCTCCGCCCTCCTACCCCGTGCACTTGAACAGCAAAGTCGCAAAGCGATTCGACATATCTCTACTCCACCGCCCGCACCTCCTTCTCCCTCATCATCTCGGTCCAAACGATCCTCGCCCATTCGTCGTACACCTCCGGCCGAAAATGCACCGCATCCGGCCTCCCCTGCTTCATATACACCTCCGTCACCATCTCAGACATCTCCCCGACCTCCACCACCCTTCCCCTTAACTCCCTCCTCCCTCTCAGCACCTCATTCCTCGCTCTCCCCACCGCGTTATTCCGCACCAGATCCTGTCGCGGGAATTTCTCCAACGGGATCCTCCCACTCTGCACCGCCGTAGTCGTAAATACTCGCAACCCTGCTCGCTCCATCACGCCGTGCGAAAGTCCCCCAGCGCCAAAAAGGACGTCGAGACTCCGCTCCATCCCGAGCGCCGTGAGCTCCTCGGCGTGAGATCCCATGCTCACGTACGTCCTCGTCGCTCGTACGTCTTTCGAAGGTCCGAGATCGAGAGCCAGCCCCGAGGTAGCGAGGAAAGTGCTGAGAGGAACGTCGACCCATCGCACGAGCTCTGCTGCGGCTTCGAGGGCTTCGCTGACGCTGTTGGGCTGGTTCCACCACCGCCAGGTAATGACGATAATCCCTTCTTCTCCTGCGACGTACGTCCCTGTTCGTGAACGAAGAGCGATGGAGGCGACGGTGCCGTTTTTGGTGGCTGAGGCGGACTCCCAGTAGCGCTTCGATGGGCCGGTGCCAAAGGTGGAGGAGAGGTGAGAGAAGAGGTTCCGAGGGTTCGAGTCACCGATAATGGAGATCCAGGTGAAGTTGGCAGCGGAGGAGGAGGAGGGGAGGAATGGCGGTGGGAGAGAGGGAGTGAGGAGAGAGCAAGGCGAGGCGGAGGGAGTGGGGTAGAAGTGGAAGTTGTCCCAGTAGCCTGGGAATGCGGAGAAGTCGGTACAAAGGGCGGGAGGGGGCTCGGTAGTGACGTCGTCTACTGCGAAGAAAGTCAGCTTTCGCACGACGCTCGCTCCCGAACTCGACTTACTCGTTCCTAGCTGGACCACCGCGCCCGAATGTACCTCAACCCGCTTGCCTGAATACCCGACGTCTTCGCCAACCAACGCACCAGCATCCTCCGGCCTGCACTCCTCCTTCCCATCACCGCACACTATTCCTTGCCTCGCTCCCTCCAAGTTCCCAAACTCCAGCTTCACTTCCAGCGCGTAATCCTTCCTCGGTATTGGCAGTGCCTCGAAAATTTCGAACTCGTACGCTCCGGTGGAAGGAACGAGGGTCGGCGGAGAGGGGAGGAGGAAGAGCGTCGTCGGTGAAGCGAGGGAAGGGGCGAGGAGTCGAGCGGTGAAGATAGCGTGGGCGATACAGTGGGAGTAAAAAGGCGAATCGGTGGTATTGGAGAAGATAGAGTAGCGGCGAGGGGAGGTTTCTGCGTCGCACTATCAGCTCAGCTCAGGAGGATGGATGGTGGCGAACGAACCCTCGACGAGCCAGAACAACGATTCGTGTCGACGTCGCACGACCTCAGCTGGACACACGACCAGTTTCATCGCCCCCTCTACTCCCTGAGCGCTCACCGCCTCCGTCCCCTCAGTTGTCCCTCCGCTCTCCGTCCCTGAACCCCTCTCGACCTGCTCCTCCCACCAGCTCCCCTCGACAACCCCCTTCCCCTTATCCAACACTGAGCTGAGCGATACTCTAGCTTCCCTGTGATAGAGGGCCAAAAGTAGCGAGGAGAGGGCGACGGTGAGGAGGAGGGAGAGTCGGGTTCGGCGGCGGCGAAGCGAAGGCTCCGAGTGAGGGATGGCGCGAGAGCGGCTGGACTGAGGGATTGGACTGGTGGGTACCTGCGTGTAGGACATGGGAGAGAGAAAGGGGAGGACAACTAGAGAGGAGTCGTGCTCTTGGTGGTGGGGCGCTGTGCGGCGCAGTAGTGCGGCTTGGCGACAACGGGAGGTCCGGTTTAATGAGCTGCGATGGAGGTACGGACGGCTGCTTTTGTTGGCGTACAGGTTTGGAGAGAAGGGGAGAAGGGTATGAGTAAAAATCGCTCTTCCGCGGACTTCAACGACTTGAGCAGTGGGTGAGAAAAGATTGCTCAGTCGCTGGGGCCAGAATCGCCAGACACCACGCGATTAGAAAGAGGGCTTACGAGAGGGGGGAGCGAGCAGCCCGTCCCGCACGCAGGAACGAACAGCTCCAAAGCCGCCTCGCTAGCGCCCCGAAATCTCCGACCAACAGATGCTGTGTGAGATTGCGAGTAAAAAGTATGGAAAGGACTACGGGGAGAGGGATGCTATAAATCGTTCGTCAATGCAAGATGGCTATCGTAGAGCTATCGTAGATGGGGAAGGAGAGCGAAAGATCAAGGCCGCCACCGCGCGACTTTCGTCGCCGTCTTGGGCGTCCGGGGTGGTAGGTCGGACGCTTTGCGAATAGGCGACGCGCCGCTGGGGAAGGAGAAGGTGTGGGAGAGGGAGATGGGCGCGAGGGATTGGTCGGAAGGGGAAGGGGAGAGCGCGCTCTGTATCGAGCCGGCCGAGATCCAGTGGTTCGACGTCGAGGCCGAGAGGGTCGAGTTGGCGGAGAGCCAGGCGGGTTCGACGGTGGAAGTCGAGCGGGAGAGGGTAGGAGAGGTAGGGATGTCGAGCGTTGAGATGTTGCCAAAGTGGGTCATGAGGAACCTGCGAAGGAACGTCAGCGGGCGCAAGAAGGCAAGAGGATGAGACGCACGCGCTGAGCTCCTGCCAGCCACCACCAATCCGCACCATCGCCGTCTTCGACCGCAGGATGCGACAGAAGTAGAGCCTGGGATCCACCTCGCCGATCCAGTACATCCCGCTGTCGTCGTGAACGTCGTCGTCCGCCGCCTTAATCGGTACCGACACCTGCAATCCATTCTCAGCAATCATTCACGTTATGCTGCGAACGAGCTCACCGGAAACTGATTGACGATTCGCCCGACCTCGACGTCGACCTTGCGCTTCAGATTCACCTTGTAGTGCGTCTTTATCGTCCGATCCTGCTGAGCGACGCCGCTGATCCTTCTCTCCACCGAGCCAACAACCGACTTTCTCCCTCCTCCCAGATGCGGCATCGTCGGCGAAGGACCCGTGCTTCTCCTCACGCTCGAAGTCGAGCTCGCCATGCTATCCCTCCTCGACGAGCGCATCGAAGACGTAAGGCTCTCCTTCCTCGAGCGCTTCGGAACCTCGAGGCTCTCCTTCCGAGGCGTCGACGACTCGAGGAAGCCTCCGCCACTAGAGACGGACCGCGGGAGGCCTCCTTTGAGTGTTGTTCCGAATGAGAACGACCGAGGGACGGTGGCGGAGGTGGGCAGACGTAGGCGAGAGGTGGGGGTGCTGCCGCTCGACGACTTGCGCGGAGTCGCCTGTGGATCGCTCGAGGGGCGGGAGAGGCTGGAGCGCGAGGAGACGCGGGTGAAGGATGGAGTGGCGGAGGCGGGGCGACTAGGGAGGGGGGTCGTGGAGGAGGAACGGGGGATGGCCTGACGGGAGGACGAAGGGCGGGAAGATTGTCGAGAGGAAGAGGGACGGGAGGGGATTCGACTACCCGACGACCACACGCTGCTCGTGGAAGACGAAGAGCGAGGGTTGAAATCCTCGACCATTGCCATCATCTCCCCGTACGCCTCCTCGACCCGCCCGACCTGCGCCTCAACTCGCGAGTCGCCGAGGAGAAGGATCGCCTTCTTCCGAACGATGGTGACGGTACTGCTGGCATGGAGAAGGGCGCTGGCGAGGGGAAGGGCTTGAACGTCGGATCCGCTTGGACTGGAGGCGCGATGCAAATCAAAAGGGTGAGGATTGCTGGGAGTGGCGGCATCGATCGAGGTGAGCAAGTCGCTGAGCGCCGAGTCCGCGACCTCGACCTTCTCCTTGAATCGAGCGAGCGACGTGATCCTTTCAGACGCCTGCGCCTTCCGCTGCAGCTCAGATCGAATGGGGGTGAGATCCGCGTCGAGGTCGAGCCCTGCGCCTCCTGCGTCCGAGACGAGGTCATCGAGGAAAGCGTGCACGAGGGAGAGCTGTCGCGAGATATGTGCGGCGTCGGCAGAGGAAGGGAGTTGGAGGAAGGGCTTCTCGTCCGCCCACGAATCGACGTCGATGGCGGCCAGTTGATCGTGCAGTTCGGCAACCTGAGAGACTTCAACGTTGTCCGATTCTCCACGCGGGAAAGGAGTCGTCGAAAGGGTCGGACCGAAGACATCTTCGACGTTCGTGCCTGAGGGGAAGGTTGGCGGTCCGTCCGAGTCTCGACGCTCGCCTCCCTCCCCCACCGCCCGCCCCTCCTTCCTCCGCGTACCGCCCCTCCGCCGCGACTCCTTCCGCGCAATCGCCTTCGCCAGGCTGTCGGCGAGATAGGTCGACGCCTCTCGCAGGCGAACCATTTGCGCCCGGAGCGACTCGGGAGCTGGCGTCGTCCATTTCGACAAGGCGTCCAAGACGGCTCCTCCGCCACTGGAGATGCTCGCTCGAAGCTGAGCGCGCGAGTCGTCAATCGCGTCGAGTTGGGCGGTGGCGCCGTCGAGCGTCGTCTCGGACCGGAGGCGGGACTGCGCCGCTCGAGCGCGGTCCAAGGTCGTCGGCGACTCGCTGTCGGGAGCGACGGAGAGGCTGAGCTGGGAGGGAGAAGGGGAGGAATAAGGGTTGGGGAGAGGGGTTGGCGAAAGGAGAGCGGCGAGGTCGTCTTCGCACGTCTCGAGGAACGCCTCGCACGCACAAAGGCTCGCAGCGACGGAGGAAAGGCCGGCGAGCTGCTCGTCCTGCTTCGCCGTCCAATCCGCCTCCTCCGTCGCTCGGCGTAGACGCTCTTCCTCCAGTCCTTCCTCCTCCAGACGTTCCTCCTCCAGACGTGCCTCCTCCAGACGTGCCTCCGCCTCAGCATGCCGAATCGCAGCAGCCTCCTCCTCCGTGCGAGCACGCTCAGCTTTGGCTCGGAGGCGCTCCTCCTCCGCCAGCCGCTGCCTTGACTCGAGCATCCCCGCACGCTCCCGCTCGAACACAGCGTCTTCCTCCACCGCAGCCTGAAATTTGCTATCGAGCGCGTCTAGGCGAGAGGCGGTAGCGGAGAGGGCTTCCTCGACGACCGTAGCGAGCTCAAAAGCTGGGGAGAGGTGGGCGGCATAGGCATGGTCGGAGGGAGAATCGGATTCGAGGGCGAGCATGACGGTTCCATGACTTGCCGCGTCGCTTCGAAGGGCCTCGAGGCGCTGGTGGAGAGAGGAAAGAGTCGATTGAGCGAGTTGAAAGGGGGTGTCGTCCGGCCGACTGTCCTGCGCCAGGAATTCGGACTCGAGCATCTCAAGTCGTTCTCGCCGCGCCGCCACGCTCCAAGCATCGACGGACTGCTCCAGCGACTCCGTGTCGCCGCTCAACGCCGTGGTCGACTCGCGGGACCGCTTCAACGCGACGAGAAGCTCTCCCAGTCGACTTCGCCAAGCCAGCAGCTTCGCAGCCTCCTCCTCCGCACCTCGACGCTCCTCCTCCACCCTCGCGAGTTCCGCCTCAGCTCTCAATCGCTCCCGCTCAAGGCGAATCCTCTCCACTTCCGCCGCCGAGCTTTCCTCCTCCGCCATGCGTCGCCGGACCTCGAGAACCTCCGCTCGATCGGCCTCAAACGCCTTGACCTCCAATTCGGCGACGTGGAGCTGGCTCTCGAAGACGTCGAGGCGGGACTGAGTGGTAAGAAGGGCAACCTCGATAGCGGCTGCGAGAGCGGTGACTGGGGAGAGGTCGGCTTCAGGGCTGTCGAGGGAGGAGAATTTGGTTCGAAGGGCGCCGTGGGTGAGCTCGAGCTGCGCCGCTTCTCTGATGGCAGCGGCGAGACGGTCGCGAAGAGTGTCGAGGGTGGACTGGGCGAGTCGAAGGGAGCTGGCGTCCGGCGCGGTCTCGCTGGTCAAGTCGTCCGACTCGAGCATCTCCGTCCGCTCTTGACGTGCCGTCGCGGACCAAGTGTCGAGACTGAGGACCTGGTCGTCCACTGCGCCTTCGGTCGCCTCGGCAGCTTCCCGATTGCCCGCGAACGCCTCCATCAGCTCGGCGACTTCAGTTAGCCACTCCGTGAGCTTCGCAGCTTGTTCAGCGGTCCGGAGACGCTCATCCTCCTCCTTCGCTCGTCGCGCGTCGTCCACCGACCTGATCGACGCTGCTAGCGTGGCCGAGGCTTCGAGCGTAAGTCGATGCCTCTCGAACATCCCGTCGAGGATGGACTGGCGGGAGATATGAAGATCGAAAGGAGGTGAGGTATCGGGAGGGAAACCTCGCAGGGCGTCGAGGGAGGTGTGAAGCGCTGAGAGGGAATCGCCGTAGGTCGAAAGCGCATCGGAAGCGGTCGTGACAAGGGGAAGTAGGGGAGCGAGTACATCTGCGTTGCCTGAAGTCAGCAAGCAATGCACTCGATGAACGGTTATCCTACCCTCAGCATCGCTTGACCTCTCCTCAAACCGCCGCTGCACGTCTCGCACCCTCTCCTCGTGCTCCTCCAGCTCCCTCTCCACCTTCTCCGCCCTCGCATCCCACTCAAACGCCTCCCCCTGATGCTCCAGCAGCCCTAGCTTCCTCCTAGCTTCCTCCAGCGCGCCACCTACTGCCGCACTCTTCGCATTGACGAACGCCCGAACCGCCGCGTCCTGCTTGACGAGATCGAAAGGAAGGGAGGAGGGGACGATAGCGACGGTAGGGAGATGCGAGAGGGATGTCGGAAAGGCTGAAGTAGGAGGAGGAGGGGTCGAAGTCTGAGCGAAGAAGGGGATACGCAGATGGACGGCGCCGACGACCTCAGTCAGGCGGACCTCCAGCGCGCGAGTCGACTCCGCCAGCGCTGAATGCCGGGCTTCGAGCGCTCCCTCTGCCCAGGCTTCCCGAGGTTTGACGACGGCAGCTTCGACGTGAGATGCCGTCTCCCGCAGGGCCGCGTCGACCTCCTCGAAGTCGTGGAGTACCGACGAGGTACCTTCCAGCTGCTGCGTCGTGCGTTCCAGGAGGATTCGGAGGTGTAGGAGGTTATCGAAAGTCGTGCGAAGGATCGAGGCGCGGGAGAGGAGGTGGGCGTGTAGGATCGGGCAGGGAGGTAGGAGAAGTGCTTTGGCGACGGCGAGAGAGGGAATGAGGGCGGTATCGATTTGCTGCCGAAGCGCGTCGAGGACAGCGTCGACGTCGAGATGATTTCCGCCTATCCGGCCTTCGACCCAGCGCGAGTCGTCCATCTCCTTCTCAATCCTCCTCCGCGCTTTACTCACTCCCTCCCCGCACTCGTATAGTCCCATCGCAAGAGCTCTCGCCGCCTTGAGTTTCTGCCGTCCGTCCATCTCCTCCGCAAGCAGCTCCTCGACCCTGGCTTTGAGCTTCGACAAGCCCGCCATCGTCTCCTTGACCGCCTGCCGGACGTTCGAGTCGATACCGGCCTTATTGAGATCGACGACGACGGACGATGCGAGGTGAAGTAGCGAAGGGGTAGAGTCGACTGGAGGGCGAACTTCGAAAGCGAGGTTGGCGAACCGTTCGTCGAAAGGCGTCTCCTCGTTCGTCGAATGAAGGCATGCGGGGTCGTCGAGGTCTGGTCGTCCGGGAAGCTGCTCGGCTGCAGCGACGAAGGACCGAAGCTTCGACGCAATCTCCTCCATCTCCTTGCGAACTTTCCTCGAGCGATCCAGCGCCAGCGCCGCAAACCGATACCGCTCGACCACCTCGCCAGCCTCCTTGAACCTCCTCCCCGCGCAATCCACGTTCGCATCCAAGCTCTTGACGAGCTCGGCATTCCTCTCCTTCTGCTCCTGTGCCGCCCCATGCTCCGGCATCGGCAAGAACCCCTTCCTCCTTCTCGCCCCCATCGCCTCCCTCGTCTCATTCAACTCCTTCTTCAGCCCCCCGACACGCTTTTCAAACGCCTCCGCCGTCCCGCTCTCCGGCAACTTGAGCAGCGCCTCCTCAACATCTCGCACAAGCGCCTCGGACCCGGTCTCGACTCCTCGCGCCCCCCAGAAGACCTCGTCCCCGTGCCGCCATTGGGTCGCCATATCGCTCAAGAATGCGGGTAATCCCTCCGTAAGCACTTTCGTGGCGTCCTCCAAGCGTTCCTGCTCGTCGAGAAAGGCGTCGGGGAGGGGCGTGTGCGAAGTATCGATGAGTTTGTCGAGCGAGGTCGAGGAGGCAGGAAGGGAGGATCGGACGAGAGTGTTGATGTGGGACTTGTGCGAGGCGAGTTCGAGGGAGAGGATTTCGGAGCGCATCGTGCGGGACATGGAGGAGGAAGAAAGGGAGAGGGAGGTGCTGGAGCGTGAGGCGGTCAGGCTCTGGGAGGGAGGAGCGTCGGGGGTGGTGGGAGCGGTCCAGCGAGCTTTAGAAAGGATCCGAGGGAGGTCGGAGACGATACGGCGGTGCTCAGTCCAAGCGGTCGCAACTTGCTCGTCCCATCTGCGATCATTTTTAGTTCGAGGACGCTCGCGGGATCTGGAATAAAAGGAACTCACTTGAGACGGTATCGGACCAGGTTGAGAGCTTTGCGGCGGTTGCGAAGGAGGTGCATAAGCTGGTCGACGGAGAGGAGGGTCGTGAGAGTGATCTCGATGAGATCGGTGTCGCCTGGAGAGAGGTCGGTCTTCGAGGCCTCTATCGCCAGCTATTTTAGCTTCATTCTCCAGTGCTGAAGCAGGATAACGCACTCTTTGCGAAGGCCTTCAAGCGCGCCAGGTCGCCAATGTCATACTGCTCAATCTCCTGCTCAATCTTGTCGTGCTCCTGTAGGACTTTCTCAGCCCTCGCCCACTACAGTGGCGCCTATGCTGACCTCCCACCACACTTTCAGCTCTGCTTTCCGAACGGGAGAAGGCGTCGGAGGAAGAGGAATGGTCGCGTCGACTGGAGGGAGAGCTGCGAGGAACTTTCCGCGAGTAGGGTTAGCTGGAGCGCCTACAGCTCTGTCCAAAGCTCCCTCATCCCACCTTGATCTTCTCATCAATCCAGACCTTCTTCTCCGCGAACCTGCACGGCGTGGTTAGCTCCCCCCCACAGCTCCCTCACGGCGCGGACTCACCTGGTCAACTCGAGCACATCGCCTCCCTCCAGCTTCCCTTTCCCAGCTTCCGCGTCCTGTACTCCATTGGCGGAAAGCTCCGAAGAGGCGGCGGTCGAAGGAGCGGGCGCCCGGACTCATCCGGGGAGAGGACGGTTCCGCAGCGCCGCCAGAGGGTGGAGCTGGGTGGTTGGTTGTGGCTGGAGATAATGATGGACTAGCACGCGCTAAGATAGTACTAGTGGCACCAGGCAGTCGCGAGCCGGAGAGGGCGGTGAGGGAGGAGGTCTTAAACTCAGCTGCGCTCGGAAAAGCTCTGTGGCTCTTTGGCTTCTGACCGTCTCCTCGCTTGACCCGCACTCACGCCAACCAGGCTGTGGATCATGACAGGATTAAGGTGAGCTTTACACGCTCCAGGGCAGCGAAGAGAACGGACTGGGGACGAACCGAGCACCTCGTCCGGGGTCACCTACGTCGCCCTCAGCTCGGGCGCTCGACTCGAGAGCGTCCGTTGTAGGATGATAGCTAACTGCTTCTGCGCCTTAGATTTTCCAGTTTACGCCCTCAACTTCTCCTGCATCTCGCTGCTCTCATACTCCTCTCTCGCTTTCGCTTTCCCTCCCCCGGTGTACTCTCCCGTTCCCATCGTCGTGCGTGTCTCCCCTTCTTCCTGCCTGCAGCGCTTCCGGGCTAATCTGAAATGCAACAGATCTGGCACGGACTTGGAGACCGCTACGACGCTCCGGGACTCGTCTCGCTCAAGAGCGACCTTGAGTCGCGGGCCGACTTGGAGGGAGTCTTTGTGTGGATCGTCAAGGTCGGAGAGGACGGGAGCAGTGATCAGTGAGTCTTCCTTGTCTTGTTCAATGAGTGGAAGGAGACCAGGTACCGAGGAAGAAGGCGGCAGGTCTTGAGAAACGGAACACCTTGCGTCCTCGCGAACAGCTCGCTAACTCTCCTCTCCAGACGCGCGACCTTCTTCGGATCCGCCAACAGCCATGTCGCTTCCATTTGCGACCAGCTCTCCGCCCTCCCCGAGCTTACCTCGCCGATTCTCAACCCCTCAGGCCACTTTGACGCCATCGGCTTCTCGCAAGGAGGTCAGCTTCTTCGCGCCGTCGTCGAGCGTTGTATAGGAGGCTCGACAGGCTTGCGCGTCCGAAATTTGATCACAGTAGGATCGCAGCACGTGCGTCGCCCCTCCCTCCCCCTCACCGCGAGCTAACCCTCTTTCTTCGCAGATGGGAATCTCAGCTCTCCCTCCCTGCCCTCCCGGCTCTTCCCCTTTCTCCACCTGCCGCCTCATGCATCTCTCTGTCGTGCGCGAAGGCATCTACTCCTCCTTCGCCCAGCGCAACATCATTCCGGCCCAGTACTTTCGCGACGAAGCGAGGATCGACGATTACCTTGCTGTCAACTCGTTCCTTAGGGATATCAACAATGAGCGCGTGGGAGATCACGAGGTGGGACCTGTGGATCTCAAGGAAGAGCCGAGGAACGAAACGTACCGCACCAACCTCGCTTCGCTCCACAAGCTCGTTCTCCTCCGCTTCAGGTGCGCCATCTCCCCTTTTCTCACCCTCCCTCGCTAACTTCTTCCTCAACACAGCGACGACGTGACCATCGTCCCCCCGCAAACCGCCCACTTCACCCTCCCCTCCCCCTCCGCCCACAACTGCCCCTCTCCTCCCTCCCCGCTCGACCCAGCCTGCTACCTCGATCCAGTCCCCTACGACTCCCTCCCCCTCTTCTCAGAAGACTACATCGGGCTCAAGAGCTTGGAGAAGAAGGGGAGGATGGTCTTGGGGGTATGTGAGGGTGCGCATATGGAGATCTCGGAGGACTGCTGGGAGGGGATAGTGAGCTGGCTTGGGAGGGGGGATGGGAGGAGGAGGGGTAAGGGGACGGGTTTGGTTTGGCAGGGTTAGCTTGGATAGGAAAGAGCTTGTTGGATCTCGTCGCATGCCTGGGACCTTGGGCGGCTTCTCTCATTTCTCGCCCGTGCGCCACTTCATCGCTTGCGACGCTCGCCCTAGATTGATCTCGCTCCGAGCCGGCTACGACGCTCGCTGCTCCTTCCAACTCAAACCTCCCACTCCCTCTCCAACCTCCCCACCTCCTCTCTCGCCGCCCCAAACAGCTTCCTCAGTCCTGCCCCATGCCGCATCAGCACTCATTCCTCCACTCAAGGAGAAACGCACTCACCCTCCCTCTCAGCCTCATCCAAAAACCGCACCACCGTCCCAAACCTCGGTACTTTCGTCAGACCACGGAGCAGGGCCATGATCCATTCAGTTGCTGCTGCAGATGTGGTGGACGTATTGGGGAGGGCGGAGGAAAGGGTGAGGACGAGGGAGGAGAGGAGGTCGGGGGTCAGGAAGGAGCCGAATAGGGAGGGGAGGGTGGCGGGGTCGAGGGACTGCGAGGAAAGGGTTAGTGAGCTAGCGCGAGAAGATTGTGTGGGCGGGTTGGAATGTAGAGTGAGAGGTAGGGAGAGATTGGACGAACGCGTAGGAGGGAGAGACGCGATGAGGGGTAGGCGGACCAAGTTGATTCGAATGCCAGCGCGGTAGTCGGTGCTGGAACGGTGGTAACATGCGGTGCAAACGTGGGAGTCGAGCGTGACGGGGTTGGCGGTGAAGGGATGATGGCAGGAAGGGGTGGAGGAGCTCCGACGGCGGGAGAAGGGAGCGAGGACTCCCAGTGGGGTCGAGGAGCTGCGGCCGCTGCAATCGGACTTGCAGCGATCCGGACTTGGCGCTGTTCCTTTTTCGAGGCGAAAGAGCTCAGTTTGGCCGTTGAGTCGTCTGCTTTGAGGGTTCGCCGCGTCGAGACCTCCTTCATAAAGTCGTTGCTTGCGGAGGCGGCAGATGCGGTGGGAGTGATGGCGGCGCGTAGGCGGGAGTTAGAGGGAGACGCCCTCTTAGTCGCTTCGGCAGCCGGTGCTGGTGCTGGTGCAGGAGTCGGTGCAGGTGGGGAGGTGGACGGCGAGACGACCTGGAACGGCAGCACCTGGTTAGCTCCCACTCGCTCCTCCTTCGCTCACCGCCCGCGCACCTTCTGAGGCTTGACAGCCGCTGGCTCCTGTACGCTATCCCCGGTCGAGAGCTTCTCCAACTCCTTCAGCACCTCGTCTCCAGCTCCCGCTGCCTGCGCCGCCTCGAAGTCTGCCCGCCAACGATCAGCTCTCCACCTCTCGCAGCCCTTCAAGTCCTAGCTTACCCGCTCTGGCCCCACGCTCATTCCCCCTCTCCTTCCTCGCCAGGCCTCGTCGAAAGACCGCCTTTGCGTTGCCAGGAGAGAGAGCGAGCGCCGTGCTCGCGTCCTTCTCCGCTTCAGCCCATTTCTTCGCGACTGATGTCAGGGAGAGTACGTCAGAGCGCGTAGAAACGGGCGCACCCCTTGCTTCAGGAAGGTCTGGCTGCGATTGAGCGGATAGGTAAACTCCGAGGGGTCGAGAGCTATCGCTGTCGTGTAGTGGGCGATGGCGAGCGGGTAGTCGCCTAGTTTGAAAGCCTGGTTGCCCTTCTCCTTGGCTGCTGCTGCTCCGGGTGGTGCCATGTTGTGTCGGTCGCGTTGGGGAGGAGGGAGAGCTTTGACAGCGACGACGCGATTCTCGTTCTCCTGCCACACGCTGCCAACCCAGGCTGGACTGCACGCAAGAGACACGTTAACAAGCACCAGATAGCTACGCGTAGCGCTCAGCTGAGCCCTGGTCTGCAAGTGCTTACACCCAGCTCACCTCCTCGCCCACTCTGCGCTCCTCCTTGCGCGCTCAACCTACGCCTCAACAGCTGCCGTGCGGGTTGCCAGCACCTCTGCCACTACACGCGCCGCTCCAAACGACCAACTAAGCGCTGTAAACAAAGGAGAAGGAGGTGCGTGCGTGGTGATGTTGCAGCTCCTCCTCGAACGACCCTCGTTTCTTCCTCCTCCTCCTCCTCCTCCTCCTCCTCCTCCTCCTCGCCCCAGCGGAGCACTCCTTCTCCAGTCACCTTTGACTCCAGCGCAGGCCGCTTTTATCCCCCTTCCAGGACTCTTCCACGCCTCAACAGGACAGCATGCTCGCGTTCAAGCTGCTTCTCCTCTTCTCCGCCACTAGCGCGCTTCGAGTCGCGGGCGATTCCCACTCATCCCGTAGCGGGTTCATCAAGCAAAGGAGGTCTCACGTACTCGCTGGTCGAGCGCTGGGAGACCTCGTTGGAGCGGTCGACGGCGCTGCTGCGGCGGCCACCGGCGTCGTTGAGGAAGCGGCGACGGCTTCGACCGGTGTTGGGAGGCAGCTGGAGGGGAGCCTGAGCAGTATCGTGATTGTCAAAGCCGCAGTTGAGGCTTCTACGATTAGCGCACGACCGACCAGTGAGTCCCTGGCCTTGCCCCAGTTCTGCGCTCCTGTGCTAACTCGTGCTTCTGCACAGCCGCTTCCAGCTCTGCCACTTCTACCGCCACAGCTGTGCCGATCGAAATCTCGACCAGCACCTCGTCTGCCGCTCCCACTTCGTCCGCCGTCCAGCCTACGACCAACGCAGTTGCCTCGACAACCGCAGAGCTCACCGCCTTCGAGACGTCCACGACCTCCCTCCTCGAGCCAACCCAATCCACCACATTACCCACGACCATCCTCACCGACTCCATCGTCACAAGCGCTCCTTTTTCGCTCCCCGCCTCCCTCCGCACCGTCACCGCCGCCTCCCGTTTCACGACCCGCCCTACCACTTATTCCACCTCTTCTCCCACCGCCGCCACTCTCGCGGCCGAAACGACGAAGCCCTCCGCTACCAAAATCACCTTCGTCACCCTCGGTATCATCGGAGGCGGCGTTCTTGCCCTCCTGATCGGCTTCACCCTCTTGCGCAAGTTCGTCTTCGCAAAGAAGTCGGACAAGTTTGACGATCGACTCGTTTCGCCTAAGCTCTGGCCCTCGACGGAGGGTGGGGATAGGAGGAGCTGGGAGAGCTTTGGGAGTAGGGGGATGAGTGCGATTGGGGGTGGGGCTAGCTTTGCGCTGGGGTCGAGTGTGGGAGGGAAGAGTGCCGGAGCGAATGTTGGGAGCAGTTCCGGGAATGTTAGGAGTGAGGCGAGGAACCAGGCGGGCAGGGAGTACGGGATTATCAAGAGGGAGGGAGGGAATGCGTTAGTCGTCCTTTGCGGTGCGGTCTGCGAAGGGCGCTGATGGTGGAGCCTTGGCATTCGCAGTGCAGGATTACCGGGGAGGGGAACGGCTGCTAGAGAGAGGCCTCTTCACGACTATGGAGCTCAGCCTAGCTACCGTGCGTCATTTCGTTTTCTGCGCTTCTCCATTCGCCCTGACGATGACCTTCGCAGGAGTCTGAGAGAGCGCGTCCTTGATGGACCCCTTGCGCTTAATTAGTCCTTCGACAAAAGACTGGCTTTCGACGTAATGCAAGTGCTGTGCGCCTGCGTTGCGCCGCTTCGCTGCCGGGGCTCAGTTCGCACTCTGCCTGCTCTGCTGCTCCTTTCGTTCTCAGATCGTCCTCTCACTCGTTCCAGCCTCTATTCGACGCCACTTCTAAACCTTCTCCTCCTTTGCCGCTTCCTCCGCCAGCGTCACCTCACTCTCCCCTCCCACCTCTTTTTCCCCCGCCCACCTCCTCCCAGCTCCTCGCATCCTCTCCCCATACCGAATGACCAGCAGCACCATCGCAAACCCAATCCAGCACAAGGCCGCAGCAAACGTGTTGGTCCAGCCTACGCCAATGCGTTGCTGTACGCGGGGTTAGTGGGTGTGGAGGAGAGAGGAGGGGGAACGTACGATTAGGGGGAGAGCGAAGGCGGAGGCACCGGCGGTGAAGGCGTAGCGAACGAAATTGACCGCTGCAGTCACTTCTGCCGAGTGGTGCTGCATCACTACGTCGTCTTGATCAGCGGCTGAGCACGAAAGGGGGAGGAAAGACGTACCATCGACGCAGTACGTATTGCAGGGCGTAAGAACGACCTTGTGCAGCATTCCTCAGCGAGCTTCGCACGAAGAGAAAAAGGACGCACCATCAACCCAATCCCATTCGACAGGAGCAAGAGCACCGCGAGCGTCAATCCCGCCGCTCCTTCGACCCTCTCGATCACCCACCCTATCGCCAGTACGCTCCCAGGAAGAATGAGACCTCCTCCCCAGAACGCAGCGCGAAGACGGTCCTCGGGGATGTAGTGACCTCGTCGTTTGAGCCAATAGGCGAGAGTGTAGTCGCTGTATCGACCGGTGAATTGGGCGGCGATAATGTAGCCCATTCCTTTGCGAAGCTGTTAGTGAGGAGGAGGGGAGGGAAGGGAGGAACGGACCTTGGGCGAGGTAGAAGCAGCCGAAGATCGCGGCGTTCGTGATGTTGTACCGAGGGGCAAGAGTCTCGCCGAGAGGAACCAGGGTCGCTGAAAGTGTGTTAGAACGTAGCGAAAAGTAAGGGAGAAGACTGACTGTAAGTCGACATGAGAACGACGGAGGAGTTTATCGACTTGCGAAAGCTCGGTAATCAGCGATCGCGAATGCTGGTAAGAGGACTCGCTCACCAACGCCAGAATGTGGGGATGTACGAGGAGCTTGAGCGGAGAAAGCGGGTTGAGCCTGACAATAACCCAGTCCTTCGTCCGCTCGCCCCAACGTCCGTCCTTTCGCTCAACCACCGCCGACACTCCCGCCTTTTCCTGCGCCAGTCTCCGCGCTTCTCGAATGCGATCCATCCCTCGCGAATGAGAAGTCTCGGGAAGGAATAGCATGCAAAGAAGCGACGCGACCACACCCATTGCGAAGAGAAGCCACTGCATCGCACGCCAGCCCGAGCCGAGCGGCTTGGCGTACTCCGTCAGGACGCCTGCAGACGGAGTGTCAAGGAGCAGTCTTTGTAGAAAGAAGAGCAAGACGTACCTGCTACCGCTGGAGCAAGGGCGGGACCGACGAGTATCATTGAGTAGAAAACTCCCATCGCCGTACCTCGCTCTTCACGCCGGTAGAGGTCACCAATGGTTCCAGCTCCGACGGAGAGGACTGCGCATGATCCTGCGCCTGAATCGAGGAGTCGTGTGAGCGGAGACAGGCCTCAGAAAGGAGCAGGGACGAACCTTGAACGATGCGACTGAAGATTAAAGCGGTGAGGGAGGGAGAAAGAGCCACGCCGAGAGAACCGAGGGTACAGATTGGAAGCGAGATCACGTAGATGGGTTTGCGACCATCTGGCGTGGCGTCAGTATATTCCGAAGGAGGTCTGGAAGCTGGAGGACGTACAGACGCCAGACAGGCTCGACCATAGGAGAGGGAAGATCCCGACCACGACAAAGAATATGGCGACAGTTGCGTTGAGTACGGTTGCTTTGGTGTCCAGGTCGATGACAATCGAGGGGATAGAGGGGAGGAAGGATGAAGCAGCGAAGGGAGAAAGCACCGCCGAGTAGCTGAGGACGGAATGATCAGCTTCACGTCCTCCTTGCGACCCGGTTGAGACTACTCACGCAACGATTGCAACGATCGCCGTCTTCCGTCGAGGACTGTATTTGCGATACATCGCCTCAGCGACCTCGTCGACGTCCCCTCGCGCCGCTCTCGTCGGGCCACCCACTGCTAGCTCCTCCTCGCCGTCGTCTGCCTTGCCACCGGCCTGAGCTCTTTGGACATCGGCCGGAATGGGTGCCTCCTTCGGGAAAGCGACGGCATCAGAGTCGCGAGCAGGTTCGTCGGGCGAAAGCGAGCTCGGAGAGCGGGGCGAGGGCGACGGAGGAGGGGACATGAGTGGGGACGCCAGAGAGAGCCAGACCAATGTGCCGACAGCTCAAAGCAGTGTGCTGGGCAGCGTATCATAGGCACTAGTCAGCAGTCTCCCGTCGAGAGAGGACCGGAGGGTGTGGTTGCGGCAAGCGCGAACGAAGGTCCCCGCTAGAGCGGAGAACGCCTCCCCCCGCAGAAGTGTCCCAAGCAGGTGGTCCTTGCCATAAGGATACCAGCAGAAGACAGAGACTGCCTCAAGAGCGAAGGGTCGAAGGACAACGTACACAACCGGCGCGAGCTGAATTCGCAAACTCGGGTTCCTCTCCTCCCATCATCTCTCTGCTCCACGAACTCGCGCTGCTGCTGCTTAAAGGCTTTCAGACAAGCTGCAAGTACCTCCCGGTCGACCGCTTGCCGCGGAAGCTCTCCACATCGCCGTAGACGGCCCCCGCCGAACTTGCGCCTCACACGTTTGGAACTGCTCGTTTTCCGAGGGGGTGGCTTTCGCTGGCAAGTAGGTGTGGGCCCCTTAGACTTCCAACTGACGTGCCTTGCTCCAGCTATATCTCTGTGCCATCCTAATTCTCCCTCCCTCTCGTCCATAACCCCGCCTGTTCGAAGCTCCTCCTCCCTCGCTCTCTGACGAGCCTCTCCCCGCTTTTCGTGCTTGCCTGAATCCAGAAGGAACGCTCCGATTCAGTACCGCGCAGGTGTCCCATGTCCTACCCCTTGGTTGGTTCTCGCGCGCCACCAGTTTCCCGTTCTCACTACTGCGCTTACTCACTTGCACTCTGCTTCCATTTGGAGTAGCGTTAGCTTCCTAAGCTCTAGCGCTAGGGACGTGCACCCTCCAGGTGTTCAGTTCACCTCGTAACCTCCTGAAGCTTGCGAAGGAGGAAGAGGCCCTCGCTGATTTTCCGACCTTCCTTTGTTCTTCATTCCTTTCTCCTCAACTTCAACACTCGCGCCTTCTACCCCAAGCATGTCTATCGTCATCGGCCCCAACCCCTCGTTCCCAGACTTCAAGGAGCATCTTCAGGCTGTCTCGAAACAGCTCTTTGGCCTCGAATCGCTCCACCCATCTCCGACGACGAACGCTGCCTTCACCGCCCTGATTGTCCTGTGAGCATAGTACCTCCCCAGTTCGACAGTTTCAAGCTGACCCATTCCTTACGTCCCCGTCAGCCTCACCAAGCCTTTCGAAAACGCTGCCCTGCTCGCGTCGGAAGCGCTCGCGGACCCGTCTCTTACTTCGTTGGGTCCGCAGCTTCGCTCCCTCGCCTCAGCCGGAGAATCACTCCTCGAATCACACTGGGCCGCAATCATTCTCGCTCCGACACAGGCGCCCTCGTCCCTCCCGTGGTTCCCCTCCTTCTCTCCTCCCCCTCCTCCCTCCCTCGAGCCCTTCCCTTACCTCAACAACTACAACTCTCTCGTCGCCCTTGAATACTCCCTCCTCCTCGCCGTCGGAGCTAAGACCCGGAACATCCACTTCCTCGGCTGTACGTGTCCTCAATGTCATCCTCGGGCAGCGAGCTGACATTCCTCGCAGCCGGTCCTCTCCCCCTCTCCCCCCTCCTCCTCCTCCGCGACTTCCTCCCTCCCTCAACGGACCGGGTCCTCACCTGCGTCGACAGCGATTCCGTCGCGCTCAACCTCGGAAAAGATCTCGTCCGCGCCGTCGTGCGAGGCACGATCAACGGCGAAGAGGTTCGGGTTCCTGGCAAGGGAGTGATGCGTTTCGTCTGCGCCGACGCAGCGCAGGTCGGAGGGAAAGGAGTGAATCCTGATGTCGTTTTCCTCGCTGCGTTGGTCGGGGTGGGGGAGGAGAAGATGCAGGTCGCGTTGAGCGTTATCAAGGGGATGAAGGAGGGGGCGACGCTTCTGATGAGGAGCGCGGCGGGGCTGAGGAAGCTTGTTTATGAAGAAGTGCTGGAGGGAGAGGTTGTTAGGAGGGCGAGGGAGGCTGGGACTCCAGTTCGGGTGGTGAGTGCTTCGCTGCCGTGCTGTGCGAAAAAGGCTGATTTGTAATCGCAGGTCCTGGTCGTTCACCCCAAGGACGAGGTCGTCAACAGCGTCGTCGTCTTCATTCGAGAGAAGGGACTGGCGGAATGAGCGGGGGATTTGCGAATGCTAGAAATATCGAACGGGACTGGAGCGAGCGAGCAGCGAGCTGAACAAACACTCGTCACCGTCTTCTCCTTCGCTCTTCGGATCTAATCTCCTTCCACCCTCTAAATCTCCACCCTATCTCCTACTCCCTCCTTCGCCTTCTCCATTTTCTCCCCTCCCGTCACCAGCGTCTGCTCGCTCCCCTTCTCCCCCTCCTCCTCAGCATCCTCCTCCTCCCCTGTTCCCTCCCACCTCTCTCCAGCCTTCCTCATCCTCTCCCCATACTTAATGCACAGCAACACGCACGCAAACCCGACCCAGCACAGCGCCGCCGCGAGCGTATTCGTCCAGCCGACTCCCACGCGTTCCTGTTCCCGGTATCAGCGAGGATCGCAGAGAGAAGAATAGAACGTACGATCATGGGGAGGACAAAACCGGATGCGGCGGCGGAGAAGAGGTAGCGAATGCAGTTGTTGACGGCGATGACCTCTGCCGAGCGATGCTGCATCACTGCGAAAAACCTCAGCGGCGCCACCATCGACCTCGAACAAGGCCCTACCATCGACACAGTACGTATTGCTAGGCGTAAGCACGCACTTCTCCACCCATCAGCCCAGCTCACCAACGCAGAGAGAAGGAACGTACCATCAGCCCCACTCCATCGATCACCAACAGCACAATCGCCAGGCCCAACCCCGCTTTCCCACTCATCTCCTGCATCACCCACCCCAGCGCCAACACGCTCAGCGGCAGCACGAACGCCCCGCCCCAAAAGACCGCGCGCAACCGATCCTCAGGCACGTAGATCCCGTTACGGCGTTTGAGCCAGTAGGCGAGCGTGTAGTCGGCGTAACGGCCAGTGAATTGTGCGGCGACGATGTTGCCAATTCCTGTGATGGGGGTGAGTAGGGAAGGAGGAGGGAGAAGGGACGGACCTTGGGCGAGAAATAGGGTGCCTAGGATGGCGGCGTTCGTGATATTGTACCGAGGGGCGAGGGTTTGGCCGAGGGGGACGAGGATGGCTAAAGTGGTGTTAGCGAGGAATTTTGGAGAGGGGGAGGACGGACTGTAGGTTGACATGAGGACGAAGCTCGAGTTGAGGCTCTGCGGAATGCGATATCAGAGCTCGTTTCGAAAAAGAGGGAACGAGGAACGGCGCACCATAGCTAGAATATGAGGATGTAGCAACATCTTCAGTGGCGCGAGGGGGTTCAACCACACCACCACCCAATCGCTCGTCCACCTCGCCCAAAGCCCTTCGCTCCTCTTCCACCCGACCCCGCTCTCATTCTCCTCCGCCTCCCTCTTCATCCTCCGTTCCTCGCGAATCAAATCTACTCCTAGTACATGTAAAGTCTCGGGGAGAAAAAATAGGACGAGGAGCGAGGCGACTACTCCCATCGCAAAGAGGAGCCACTGCATCGCTCGCCACCCCGATCCCTTCGCATACTCCGTCAGCACTCCTGCACCGCCCGTCAGAAACTTCCGACCTCAGAGCGCGAATTACGAACCCGCCACAGCTGGCGCTACGGCTGGCCCTATAAGAGCTCCGGAGTAGAACAGCCCCATTGCTCTCCCCCGTCTCTCGCGTGGATAGAGGTCTCCAATCGTCCCTGCTCCAACGGAGAGGACGGCCGAGGATCCAGCGCCTGTGAAGCAAGGTCAGCGAGAGTGCGAGCGGGAGGAGAGGACGGACCTTGGATGATGCGAGTGATGATGAGGGCGGTGAGAGAGGGGGAGAGCGCGACTCCTAGGGAGCCGAGGGTGAATATGGGGAGGGAGATCATGTAGATTGGTTTGCGGCCGTCTGCGGAGCGGTCAGGGAGAGTTTCGCAAAGTGGACTCGGATAAGCGAACGTACAGACGCCAGCGTAGTTGGACCAGACAAGCGGCGTGATTCCTATCACTACGATGAATATAGCGACTGTGATATTTAGAATGGTGGCCGTTGTGTTGAGATCCTCTACAATAGCCGGAATCGAGGGAAGAAACGACGAAGAGGAGAAGGGCGCGAGTACAGCAGCGTAACTGCTCAACATGAGCTCCACCTCTTCCACACTCAAGCAAGACTCACGCAACAATCGCCACGATCCACCCTTTCCTCCTCTCCCCAAACCTCTCGTACATAACCCTCGCCCTCTCCTCCGTCTCCGTCACCACCTCCCCCTTACTCCCCAGCGCAACCTCCTCATCGACCCCCTCAACCCCTTCCTCTATCCTCCCCTCCCTCCCGACCACTCTCCCCAGTCCCCCGCCGCCGGAGTATCCACCACATTTGTGGCTCGAGCGAGAGGTGGATCGAACGAGCTCGAGGTCTGCAAGAGCTTGTGGGGAGGGGAGGTCGAAGATGGAGGAAGCGGGGGCGCCTTCGAGGTAGGAATGTGAGCGCGGGCGTGGTGGTGTCGGGGGTTTCATGCGGGCGAAGATGGGGAGAGGAAAGGAGGGGAAGTAGCCGAGTTGCTGTTTTGAGGCCGGCGATAGCTCCGCCTTGAGCTGGCGGGCGTAATCCGAATCGAATCCGTTCGTTGAGTCGTGAGGAGGGTAGAAGAGGTACAAGGCAACGGTAGAAGCAGGGACAAGGGCGCAGGAGGACTCAGCGAAAAACGGGCGTCGAAGCAGCGAACCCCGCGGACCATTTCCTCTCGATTCCAACGCCGCGCAAACGACTATATTGTCCGTGTATCCACCATACATACCTCCTTCACTAAACGCTGTCCTCCGCAACCTCCCGATACCCCCTCTGCTCCCTATACCCCCCCTCATTCCTCTCCTCTCCTCCCTTATTCCCCTCCTCTCTCTCCACCGTCCCAGCCGGCGGAGGGTACAGCTCGAAAGAAGGGTTATCATGTCCATTCATGGGCGTAGAGACGGGGGAGGGGAGGAAGGGAGCGATGGAGGGGGAGGGACGGCGGGGAGCGTAGGGGAGGTGGCAGGAGCGGGAGGTTAGGCTTGGGTAGTCTGTTGGGAGAGTTAGTGCAAAGTGGCATACGGCGAGAGTGGGGAGGATGGAGGATGGAGAGGAGGGGGAGTGGAGGGGAGACGTACAGAGGTGATAGCAGAAAACGGCGAGGACGAGGCCGAGCAACCCTCCGATAAGAACGTCGGTCGCGTGATGGCGGTAATCTGGGAGTCGATTAGCGTAGAATATGATAGAGGGGAGAAATGAACGCACCCATCGTGCGAGAGACCGCGATGAGGGCCGCGCCCAGAAGAGGAGCGAGGGCGAACCATGCCTTAATCTGCGCTCAAACGTCAGCAATCGTCAAAGAAAGGAGAACAAAATGAGGAAACGCACGCTGTACCCTCGACGATCAAACAGATGCATCTTCCCTGCGAGATATAACGAGAGGTATCCCAATCCTGCAAACGCGACTGCACCTCCATCAGCTCCACTCCTCGCTCGCTACAAACGGCAACTACAAACGGCAACTCACACGAAGCATGACCACTGGGGAAGCTTCTAAACCCGTCAAGGATGATCTCCCCCGTCTGAACCGTACAGATAGCCACCGTCGAAAGGCCATAAACCGCTGCATCCGCCGCTCCCACCATAGGCTGGCAGCGCGACAGCATATCCGGCCTCGGACGACCGACAGTGATCTTGATCACTTGCGTGATCACCGTCGTCGTCGAAGCCGCGAGCAGCAGTCCTGCGACCCGCATTAGCTCCTTTCCGTCGCTGCGCCGCATCGAACGAAAGCTCACCCAAGATTCCGTTATGAACGTCCCAAAAGCTCCTCCTCCAGACCGCCCCGATGACAAGAATAAGTCCCGCTGGGATCCCTCCGGCGAGACCGATACAGAGGGGGAAGGAGATCCGTTGATTAACGGCGTAGGTGTGTTGGATCGAGGTGTCGGAGAGTGAGAACTCTCTCTTATAGCCTTCCTTGTCGGTAAAGTAGCCCACTAGGCCCAGTAGGACGATAGTGAAGATCCAATCTGTTGCGTGAGGAGTCAGTGCGGTTCGAGAGGGGGTGTCGGGTGGTGTGCTGCCTCAGAGCAGTCCCTCGCCAGCCTCTTCTCGCCCTCCTAGCTCAGCCTGTAGTCCACCAGTCGCCCCCACACGCGCACGCAGCTGGCCAACCTCCCTCGTCCCCAGCATCCCGATCCACCTCGATTCCCCACAACTCACCAGGCGCGTAACTCGCCAGCAACCACCATTTACTGACGGGCTCCAACGGCGGAGAGCTGAGTCGAGATTTGGGTCCGTTCCAGAGCCGTCGGCCAAGGGAGGCCATCGTCGGAAGGAGTGGCGGAGAGCGGGTCGTTCGAGGGTGCGGGAGCGGCCTGGGGTGGAGCGGGAGGAGGAGGCCGGGAGGTGAAGGAGTTGGCGGGGCTGGGTGGCGGGGCTCGACTGAGTTTTTTGACTGAGTTTTTTTGGTTGGAAGAAGAGAGTAGTTCGAGCTCATCGACGGGAGCGGAGCTTGGGCCCAGAATAGCTCGAGGCGACGACAGCGGTTGAGTTCGTACCCCACACTTATCCCAGCACCGTTCGATCTGCTCCCCTGCTCCCCTGCTTTGACTCTGCTCGAGGACTCAGCGACGAGCGCGTGAGGACACCATCGTCGCGCCAACTCGAGGGCGGTGCTCGCTCTGCTCCCCGAGCTCTCATGCTGTGAGATCCCATCCGCTCTACCTCTCTAGCGGTGCATAAACCACAGTCACTGAAGGTCTCCGTGCCGTACAGGAAGCTCCTCCGCCCGCGCTCCTGGAGCGACCCCCTCGTCCTCCTCGCCATCGCCCAATCCCTCCTCATCCTCCACCTCACCTGGTCCTCCCTCTCATCCTTCCTTTCCACCACCTACACCACTAGAAGCCTTTACATTCTCTCCGTACGCTCTCTTCTCCCCGTTCCACCACCTCTAACTCCCCGCAGTCCCCTCCGCCAATCCACATCGTCCTTACCGCCAGCTTGTCCTACACCCTCGGCCTCGTAGCCCTCCTCAACTCGACTCTCACCAGCGCATCTCCTTCCACCCTTCCACGACTGCACTTCCACATCGTCTCTACGAATTTGGAGGAAGCGGAGCGGATCAAGAGGAGCTTGGAGGGATCTTTCGGAGCGCGGGTGCGCGGGAGGATGAGTGCTTATGGGCTTTTGGAGATGGGGGAGAAGAGATTGGAGGAGGTCAAAGTCTGGGCGGGGTATCGTGCAGAATCGTTGAGCCAGGTGAGTTTCGCGAGGAGTCGAAGGTGCGGAGCTGATGTTGTGATAGCCGATCGTGTTTGCCAGGTACCTGATGCCAGACCTACTGCCTGCGAGTGTGGAGAGGGTCATCTACCTCGATTTGGACGTGCTGGTGCAAAAGGATCTTGCTGAGCTCTGGGATATTGATATGGAGGGACACCCTATCGCTGCTGCTCGTGCGTCGTTTCGCTTGCTCGAGACGAAGCAGAGAACTGATGGTGTTTCACGCAGGACTCTGCCGAAGCTCAGCACTAGTGCGCTGTCCAACATTTTTCGCGAAAGACGCCAGCTGACGACTGTCTTCGCAGTGGCGCCGGCAGTTTTTGATGCAGAAAGCTCCCATCGCCTCGAAAGGATTCGACGATTCGACCTGCACTCTCAACAACGGTTCGCTCATCTCCTTTTCGCGCAATTGGCTACTAAGCTTCGTGCGCAGGAGTCCTGGTGTACGACCTCCGCGCCTGGCGAGCAGCAGCATCGCCCTCGTACACCGACCAGCTCTTCGAATGGACGCGCTTGAACGGCGAAGACAAGCTCTACAACCTCGGCTCACAGCCCCCCGTTCAACCTGGTCGTTCGTTATTCTCACCGCTTCGTCACTCGCACCTGCTGACCCATCGCAGTTCTAGTACGCTCGTCAAAGCAGGGTATCCTCGGCTTCGCAGTGCTAATCAGCTCTCCACAGCCGTAACTACAAAGCGCTGGACGATGGATGGAATGTAAGCCCTTCTCTTTCGATGCTCGACCCAGCTAACGCTTGGCAGCTCATGGATATCGCGGGCCTGCGCGAGGAGACCAAGTATGGCCACGGTCTACCCTGGACGCGAAGTCGCGACGAAGTTCTCGACGCTGCGATCTTGCACTGGAAGTGCGTCCTCTTTCTCGCTTTTCTATGGAGTCGAGCTGATACGGATGAATAGCGGAGTCATCAAGCCGTGGATGTGCAATGGGGAGGGGTACTATTCGGAGCTTTGGTGAGTCCTCTTTGCGAGCTGAGAGTGGGTGGAGCTGATGAGATCGCAGGGCGGAGTACTTTCCTGAATGGAGGAACTTTCACTCTGCGGAGGAGGAGAACCTGTCAGCGTGCGCGAATCTGGTCGTCACGCTACCTCCTGCTCCGTCTTCCGTCGAGCAAGTACGTCCTCGTTCCTCATTCCTTCTCGCTATCGCCAAGTGAGGGCGGCTGACCCCGTCCTCGCAGTTCACCGTCGTTATCGCCTCCTTCATCCGCGTCGATACTCTCCTCCAGATCACTGAGCACCTTCGACGCTCGATTTACGTCAAGGAAATTCTCATCGTGTGGAACAACCCCGACGTGAGTCTTCCCGTTGCTTAATGAACGTTGTCTGACTCCCTGCGACGCAGGTGCCTTGCCCGGCGTACCTCGTTGCACTTCCTTGGGTGCGATGCCTTCCTCAGACTTCAAATCTCGTTCACAATCGGTCAGTCCTCCGAGAAGGACAAGCTCGGTGCCTAGTCTGACGCCTTCGCAGCTTCCTCATCTGGCCGGAGGTATCGACCGAAGCAGTTCTGCACTACGACGACGACGTGCGCCACTTCTCCTCCCTGACAAAGACTTCGCGCTGACTCTTCCACAGCTCCTCGCTCCTCTCGACGACCTCGAAGCCGCTTTCAGCATCTGGCGCAGGCACCGAGATCACGTCCTCGGCTTCCAGCCTCGCGTGATCGTTTGCGACGGCGACGATGTCAAGCTCGACGGGTCCGAGGTCGCTGTCGGACGTCCAACGGGCTGCCAGTACGGCTTCCAGCTCACCAACGGATATTTCGACCTCGTCGTGCGTCATCTCTTTCCAGCAGGCGCTGAAGAGAGCTAACGAGCAACCCTTAGACCGGCAAGCTCTTCTTCATCGCGCGAAGCTACATGCAGTCCTACTCGACCCACCCCTCCCTCCTCGCCCTCTCTTCCCCCTGCGAATCCCTCTCCATCTCCTTCCTTCCCACCCACCCTACTCTCCTCTTCAAATCTAACCTCACCAAACTCGTTTCTGCATTCTCGGGCGGTGAGGAGAGGAGGGAGGGGGACTGCGTGCAGAAGCTTGTGGAGGTGTTTGGGAGGAGACCGGGGAGGCAGGAGAGCTTTTATGAGCTGGATGAGGTGCGGAGGAGGGTTTATAAGCTGGATGTGAAGCAGTGGCTGGGGAGGGGATGGTGTTCGGACGCGGGAGGTGGGAGGGCGTGTAGTAGTCCGTAAGTCTCGCATGCTGCTTCGACGTGGTGGTCTCTATCCTCCTGCTCCATTTCAAAATATGCGTGGATTCCTTAAGGAGGTAGCTCGTCGAGAGGACAGCGGAAGGAGCATTTTTGTCCTTCGCAAGAGCCACTCCGGAGCTCCGGGCTCGGCCTCGTCTGGTGTCTCTCTCACGCGCGTCTCCCGACCTTGCTCGCTTCATTCTCCGTACCTCGCTCGCTAGCTTTACGCAACTATGGCAAGCTCTGCCTCGGTGAGCTCAAGTCCTCTCCGCCGCGACAGCTCTCTGACCGTCGCCGACTCACTCGCAGAACCAGCCTGCTGAAACGGCTATGGAATCGCTCATCCTCGGTATTGAAACGATCAACCTCGTAGCGCCAGCTGCCCCGCCCGATACGGTAGACTTGGAGCCTCAACAGGCGGTGCGTCTCCCACGCGCACTTTGAAAGGGCTGAACGCCGACAAGCCCTCCGATGATACTCAGGCGGTCGCCGCGGAAGGTAAGCCCCCTTCGCTCGCTCCGAAGGTTCGTTTGCTGATTGAGACTCGAGTAGTGCTCAAGCAGCCGGACCTCTGCCAGCTCTTCATCGTCGAGAAGCAGCCGATCTTCTTGTCGGCGAAGACACGACGTTCTCTACCCTCTTTGCCCTCAGCTTGCTGCGAGGCTCGCTTACTGGAGTGTTTGGATCGAGCTATCACGATCTGAGCGTGCCGGACTGGACGTAGGAGGCGATGGTTGCTCAAGTGGAGAGCTTCGAGGACTCGGCCGTGATTTTGGTTGCAAGCAAGAGCTACGGGCTGAGGGGTAACTACTGTGGAGACACTGCACCGGATCGTTTGAGAGCAGGTCCAGTTGCGAGACGAGAGTTCTGCAAGGCGCCTTGGGCAGCGGCTGTAAACCCCGAGCTCCCGCGCCAGAAGCCCCAGCTCCCTTCAGCTCTTCTCAGCAGTGCACACATCTGAACCAGTGCAGCGGAAAGCAACATGCAGGAGGTTTGAGCAGCCCAAGCAGTCCCCGTCCACTCCAGCTCCTGCGAAGCGAGGGTCAACACAGTAGGAACGAGCAGCAGAAGCAGTGTTCGAGCGAGCGTATCAAGCAGCCCAGATTTCCTCCGGCTCCACAACACCTCCCGCAGCACACTCAGTCCAGCAGAAAGAAGAGCAGTACCCGCCTTCGACCCCGACATACCAGCAGTCCCCATCCCTCCGCCTCCCGAGCCTCCTTCACAACAAACGTTACACCCTCCCGACCCCACGCTACTCCATCCCCTTCCTAATCCTCCCCAAGAGCATCTCCACCCTCCCTCCCAGCTTCGGCTGCCCTCTCGCGCCCCTCTTCCCCCACTCCCTCCTCTCCCCCTTCTTCTTCTCCCTCAGCTTCTCCACCTCCTCCTCACTCAATCGAGGCCTCTTGACCGGCATCAGCTCCTCCCTCTGCGGTGGCTGCGACCTCGGTGCAGGTCCCTTGGGCTTCTTCTGCCTCCCCTTCCCCTTCCTATCCTCCTCCTCACTCTCCCCCTCACTCTCCAGCTCCTCCCGCTCCTCCTCTTCCATATCAACCTCCTCTTCTGGTCCCCGACGTTGAGCCCCGTGGACAGGCTTGACGGCCTTGACCTTCCTCACTCCCAATGCTCCCCCGTTCGCCCCAGTCCCTTCGTCGCCGTACCCCTCCGCCGCTAGATCCTTGTGGTACGACTTCTTGAGCTTGGCTTTGTGGATGAGAGTCGCCTTGATCTTTTGCGCTGTGAGGGAGCGTTAGCTAGAAAAGGGGGAGGAGGGAGGAGGGACGAACTGTGGCCTTGGTAGGTGCCCTTTGCGAGCTTGGGACCGAGGCGGAAACCACCGGATTTCTTGTCTTGTGGGCGGGGTTTGGAGGACATTCGGAGCGGGTTGGGAGGGAGGGGCAGGGGCACAAGCTGTCGAGCTCTCAAAAAATCCCTAAGTGCGTTTCGGCAAGCTCTGCGTTCTCATGCTCTTCGTTCTTTGATCTCTCTCCTCGAAGCGTTCCGAAAACTGAATGCTTGCAAAGCTACAAAACTAGGTGTCAAAAGAGGAAGGGAAGTCTAGATGGAGCCCAGATGTCAACAAAAATCGGTCTCAGCGCGTCGAAGGGGGAGCTATCAACGACGAGGGGGGGGGGGGGGGGGGGGAGGCTAAGGCTGCTGCTCCGGCGACGAGCGCGCGAAGTTCCAGATCCGGACGTTCGAGTCGTCCCCACCCGTAACAACGTACTGGTCCTGCAGCGTCACAGCCGTGACGGCTGAGGTGTGTCCGACGAGCGTGTGAAGGCAGCGTCCCGACTCTCGGTCCCAGATCTATTCGCACAATGCATCAGCTCTTGCCCAACTAGAGAAAGAGAGGGAGAGCGCACCTTGAGCGTGCGATCATGACTTGCGCTCACGATCCTGAGCTTGTCGACATCGACGTCCCAAACTCCCTCGATATGCCCAAACATCGTCCTCTGGCACACGCCCCCCTCGACGTCCCACACCTTGATCGTGTTGTCCAAGCTAGCGCTAACGACCCACGGCTTCTTATCTCCCGCCCAATCGAGGTACGGCAGCGCACTGACGTCCGGCTGAGGCACCGGAATCGCAGCTGCGCGCTGCCAGGCCGCTGCGACGTCGTTCGGGGGAAGAGCGTTCGCGGCGTTGAGGTCTGCGAGCGAGTTGGCGCACGACGAGGCGGGAGTGTCGAAGAACCCCTCGTAGGCGTTCCCGTCAACGACTTGGTGGCGGTTCTGCTCCTCGATATCGGGCGAGTCAGAGGTGGTGGCAGTGTTGGAGGAGGGAGTGGGGTGGAGAGCGGAGGGAGGGAAGGCGGCGTGGTCGTCTGAGGTGATGACGCGGAGGGATTGGACTTGGGCGACGTGGCCTTTGAGGACTCGAACGCAGGTGCGAGTGTAGAGGTCCCAGACGCGAATCGTCATGTCGTCCGAAGCGGAGAAGAGGAACTTTCCCTTGCTGCTCGCCTTTGCCGCCTCGGGATTACTCGTTGGCGCGCCCACGTCTCCCTCCGTAACCGCATCCTTCGCTCCCGTCCCGCACCCCGTCTTCGAATCCCACAGCGCGACCGAGTTGACCCACTCCGTATGTCCTCGGAGCGTGTACACCTCGCCCGTTCCAAAATCCCAAACGCGAATCGTCGAATCCGCCGACCCCGAAATGAGGAGCTGCTTGTCGTACGTGAGGCAGATGACGGCGTCGCGATGCCCCCTCAGCGTCCGCATGCACTCCCCCGTTCGCCAGTTCCAGATCTTGAGCGTCGAATCCATGCTCCCCGTCACGAGCTTGAGCGCATCAAACTGGAGCGCTCGCACGCCGCGCGTATGCCCACGAAGGACTCCGACCTCCTTCCCGCTCTCGAGGTTCCAGATCCTCACGCTGCGATCCCAGCTCCCGGTCATGAGGACGGGGAAGGAGGGATGCGGGAGGTCCTCGGCGACTTGGAGGCAGGTGATCGAGTCGGTGTGTCCCGAGAGTACGGTGGCGACGCAAGTCCCTCGACGCCAGTTGCGCTCGATAGCGAGGCGTTCGCAATAGACCGACTTCCAGGGGCGAGTCGAGGGGACGGGAGGGATGGAGGAAGGGCGGGAGGCGCGAGGGGAGGAAGGGGCGGGAGTGGAAGAGCGGGAGGGGGCGGGGGATTCCGTTTTGGCGCGCTTGGTCGCGCGAACGGAGATGGGGTCGACGATCATGGGTTGGGGAAGGGCGGAGGTCGAGGCGAGGTGCTGGTGGATCGCGGCGGCGGTGGGAGGGAGGGTGGAAGAGGAAGGACCTTGGGAGAGTTCGGTGCCGACGAGGGAGGTAAGGTTCTGCGGACCGCGGTAGGGCGACAGGCTGGCGTCAAGGAGAATGTCGGGGTTGGCAAGTCGACGAGCCTCGGACTCCTTTGAAGCCTTCTCCACCGCACGCGCAGGGAGCGCATTGATCGCTCCGCGCGCCTTCCTCCTCCGCTCCCCCAGCAACGGCAATCCCCAACCGCACTTCTCGCACTTGCGTTCGATATGCTGCTCGCACATCGTTCGCCAGAGCAAATCGTCGTCCGCCATTCCTTTCCAGCTCTTGCTGACCTGCGCCGCTCGTCCGAGGGAGATGGCGTCGAGGTACCCGAAGACCTTGAGCGATACTTCGCGCGGGAGGACGGCGAGAGGATCGAGACGCATTTCGAGCGTGAGCATATCTTGAAGGAAGGTGAGTTGCGAGGGGCAGGCGATGGTGAGGAGGCCTTGAAGGATGAGGAGGCGGCGGCGAGAGGGGGAGGAGGAGAAGAGGGACCAGATGGTGTTGACGGCGGATTGATCGTGTGGAGGGAGGTTCTCGATTGACTGCGTCGGTCGGGGCGTTAGCTGGAACGAAGAGAGGAGAGGAAGGAACGCACCTTCTGCAGCATGAGGTTCGTTCCACCGTTCGCCATGCGTTGATGCCTCACGCATAGACTCTTACAGTCTCCCCCGGGCGTATCCGACTCGGGTGGCCCACGCCTCTGCACGTCCTCCTCCATCTCTCCCGCCGAGCGCTTCCCTCCCAAACACGGGTCCTCGTCCATAGGGTCGTCCTGCGCGAGGGGAGGCGATCCGGGGCCGAGGTTCTGAGAGATGGACTGGGAAATGGAGTGGGTCGAGGCGGAAGAAGGGGAGACGAGGGTAGGAGAGATGGAGGTCGTGCAGCAGGGGAGAGGGAGAGCGGGGGCGGGAGGAGGGGAGGTGCTGAAGGAGAAGTTGAAGTGGTCGCCGGGAAGAAGGGAGGGGGAACGTGGGGCGTCCATGCTGAGGAGTGGGTGCCTGTTGGGAGGGGCAAGAGTTAGCAAAGCTCCAGCAGAAGGATCAGGTGGGAGCAGGTGCTCGTCGGGCGGCAGACCGAGTCGGAGGAATCTTCTGCTCTCCACGACGAGGTACCGCGCGCCCACTCCCATGCAAAGGTTTGAGCGCCCACAACTAGCGCTCCTAGCTGCCCCAGCTGCCGTTCCTCCAACGCCACCAGTCCCCGCACCTCTCCCTCCCGACGGCTCCGTCCAGGCAGCAGACCACAACGGGACAACTGCACTCACTCGTTCGCTAGCTTTGACTGGGTTCGCAGGTCTGTCCAAGAGGGTGTCGGATCACTGTGGGAGGAGAAGAGAGAGAGTCAGTGGAGGGTCCTCGAAGCAAGATAAGATTGTGTCACAACACCCCGTTCCAGCACACACCAGCAGCGTGAAGCGAGTATCAGGGAGAGTATAAGGTCCTCTGGCGGTGGCGGATACGCCGCGTATACGCCAACCGCTACCGAGTGCGTCGACCCCCTCGGTTCCTTGACCAAGGTCACCCTCTACTGCCGCCCTCTGCTCCCTCAGCCTGAATCCTGCACCAAGAGAGCACCCGTACTCGCGCCCCTCCATCAATGCTCTCCTCCTGGCTGCTCCACCACGCGATCCCTCGAGCTCGGTCGGCAGGCCGGTCACGAGAGGAAGGGAGGACGCCACTGACCTTGTTTTCGCTGGTTCCGAGGGCGTTGTTCGCGGTCGGCGTTGAGTGCTGAGGGTCAAGTGAAGGTGGCGAGGGTGTTCGAGGAGGAAGAGAGGTGTGCTGGAGTGAGATTGAGATCGGTTGCGTGATGGAGGGCGAGGCGAAGGCGCAACCGCGGCGCATGGCAGCCAGACTCGACTCCGCCACTGTTTACTTCTCCTTTTTCTCCCTCCAATCTTGCTTGCTTCCCTGGTCGAACTGTACAGCACACGCACTCGCAAGACTTCTCTGCACTGACTCTTCCAGAGATGAGTCGAACCGACTGTTTCCATCCTCTTGCGAAAAAGTGGCGCTTCGTATGTGGCGCCGTTCGTGTGCGAAACTGGGGTGCTCACGGACGCATGCAGTGCAGTCGTAACGCAACGAAAGATTTATCCCAGCCCAGAACGGGTGCGACCCTCCGAGGAGGCGACGCGGCGTGTGAGGCGGTTCGGAATTCGGCGGCGGAGGTGCCCTTTAGCTGAGGGTCGTAACCTTTTTGCTACGACGTGGAGTGAACGTGGGCGTGGAGGGGGCCTACGAGCGCATTGGTTCTTCAAAAGAAAGATAGGGCGAGGAGAGAGGGAGGAAACGAGGAGAAAGGGTCAGTGCACGACTCCGCGGACCTTGTTGCCTTCTCTCCTGGCGAAAATCACCAACAGCTCCTTTCACTCTTGCACTCAGCGCATCGCTCATTCCAGTAGGGCATCTTTTTCAGAGAGAGCCACCAGTCTTGACCCGAGGAAACTTCTGCCCCACCATCTCCTCGCTCAGCTCCCACAGCTTGTCGGCGTTCGACTGCGGAAAGGAGCGTCAGCTGCGGTTGTCGAAAGGCTTGGGAGAAACTGACCTCGTCAAGAGCGTAAGCTGAGATCTGCTCCGTCGCGAGCTGAGCGTCGACAAGGTAGGAACCCGCTTGTCCTGCGAAGGCGCGTTAGCTCGAGGAATTTCACGAGAGATGAGTGAAGCGTACCTCTGATTTCTTCATCGAAAGCAGCGATGATGTGCCTGCGGACGTGAAATTTAGTAGAGCGTGGGGGGAAGCAGGGACGGAACTCACGTCGCGGTTCCTTCGTGGATTGTCTTCCAGGACCACTTGCCCGACGAGCGTTCACCCTTCTCGTTGAGGAATCCTGGAGAGTAGTATTAGCGACGGAACTCTCGAGGAATTGAAGCAGAAACGCACCCATGGCCTTCTGATCGTCGACCGATAGATGCCTGAGGAGGTTGGTCCAAATCGCTGCGAAACGCGGTGAAGGATCAGTCCCAGCCTCTTCACTGCACAGTTTGGACGAGCTCACCTCCAGGATGCAATGAAAACGCCTCAACGCCCTCCCAGCGTCTCCGCAGCCCAACGATAAACAGCATGTTCGCCGTCTTCGCCTGCCCATACGCCTTCCACTTATCGTACGTCGTTCCCTTCGCGAACCCAACGTCGTCGAACAAGACAGGCGAGAGGTTATGTCCCCAGCTCGAAACGTTGACGATGCGAACGTTCTTGACCAGCTTTGGGCGGATGAGGTTGGTAAAGAGGAATGGGCCGAGGTGGTTCGTTCCGAATTGGTTCTCGAAGCCGTCGATAGTGATGGAGTAGGGAGCGGCCATGACAGCGGCGCTACGAGAGCCTTAGAGCGCAGCGAGGAGAGCGAGAGGAGGACGCACTTGTTGATGAGGACGTCGATCCCCTCGTCGTTCTTGTTGACCTCCTCCGCAGCCGCACGAACCGATTCAAGCGACGCCAAATCGACGACCAGCAGCCTCAACTTCGCCCCCGGCGTCTCCTCCAGAATCACTTTCTCCGTCTCCTCCAACCTTCCCAAAAAGCCCATCAGCGCACGACCTCAAGACGCCCGCAAAAGACGACGCACTTCTCCCTCGACCTCCCCGCCAGAATCACCGTCGCTCCATGCTTCGCCACCACCCTCGCCGCCTCTCCCCCCAGTCCTCCCTGCGAGACTACCTCCATGAATCAGCGGTGCCAGGGAGGGAGGGATGACAAAGGCACACCGCCGGTAATGAGGACAACCTTGCCGGCGATGGAGGACGCGTAGTAGGCTGCTGCTTCTTCGGCGGTCGTTTTGTCGTTGAATGTGGAGGGAGGCACTGTGGGAGGAGGGTTAGCTGAGGAGAGGTGGAGGAGGAGGAGGGGCGCGCTGTTGAGGTGAGGACGCGTGAGTGGGGAGGCTGCTGAGGAAGGAAACAGGGAGTTCGAGTTTGCTTGCTGGTAGCCTGGGTAGAGTCGGAGACGGCGACGAGGACGAGTGTGGGGTGGAGAGGAGGGGGGGGAGAGAGAGCGACACTGATTCGAGGAGGGCGATAGGATGCAGTCGCAGGTTGTCGATTTGTTCGAGCGAAGCCGTCTGTGCCAACGACGAGACCCCAAGCCAGAAGCCACTCGCAGCGTCGTCCTCTCGGAGCCAGGGCCGTTGAACACGCCACAACGACGACCTGTCCTCAAGCGGTAGACTGGAGCAGAGAGCTAGCCCGAGAACGAGATCCTGAATGAGGCCTCGTGCCGAAAATTAACAAGTCTCCCCATCTCCCTCCCTCTATGCTCCTCCTCGAATCAGTTTGCCAGCTTGGGCAGGATCGGTTCGAGCGCCTTGACGATGACAGCGTAGACCTCATCGATCGACTGAGACGAGTCAATCTGCGTACGGCGCGTTAGCAAGCGAGTGAGCGGAGGGAACGGCAGTGAGCGCACCTTGACGACCTTCCCTTGCGCGTCGTAGTAGTCGACGACAGGCATGGAAGTCTCGATGAACGTGCCTGCTCAGATCGTCAGCGTCCGCGCACGCCAGACGGCGAAAAAAACGCACGGAATCGCTTGATGATACTCTCAGCGTTATCGTCCTCCCTACCACTCGTCTTTCCGCGCTCGAGCAACCTCTCAAGGAGGACGTTCTCGGGGCAAGTAAGGAAGAGCACCATCGACGACGGGCAGACCTGCATACCCACATCAGCTCGTTTCGCAACTCCCACGAACGAAAGAACTCACGCTCGCATCAAACTTGACCGCCTGGTCCATCTGCCTCGGGAACCCATCGACGAGGAACAAGCTCGGCTTGGAAGGCGCGGTAGCGATCGCGTCGCGCATGGCGTTCTCGAGGAGCTTGATCGTCACTTCCATAGGGACGATCTTGCCCTCCTTGATGTGGTCCCTGATGAGGTCGCCGAAAGCGGAACCCGGGCGAGCCTGTTCGGCGCGGAGAAGGTCGCCGGCTGGGTTGGCGAGAGTTAGGGAGCGAGCGAGGGAGGGAGGGAGGAGGGACGAACCGGAGAGATGGATGAAGCCGTAGTCGGCGACGAGACGGGCGCACTGAGTGCCTTTGCCTGTGGAGAAAGACGTTAGCTCTGCATCTCCTTGTGCGTTCTCTGAACTGGTCGGGACCAGCAGAAAGAAAACCGATGGCTCGAACCTCGAAGGGTGGCGAGAGAACAGCGGTTGAGGAAGCGACCAGGGTCTAGGGAGCCGTCCGAACCGAATACGAAGATCCACTCGACCGGCTCGGTCGCGCTCGCTGCCTTTCCTGCACGCTCTTTTGCAGCGAGCAAGATTACTTCAGGTACTCGCGTCAGCGGTGTCAAATACCGTGAGAGGAAAGGAAGCCGTCCTCGAGCATGCAAGGAGACTTCCTGACCTAGGCGTCTTGCTGCCGACGCGGTATCCCAATGCCGAGCTCCCACCACCCCTACGCTCCGTCCTAGCTTTTTATGCGAATCCCAAATCTCGCGAAAGAGGTACGCAGGAGCAGAAGCTGCGCAGTCGGCTGCGAGAGTCGAGATCTTCGGGAAAGGTCCAGCTTGCGTCCCGCTAGAAGCAGGAGCTCGGCTGGCCAAGTCCTAAGAATCGTCTCCCCTTCGTCCTCGTGCCCTGCCCGCTCAGTAGGCGCAGGAGTGTGCGTCTGAAGACAGCGAGGGAATGGATCGAGGTCGAGGAGCCTTCTGTGCCAAGCACAGAGACTCGTTCGAACAGCTCCTTGGTACCACTGCCTTCTAGGCGTCTGGCTCGCCAAGGACTTGATGCAGCGGCAGGAGGGGATAGAAACAGGGAGAAGAGCTCGGCGAAGGAGAAGAAGCCGTCCTTGCGAACGCAAGGCGACTACCCTACCAACGACGTTCGCTCCGCCCCTGCTCGAACCATTCGGATCACGCTGCTTCATCTCCAAACCGAGCCGAATCCCTGCGGCTGTGAATTGAGGCACCGCTCAGAACCCAGGTCCAGCTTCCCTCCTAAGACAGGAGATCGACCAGACCATAGCTCCGGCCTGCCCCTCAATCCTATACCCAGAGTCCCGGCCTCGATACGTGCCCTTCGCCGTCCCCCTCTCTCCCTCTCGTAGCACCCCAACTCCCGCCTGTCCTAGCAGCGATCCCGCGCGGCCCTCCCGATCCACCGCAAGCCACTCACCAGCACCAGGTCCACCAAGCACAAACACGACCACGATCGTACTTCGTATCGAACGCCGGGGTGTCGAGTGCCGCCGCGATCGGGGCAGGGCTTTCGAGTTGGGGAGTCGGAGGAGTGACGGTCGTCGTGGGAGTCGGAGGCGCAGGAGGGGAGTGAGTGAAGACGGCCTTGAGGCGAGCGAGTAATGGTGCCATTCGTACGAAGTCGGATGAGATTAGAGGGGGCTAGGGAAGTCCTTCTTCCTCAACGTCGGTCGGTCGTCCTTTGCGCGCTGGCGAACGATGAGGCCGAAAGTGGCGAATCCGGCGATGAAGATGGCGAGGGAGGCGAGGGGGACGAGGAGAGGGCTGGCTGAGCGAGGGCTGGGCGGGGGACGAGGTGGCATGCGGTTGGGAGAGAGAGGAGTCGCGGAGAACTCAGGAAGCGGTGTCTGCTAGGTGCAACGGGGATGCGCTGGGATAATTACTGGGGCCCTCTGGAGTACTTAGAACGGCGTATCCAGCTGTCCTGAGAGGTAGAACGACCCTGTTGAGATACGGCGCTGGAGCTCCCAGCTGGCGACCTCGCTGAACAGCTGATCTTCCACTTGCTCGCTCCTCCCAGTCACTCGCTCGTCCAGCTACGCCTACTCAGCATGAACATCGTCGTACGCTGTCCTTCCTGCTCCCTCAGCCTCCCCTGCTAACCTCCCTGCCCTCCCACCCACTCTCGACCCTCCCCACACCCCCGTCGTCCCTCCTCCCCCATCCCTTCTCGCCCGCCCTCTCTTCTCCTCAACGCCTTCCTACGTCCCTCCGACACCCTCAGGAATCCCTCTTCGGCCGAGCCAAAACTCCCGCAGAGCGACTGAGGCAACACCAGCGGTCCCTCCAGAAGGCGCAGCGCGAGCTGGATCGGGAACGGACCAAGTTGGAGGGGCAGGAGAAGAAGCTCATTGCGGATATCAAGGCTAGTGCGAGGAAGGGACAGATGGTGAGTGGGTTGGCGGTTGGTGAGGGATGGGGGAGCGGCCTAAGTGGGGCAGCGAGGTCGAGAGCAGCGTGTTGGCTTGGGCTCCCGCTTGGGTAGATATCGGGCTCAGCAGGAGGAGGGAGTTGCGGTCGACCAGTATCCTCGCCATCGTGCGGGAAGGCTGCCGACGACCTGCATTCCGCCACCTCCTGAGCCCACCGACCGGTGGCTGGTTGCGTCTGTCCTACACGACACGAAGCCTGGCTCAGCTACGCTTGGGAAGCACGCAGGCGGACTGGCAAGATGATCTTCCATCCTTGGATTGGTAGGTCGCTGGCCTAAGGACCGACCAATGCTTCCAAGCGGTCCGGAGTCGACCCTCCTGGACTTCTCCCTCGCATGCACCGTCCTCAGGCGTCTCTCGCTCGGTCGGCTCGTCTCCCTGTCTCGACACGGGGAAGCCGCCGGTCTGGACGATGTTGACGACTGGGGACGCACGCACGAGCTCGTGAAGCTACGACGGACGGCCCGTCGTCGCAGGGTTGGCTGCTCTCGCGCAGAGATGGAAGCTCTTCGGTCTGGATTCGCGCAGAGCAGCCGTGTAGGCATCGACACGCAGGCAGCATGGTGCACTGGCATTCTGGCTCACGACGGAACGCGCTCGTACCATGCCGTGCCGCTTCTCGATGCCTTCCTGCGAAGAGCCCTTTAATACCGCAACCCGTCCTCTGAAAACTCCTCGCTAACCCCCTCCCTCTTTCCGTAGAACTCGTGCAAAGTCATGGCGAAGGATCTCGTGCGCACACGGCGGTACATCTCCAAGTTCTACGGCATGAAGACGCAGCTCCAGGCCGTCTCGCTACGGATTCAGACGCTCAGGAGTAACCAACAGATGGCTGAGGCGATGAAGGGAGCTACGAAGGTGCGTTCTTCTCCCTTCCTCCTCTTCCGCTCCTCTTTCGCTACTTCCCCTCGTTCCCTTCCCGCCCCTCCCCCACCTTACTCGCTCTCACCTCTCCCTCTCCTCTCGCTCTATAACCGAAACGATTGCTAACCCATCTCGTAGGCGATGAACCTCATGGGCAAGCAGATGAACCTCCCTCAAATCCAGCGCATCCTGCAGGAGTTCGAGAAGGAGTCCTCGACAATGGACATGAAGGAGGAGATGATGAGCGATTCTATCGACGACGTGATGGAGGACGAAGGCGAGGGCGAGGAGGAGGAAGGCGATCGTATTCTCGACGAAGTGCTAGCCGAGATCGGGATCAGCGTGGGGCAGCAGGTCCGTCTTCCTCCTTCTTCGCTGCGGGGCGGGGCTGATGAGCGCAGTTGGGCGAGGCACCGACGTCGGCGCCGTTGGCGACGGTTGCGGAACCGGGGCAGCGGCAGGCGGTCGCGATGGGGGAGGGAGGGGGGAGCTCGTCGGGAGGTGGAGAGGTGGATGCGCTGCAGGCTCGGTTGGATAACTTGCGGAAGGATTAGGGAGTGGCTGAGGGGGTTCGTTTATTGTTGATTGCGCGGTGTAAGGTATTGATTTCGAGGAGACGGTCGTGAGGAGCAAGGTCGTTCGGCGTTCGCTCTTCGCTGTCCTGCTCGAGCGATTAGCTGGTCTCGCTCAAGATCAACACTCTTTTCTGCTCACAAAGATCGTCTACGCCTCGCAGACGTCTGGCGTACACGAGATACACGGGATTCGACATATTTCGCAGTGCGCCCCTTCCCTTCCTCCCGCCTTCTCGCTCGCTGAGCCTGTTCCTGTTCCTGTTCTCTCGCGTCTGCTCTCCATGAGGCACGTATCTTGCCCTCTCTCGAAGATCTCTGTGACTAAAGCGGTGCGCGTGTATCAAGCTAAACCTCCCTCCACCTCGCAAGCTTCTCCTTCCAGTATCGGCTCGCCGTTCCTCGCCCCAAGCACCATCTCCACTCCACCTCGCGCACCTAGAAAAAAACAGGGTCTGGGTCTAGTTGGCACCAGCGAATCAGCTGTACGTCCTGCCGTCGCAGACAAAAAAGGACGCCTCACTGTCCTCGCAGTACTTCAGTGTAATCCCATTCTTCCAGCACTCTTTCTCGAGGTGTTCCACCGTTTTTGAAGCGAGGTAGGCGTCGCTAAGGTACCACAGGTGCAGCAGCTTCAGTTCCTGCAAAGCCGGCAGAACGAGAATTCTGCGCAGGATCGGAACGTGCCGCTCCTCAAACTCCCAGACGCCCAGCCCGAAAACCTGAAGTTGGCAACAGAGCTTCGCCATCGCAGCCGGCAGCTGAAAAAGGGCTTCTTCTGCGAACAAATTGACGTGGGAGGTGTTGTGGGTCCCTTTGTCGAGGTCAATCGCCAGCTCGACTAGGGAGGTGCATTCGATGAGAGCTGCGAGGGTCGGGAGAAGGGAAGTGGGACCGAGGGCAACTTCGAACTTTATGAGGCTTGCGGCAACGAGGGGCAGGTGCCGGGGGAAGTTTTGAAGGCGTGCGAGGTCTGTCAAGTGGACGCTGATTGTGTGGAGAGTAGCGGAAGAGGCGGAAAGTACGGCTTCGAGGAGACGAGAGGATGGGTTGGTCCGAGTGAGGATCAAAACGGCGAGGCGAAAGTGGATGTCGATGGGAGCTAGGGGATGGTCGTCGGTCAAGTCGGTCCCGATTCGGAGGTTGCGCAGCGCTGTTGAGGGTTCTCGTTGTTAGATTCCTCTCCTCCCCGCAGACAGATGGGAGGGGGCTTACACGCGAGGCACGGAGAGGAGAAGAACCCGACATCGCCAGGACAGGCCAAGCTAAGGGAGCGAACAGCACCGCTCTTCGTGAGCCCCTCTAGAATCGCTTGCCCAAGCTGACTCTTCAGGCCAATACCGAGACGCGTGCAAGGGTAAACGCCGAATGCCCCGCTCGCGAAAAGTCTCGCTCCTTTGTCCTCCTCAACGTAGCTCAGTTCGATTTCGCTCCACAGCGCCGCCTGAGCGGGCCCGCGCCACCTGCTGGCGACGAGAGCGGCGGCGCAGAGGGAGGGGAAGCCGTGGATTGGATATGCGTCAAGCTCGCGAACGTGCTTGAGAATCTCGTGAAGAGTCTCGGGCGGCAAGGCGTCGATGGGGGTCATCGGGAGGAGGGGGAGCTGTGGAGGCACGTGTCAGCAAGCGCTCACCACGTACCGGGAAACCGCAAGGGACTGGGCCACCACGGTGTGCACCAGGAGAGTAGACTCACCTTGGAGTAGGGGCGGTGCGAAGACTGAATCGAGGGGGAGTGGCGGGAGGCCAACCAGCGCGGAGTGAGTTCGAGCTCCTCGTCTTCGCCTCCGTCCAACTCCTCCCAACTCGTCCGCACAGCTAGGAACGATGAACGGGCTAGTAGATTACGGCTCAGACAGCGACGACGACTCCAACGTGCCCGCCGCTCCCAGCACCACCACCCCCGCCCCGTCCGCGTCGAGCTTCCTCTCCCTCCCACCTCCCAAGTCGTCCTTCTCCCTCCCTCCTCCTTCCGCCTCCACCTCCCGTTCCACATCCACTCCCGCACCGCCTCCAAAGCGTGCTAAAGGCCCCGTTCGAATCCTCCTCGACCTCCCTCCCCCCTCCTCCGCCTCGACACCCAGCAACGCCGAAGCGGATGGACCGGCACAGAAGAAGGCCAAGCTCTCGCTGGTGTCAGGAGGGGGGCTGAGTGGGCTTGCGGCGATGTTGCCGAAGCCGGTCAACGAGAGCGTCGAGGTCAAGCTGGAGAAGGCGCTTGGTGCACCGGCGGCGACGAGCGGGGGGAGTACGGCGGGAGAGGGGGCGAAGAGTGTTAGCACGGGGTTCGTGCCGTACTCGATGACGAAGGGGAAGAAGGGTGCTGCAATTGCTGCCCCTCCAGCCATCGACTTCTTCGGACTCGGTACGTCCTCTCTCTCGTCGCGCGCTCCGCCCAGCTAACCCTCGCACGCAGGATCTCTCGAACCCCCACCGACGCCCTCCAGCTCCTCCTCCATTCCCAAACCCTCTCTCACCATCTCCTCCGCCCCCACCCTCGCCGTCCCCGCTCCTCCAACTCCCGCAGGCCCCACGGAAGCCGACCCCTACCCCGGCTTCGTGCAGCTCCCCTCGGGGGCAATGGGTTGCGAAGGATCAAGAGACGTACGACCTTTGGGTCGCTTCGCTCGCGGAGCAGGAGAGCGCGCCGAGGGGGTTCGGAGAGCGGGAGATGGGGCAGGAGGGCGTGGTGGATGTTGTGGGCGGGGTTGGGGATTGGAACAAGGGGAAGCAGGCGGTGAGGCCGGGGAGGGAGGATGAAGCGAAGAAGGCACTGGTGCCGAAGGGGGTACGTTCGTCTTTTCCGGGAGGGTGGACGTGGCTGAACAGATTGTTGCGATGCAGGCTGTCAAGATGGGAGCAAAGGCGAAGAGCAGGGGACAGCTTTCGGCGCTGCTTAGTGATGCGGTTGCGAATAGGGAGGAGCTGGAAGAGCGGATCGCGCAAGGACGGGCAGCGAGGAAGAGCGCAGGGAACAAGTACGGTGAGTTCGGGCGGAAGGCGAGGGGGAGACGTTTACTTTTACTGATGCAGTTTGGGCGCAGGTTTCTGAGTTGGACTGGGCGGCGACTGGTACTTGGGGTGTCAATACAGTGTGTGTGGCGCTCATTGCGAAGCGTCTAAAAGCTCGGATTCTCAGTCTCGGTGCGCTTCTCTCAAAGCTCTCGCTGTCACTTCCGAAATCGAGGCAGGAAAGATGAAACCGTGTGCATTCCAGCCTCCTCACGCCCCAGGAGGTGGCGGATTCGCCGCCGCAATCTTCGCATCCTCCTCCCTCTTCAGCCTCCTCTCCTCCGCCTTCCTCTTCATCTCCTCGATCCTCGTCTCGTCGTTCCTCTTCGCAACCTTCTGCACCTTCTGCTCCAGCAACTCCTCCTCCCTCTTCCTCTTCCCCTCCAGCTCGATCATCTGCCGCTCGACCTCGCGCGAATGTCGCTTCCTGCTCTGCCGACCCCTCTCCGCCGCCGAAAGACCGAGTACGAGAGCTGCTTCGGCGGCGGTGGTAGCAGCGGGTGCGCGCGCAGAGATGGGAGCTGCGAAGCCGCCCTTCTTCGGCTTTGCGATGATGTTGAGTCCTCCGCCCAATAGCTCGCGCTTGTCGATAATGATTCCGTCGTCGTTCACCTCGACTTTACGGCCTGTGGTAGCGGTGACTTCGGCGGCGATCTGGGCTTCGGAGAGGGGAGCTGGTGCGGGGGCGATGGTGAAGGAGGGAGTGGCGGGGGTGGATTTGGTGAGAGAGGCAGCGACGGCGAGGTCGTGGGCTTTTGAGGTCGTGTCAAGGTAGGATTTGTAGAAGGAGGACATGCCGCCCGCTTTGCCTGCATTTGCTTCTGCGAGTGGGAGAGGTTAGCTCAAGGAGGCGAGGGAGAGGGGAGAGGACGACGTGCCCTCCTTCTTCTTTTCCTCCTCCTCAATCTTGCGTAGCTCCTCCTGCTGTGCAAGGTACGCCGGTGTAACAAACTCGTCCTTGTCCGCGAACTCGGCTCCCTCCATCTCCCGCTCCCGCTGCACCATCTTATCCTCCGCCCGCACGCGATCCCGTTTCCGCACTTCGGCCGTCTCCATCAAGCGTGAGATGTACTTGGGCTGCAGATACACCAGGTTAGCTATCTATCCACGCGCACGAGAGAGAGAACGAGCGCACCTTCCGTTCCCCCGCATCCTTCTTCTTCTCCAGCTCCGCCAGCCGCCCGCCCTCCTTCATGTTGTCCCAGACCTCATCGTACTCGTACACCGAGCTATCCAGCTCAATCTCGACCGCCTGCTTTGCCTTCTGCGCGCGCGAGAGTGTCGCGGTGGAGACCTTTGGTCGTGAGCCGGACGGGAGAGTCGAGGTCGAGGGAACGGGAGCGTCGACGTCGTCTGCCATCGAGAAGGCTGACTTCTTGGGGAGTGTGGATGGCTTCTTGGGGAAGTTGGCCTTCTTGAGGCCGAAGCTGATGGGTGCCGACATGCTGAGCGACGAGTAGGAGGCCAAGAGACGTCGAGCGAACGCGTTGCTCCTTGTCCTCCACCACAACTGCTCCCGTGTCGCCTTCGCCACAAGTGCACTGGACAACTGGATGCGCTGAGCTGCTCGTACTCGCTATCTTGCGCTGATCAACACCTGCTGCCCTCCTGCTGCTCCCCTCCAACCGAGTCATCATGATCTCTCCTCTCCGAGTTGTTCTCCCCAAGTGCGTGCCCTCTCCTACGCAGAACGTGGGTCTTACTAAAGCTTTTGCAGCTGTCTCGCTGCTACAGCCCGCCAGTGCTCGACTCCAGCAGCCGCTGCGCTCGAACGCGTCAAGCTCGCCGCAGGAGCAGCTGCTGTCGCCGCCTGCCTCCGTCCCGATGACCGCGTGATTGGGATTGGAAGCGGAAGCACAGTTGTTGGAGTGGTGGAGGCTTTTAAGAAGGACCTCGAGGCTCACGAGGGGAGGTGGTGAGCTCGCGTCGTTCGCGTTCGGCTCGAGGTTTGCTGAGCGCCCTGCGCAGGTTCGTGCCGACGGGATGGCAGAGCCGCCAGCTTATTCGAGCTGCTGGATTGAGGCTTGGAGATGTCGGTGAGTCAGTTCCTATTTGCGAGGGCGAGGAGCTGATGAGAAGCAGACCAGTTCGATTCGATCGACCTCACGTTCGACGGAGCGGACGATGTTGATGCCCACCTGAATGCCATCAAGGGAGGAGGAGCTTGCCATCTTCAAGAAAAGGTCGTGGCGGAGATGAGTCGTCGATTTGTGTGAGGAGTCTGGCTCAGGCGGCGGGAAGCGAAAGCTGACGACAGCGAGACAGGCTCGTGGCGGACTGGAGGAAAAAGAGCAGCGTTCTCGGGAGTGGAGTGAGACCTCTCGTACGCTACGCACTGTGCCATTTTGACGTTCTGGCAGCACTGGACGCAGGGCATCCCCATCGAGGTCGTTCCCACCGCAGCAGCTCATGTTCTGCGCAGACTCGAGACGCTGTAAGTTTGATCTATCCTCCTTTCTTCCTCGGGAGAGCTGACTCGTTCCATTTTATAGCGGCGGATTCCAGAACGCAGTACTACGAATGGGCGGCTCCGCCAAAGCAGGTCCTGTCGTGAGCGATAACAGCAACCTCGTCCTCGACGCCTGTTTTGACCTCGGTACGGAGACTCTTTTGACGCTTGAACTGAAGCTGACGTATCTCAGATCGCATGTCGAACCCTGCAAGACTTCTCCAAGAGCTCAAGCTTTTGACGGGCGTCGTTGAGGTCGGGCTGTTTGTAGGGATTGCGGACGAGGCGTTCTTTGCGATGGAGGTACGTTCCCCCCTGCCTCGCTTTTTCTCTGGGAAGCTGATACAAACGCTCAGGATTTGACTATCGTTCGTGAACGCAAAACAACCCTGCATTGACACCTTCGTCGCCCACACGCACATCCACAACAAGCAAGCACACCGCTCTCCCGCACTGCGCCCCAGCTCTCCGTCCCTCCCAAGCACCCCAGTCCACACCCTCTGCTCTCTCCCCGCTCCAATCATCCGCTTCTCACTCTCCACCCCATCGGCGTCGCTTCCTCGGCTGCTCCCTCTCGCTCCTCGCCGAATCCGTCGACGCCTCCCGCGCGCGCCGATTCAGCTTCTTGAACTCGGCGCGATCCGCCTTCGTCGGAGGAGCGACGTAAGGTATCGGCGTAGGTTGATGGGCGCCCTGGTAGCCGAAGGGGAAGCTGGGAGTCGAGGCTTTGGAGGGAGGGAGGAAGGTCGGCTTGCGGCGCTGCGGAGGAGGGGCGTCGAGAAGTGTGGGAGAGGCGGGTCGTTTGGCGCTGGAGTGGGAGAGTTGTTTGGCGTCAGAGGAGGGTCGTCTGACGTTGGAAGAGGAGAGTGGTGTTGCCGCCTTCGGCTGGGGTAGTTTGTCCCCGTGCGTCCGAAGAGACGAGGAGCCCGCCTTGACGCCCTTTTCCCGAGTCGCCATGACTGGCAGCCAGGTGGGATCCTCGACAAAGCGTGGGTCGGGACCGTGATTGTGATTGAAGCGGCTCCTTATCCCATCGACGACCCATTCTCCGTCCTCCGGCACGGCGAGGAGGAGAAAGTGGCATTTGTCGTCGCCACGCCGACTGTTGCCTCGGCCACAGCGCATCCTGGTGCAAGAGCTGCCCTTGTCGTTGATCGCCATGTTAACGCCGAGCAAGGAGAGAGAAGCGGTTCGACAGGCGGTGCGGAAATCCTCGACCGTCTTGAAATGTTCTCCGGGCTTTGGTGTCGCGAGAACGAGAGGCTGGAAGAGCGTTAGCGAGCGCATATCATCATTAACGGACGCCAGCTCACCGGGAGGGGACCCTGAGCTGAACGAGAGCTGGTGGACGCCGAGGCCGGCTCGACGTCCTCTCGAGCAAGCGTCTGCAAAAAGCAATCAGCTTCCGAGCCTCGTTGCTATTCGCAAGTACACCTACGCTCGACTGAATCGAGACTCGCTGGTTGCCCGACGAGACGGGACGAGCTTGCTGGTCGTCCGCATTCGGCTTCGCAGCCCGTGACCCCACCGCCGTCGTCGAAAGCGCTTCTCCCTCGTCCTCCAACTCTACCGGCGATTCCGAACGGCTCCGCGGCGACGGAGAGTCCTCGTTGTCCTGGTGAAAGCTTTCGCATTTGGCGAGAAGGAGGTTGAGAAGAGATGGGGATGGCTTGGGCGCCGGGATTCCAGTGAACGGAGGGAGTTCGACGGGGGGAGAAGTTGAGGCGGGTGATGAGGAGTGATTCGACGTCGGCGTCGTCGTCGGAAATCTCGGTGGGCGCTGCGCTTGCTTTGGAGATGTCGACTAGGCGCGAATAATCGAAGAGCTCGTCCTCCAGTTCGTCGACCTCGTCCTCGAGTCGGTCCGCGAGTTCGTCGCCGAGTTGCGTGTCCTCGAGCTCGTCGAATTCGAGCTCGTCGACCTCGCTCGCCGAGCTTCCGTCGCCAGGTTCCTGCGCGCTCGAAGGCGAACCGAAATGACGAGGAGGACTATGAGGCTGGTCGCACTGGTGATTGAGGTCGCTTGAGGAGTCAGGAGGGGAGCTGTCGCGAGGTAGGAGAGTGGTGGCATCGCTGTGCGAGGTGGTCGAGAGTTTTTGAGCCGGCGGAGGAGGGGAGTGGGTTGCGAAAGCGAACGCTGGGAGGACCTGCGATTTGGCGATCTGCTTATCGAGTCCACGAGGATGATCCTGCGGTCCCAGCAAAAGGGTTTCGACTGCCGTCGAGCTGCGAGGTTCGGGGTCGGAGGACGAAGCGAGGGCGGAGACGTCGTCGAGGGACCTGACGAGAATGCCGCGCTTGTCATCGGTAGAGATGTTGAGAAGGGAACCGTCGGGAGTGTCGTCGAGGAGGGTGCGAGTGTGAAGCGGAGCGGGAGGGAGAATGTCGTCCTTCGAGCTCTCGCCCAGCTCCTGCTGAAGCCACTGATCCCCACCGTACTCCGGCTCTCTATCTGAGCCCCCATCCTCCTCCTCGTCGCCCAAGTCGCCTCGCCGCTTCGCAAGCGATCGACCTCCTCTGTAGCCCGAATCATCCGCGTCGCAATCGTCGCAATCCATCGACATTCCGTTGTCGAAACCCTTCGCTGCTCCACCATCTTGCTCTGACTCCTCGCGGTCCGTTTGTCGCCCCGCAGCAAAGCTTTTTGGACCGGCGAGGAGGCTGAGGGATTTGGGAGAGGGCTGAGTCGGCGACGGGCGAGGGAGGGGGAGGCGAGGTGCAGCGGCGCTGGGAAGATTCTGAGGGCGGTGGAGAGTGGGAGGCGGAGGACGACGACGAGTCGAAGGATTGGAAGGGAGAGATCCTGCGTCGTCGTCGTTTTCGTCGTCGTTCGCCGTCAAATCGACGACCCCACCTCCGAAAAACCTCGCCGCCACTCGTCCCTCCGCCTCCCCGATCAACGCCGGAATCTTCTCGCTCGATTGTCGCTGCTCCAACGCTGGAGAAAGGGGTCGGCCGGTCGTGGGAGGTGCCATGAAGTCGTAGAGAGCGACAAGTTCCTCCGAGAGCGGTTCCCCATCGACATCGAGGTCCTCCTCTGCGTCGACGCCCATCCTCAAATTGAGATCCTCCTGTCCAAGGACCTCGTCAGCTAAACCCTCCCACCGAGCTCGAAACCCCTCACCTCCTCGTCATCGTCGCTCACCTCCACAACCTCCCTCGCCTTCTCCCTCAATACTCCCCTCACCTCCACCTATCCACTATCAGCTCCCCTCATCCCAAACCGACGTGGCAAGGAGCTCACCTCATCCTCACTCATCTCCATGTCGAGGGAGCTGCCTGAGGCTGCGAAGAGCGGTAGATGGACTGCGGAGAGCTACAGCTTCGGTGGTGAGAAAGCTACTAAAAGACTCCCGGACTCCGGAGGAATCCAAACTTCTTCACCTCGACGGTTCGGAGTACGAACGTCTTGAGCGTCGAAACAAGGGCGAACTAACTCGTGCAGGTGGAGATAATAGATTGACACTAAGAAAGCAGCAGCGAAAGAACGTAGGCCCAGCAGTCCTCGGCAGCTCTTCAATATATGACATTCTGCTCGCAAGTCCGCTCAGTTGTAGTACCTGCGCCACTCCTATCATCAGCATCATTCCTGCAATCTCAAAAGAACGACGAACCGGTCACTCTTGAAGTACGCCGCGACGTTCTCCCTCGCCGCAACAGCCTCAACGAGCTTCTGGAGGCGCGGCGCCTCGCTCAAGTTGATCCCACCGAACTCACGCTCGTCGTGGTAAATCTGGTAGATAACAAAATCCGCGTCTATTCCTCCGTGTCAGCAAGGGACGAGGGGGAGAAGGAGGAGACGCACAGGTGATCTCGGAGCCGAGGGAGAAAGGACCTGAGCTGGCGTACGGGGACGCAGCGAGCTGTCCCTCAACCCCCTTCATGAACTCTGCGAAGGAATTAGGTGTATTCAGAGGGAGAGAGAGAGGGAGGACGTGCTGGCGAGGCTGAAGTCCTTGTGAGCTTTGAAAGGCGCTGAGTCTGAGTTTGGGTTGATCCCGTTCGCGTCGATCAAGAACGCGCTGTCGACGAACTTGGTGCGCCAGTCGATGGCGAGGTCGCAAAGGACCTGTGGGAGAGAGTTTAGCAAAGTCAAGGATTGGGAGGAGGACACACGTCGGCAAAGTACTTTTCCTCGTCCGTCTTCCCATCGTACTTGCCCAGCTTGCGCGCAAAGTGCCTCAAGATGGGGTACGACTGGAAGTAGAGCTTTCCTCCCAGGTCGATGTACGGCACCGATCCGACAGGGCTTGCAATCCAACGCGCCGTCAGCTTCGTCCCGCCAGTCGAAAGCAGGAAGGGCTACGCACTTGACAGCCGCACGCTGCTCAACCGTCATCCCCTTGTTAGACTCCTCGAACGACCTACTCGCCATCAGCTTCCTCCCTCCTCCACTCCGCAAAACACAACGCACCACCTGCACCTCGTCAGCTCCTTTCTTCCTCACAAAGCGGCGCACACACCTGTGGTCGACGAACGCGATCCCCGCATCCTCAAAGAACAGCCTGAGCACCTCTCCACGCCCCTTGGACGCGAAGTCGTAGTAGTAGAGCGTTGGGATTCCGCCGAGAGCGACGTTGGCGGCAGAGGGAGTTCCTACTTGAGTGATCTTAGGCATCTTAAGTGGTGTGGTGGGAGGCAAGAGGGGGTTAGTCAGTGGGGTCGGTGAGAGAGGCGGGGAAAGATGAACGAACAGCCCACTCCTCATCGGCTGATTCACTCGCGTTATTAAATCCGCGGACTTCCGCGGATGTTTCCGCGAGATTTGGATCTTGTTCCTTCCTCCTTTCTCGAGATCTCGACAAGCATCGTAGTTTTCTACATGTTCAACGTGGATTGTGAAGAGATTTATTGCTATCGAGAGGGCCGGCTCTCTCCTTCGCACGGCTTTCTTCCTCGCTCCGACCTCGCTGCAAGCTCCTCTTCTCCCTCCTCCACGCCCCTCCGAACCATATCGTCCCAAGGACTTTCCGGCTGCTTCCTTTTCTGCTACCAGAGTGACTCCACAGCGTGACGATTCATTGAAGCAAACCATCGCAGGAGGGGTCGCGAGACTTCGCATGAGGAAAGACGACGTCGCTCTCCGCGGCCCTCTCACCTCAAGGCTGATTGCGCCGGTTCTTCTCGATCCTACCGCCGCTTTCGCAGTTCAAAACGCTTCTTACGCGCTCCTGAACTCCTCTTTCGAGGCCAGCGCGTGCTTCGACGTGTCCAAGGCGCGACCCCTCCTTCGCAACATCTTCGAACCGACCGTACAAGCTTTCGCAGAAATATCAGCTGGAACGGAAGCCTCGCGTCCCTCTCCTGAAGCAGCTGAGGCGAGGACGAAGCTCCGACACTGTCCCTCCTCGAATAGCTCCTGTACAGCTCCTCCGCCCTCCACCGTACTCACAAGAGTGAACAGGCGAATGGTTTCCGTGCTCTGAACACTGCCGAGCAGTCGCCGGCGCCGTCCCTGCCAAGGCATGACCAAGCTACGCGCGCAGAAGGCTCGGTCGAGACGAGGAAGAGAGGGGAGGTGTGGACGCGAAGGAGCAAACGGATCAGCCCGGATTTGAAGCAGCTGGTACTTTGAGCTAGGTTTGAACAGCGAAACAAGATGGAACGGAGAGGAAGACGAAGCCGTCCCAGGAACGACGACTAGAGCGTGAGCGACGACAGGTTGGATGGACTTGGCTCTTCTCCTCCTCCCAATCTCCTGAGCCGCGAGCCATAGCAGAGGCACACACAGCCGCAACAGCTCTTGTCCATACGAGGTCTCCCAGTCCGACCTCGTCCCATCCTTCCCATCAGTCCCTCAGCAACAGGCACGACCGGCGCAGCAGGCACACCACCTCACGGCACTATCCGATCCATCCTTCGATCGATCCCACAACACCCCAGGATCAGCACAGTTTTTGAGCTCCCTGGACCTTCCTCCGCCCCTCCCTCCTTCACCACATCGCCCAGGAGTCGCCCGACAGAACGCCACTACGACCTCCTAGCCTCTTCGCCTTCCACCGCGTCAGCAACACTCCCCACCTCCGCCGACCTCTCCAAATCCACCCCGCCGCTTGAAGCAGCGTTCTAGCAGAAAACCCAGCTCAAGAGCTTACGACACTCCGCTCGCTTCCACCAGCAGCTCATCAGGACGACCCCCGTTCCGGGCCTTCTCTACCCTTGCCACGTCCCCTCCTCAGCCCTCCGCCTACTCTCTCGACTCTTTTACGTCAACAGCGTGGCTCTCACTCTCGACCGCCGTAGCCGCATCATACACGACCGCGACTCACTCGGCGTCTTCTTTCTCTCGACCTTCCTCCATCCTGCCAAGCTCTCAAGCCGAGCGACACGAGCAGGGACAACCGCCTCAGCTCTCCTCAGCATCAGTACGCTCCTCTTTCTACCCCCCTCCACTCCTGTCTCCTCCTCGCATCCCTTCTCCCCGCCCTAGCTAACCCCTTTCTCTTCTTCAGCTCCTCGATGACCCAAATGTCACACCCAAGGCACATCGGCCTCCCCCGCCGCCAGTCCTACGACCGCCTCTCCACCGCTAAATCCCTCTCCCAGTCCCTCTCCCTCGGCACGCTCCCTTCGCCGCAGTTCAATCACCTCCCCTCGGGCCAGCGCAGCGTTCCCGCCTTCGAGACGAATCGGCGCCTCGGAGCTGGATTCAGGACAGTTACGGGCGACAAGGACGTGCCGAGGACTCCTGGTGGGAGCTTGGTGGTGGGGAGCGAGGTGTTTGGGTTCGGCAAGGCGGGCAAGGAGAGATGGGGGAGTGGAGAGGTCGATAGGGATGAGGAGGAGGGGGATGAGAATACGCCCAAGGCGGATGGAGTGGCTCAGGGGCTGGATTGGCCTGGAGAGTTTGCGGACGCGGTTAGTGGAGGGCAGCAGGAGTTCCAGCTTCAGGGACGAGGGCAGGGGAGCGAGAACGGTAGTTCGGTGAGTGAGGTTTCTCCTCCCCCTCCTCAGCGTCGTCGCTTCGGTCTCTGCAACCGCAGCTCTCGACAGCGTGCTTTCTTCGAAGCGTGGCTGACCGTTCCCCTCGCGTTTCAGGATTTCAACCTCCCTCGCCCCTCTCTCAAATCGTTTGGCTCTTCCACCGAGCTCCGCTCCTCCTCCCTTCTCCACCACGTCAACTCGGACGACTTCACCGCAACGTCTTCCCCCATCCCCCGGCCCTCCTCCGCCCGCCCAACCATCTCGCGGTCCGTCTCTTCGACCCCTCTCGAGATCCCAGCCGCCGATCCAGCCGGTCTTGGATTCGTCGCAACTGGGACGCCAGGAGATATAATGGCGGTGCAGAACGACTACGCGTACGGAAACGCTTCCTCGGGCTACTACGGCGCGCCCGCATCAGGACGTAACGTGCGCGGACCTCAGACGCAGCTCTACGGCGGTTTCGAGCCTCCGTTCGGAGGGCCAGGAGGGATGTCGCCGGACGACTTGGCCTTCGGGATGGGCAACATGACCCTCTCGAACGACTACCGTGGAGCGCAAGGAGCTCAGCAGCAGCGCTCCGCGCCGCAGCAGCCTGGAGTCGCTGGACGACCCCCGTACGGCTCCTACCCTCCTCGCGAGCTTCCCTCCCGTCAAGGCTCGTACCCGCCCTACTACCTCCAACCCTCGTTCGGACTCGCACCGCAGGACGCCTACGGAGCGTACGTCGACCCCTCGGCCTACTTCCAGCCTATCGCGGTCGACTCCCTTCGCCGAGACTCAGGCTACGCTCCCTCCACCACCCCGCCTTTCGCCGGATCTCCCCACCTCCGCCGCAGTGGCTCTCAGCAATCGCAGTCCTGGAGCCCGATGGACTTCCCTCAGCAATCCGCCCCTTCGTCCCGTCACGGATCCTTCTCCTACTCGCATTCTCCCGCGCTCTCTCAGGCGTCCGTCTCGCCGTACGGCCTTGCGCCGGGAACGGCGTTCGGGGGTAACTCGCTCGAGGTCGGGAATGCGTTTGCGGGACAGCAGCAGCAGATCCTACTTGGGAGGGGAATGCGCAGTGCCGTCGAGTACATCGCGCCCGGTCCCCCGTCGCAGTATGGGTACGGAGGGTACCAGGATGTTGGGAGGGTGATGAGGAGCCAGATTTTGGAGGAGTTTAGGACGAACAGGCATCGGAGTTGGGAGCTCATGGTGCGTCTCCTTTTTTTCGTCGTCGCTTTCGTTTCAGTTTGAGCTGATGGGCACGCGCAGGATCTCATTGGCCACGTCGTCGAGTTTAGCGGCGACCAGCTTGGATCGAGGCATATCCAGACGAAGCTCGAGACGGCGTCATCGGACGAGAAGCAGCTCGTGTTCGACGAGATCCTTCCCAACATGCTCCAGCTTTCGACCGACGTCTTCGCCAACTGTGCGTTCGATGTCTTCGTTCCTCGGAGGCTCGTTGCTGACGCTCTCTCGTTGTACGCAGACGTCATTCAGAAGTTCTTCGAGCAGGGAAGCCAGGCGCAGAAGACGGCGATGGCCAAGGTTCTTGAAGGACACGTTCTCCAGCTCTCGCTTCAGATGTACGGCTGCCGAGTTGTGCAGAAGGTGCGTTCTTTTCCCACTTTAGCCGTTGCCGTCGACGCTGACGCCTTTGTCCGCAGGCTCTCGAGTACGTCCTCGTCGATCAGCAGGTCCGCCTCGTCAAGGAGCTCGACGGCCACGTCCTCAAGTGCGCTCGCGACGCTCAGAGCAACCACGTCGTCCAGGTACGCCCCCGCTCGCTCATCTCTCGCATTCTAGCTGACGATGCGTCACCACAGCGCGCCCTCGAACGGATCCCGAGCGAGCACCTCATCTTCATCACCGACGCGTGCATTGGTCAAGTCCACGCCCTCGCCACGCACCCCTACGGCTGCCGCGTCCTCCAACGCATCTTCGAGAACTGCCCGTCGTCTCAAACGCGGATCCTCCTCGACGAGCTCCATCGCTACACTCAGAACTTGATCCAAGATCAGTACGGCAACGTGCGTTCCTCTCCTTCCCTCCTCATCGCGCGCACTGACTCAGCTCGTGCAGTACGTCGTCCAATGGGTCATCGAGAAGGGCGAGCGCGCCGACAAGTCCCTCGTCATCGGCAAGGTCTACGGCCAGGTCCTCCCGCTCGCTCAGCAGAAGTTTGCCTCGAACGTTATCGAGAAGTGTATCGTGCACGCCGACGACGACGAGCGGCACACGCTTATCGACGAGGTCATTTGCCCGGCGCCGGACGGATCGTCGGTCGTCAAAGCGATGCTGGTCCATCCTTATGCCAACTACGTTATGCAGAGTGAGTTCGTAGCTCCTGGGCAGTGCGTGAAACGAAGCTGATGCGTTTATCGCAGAGATCCTCCACACTGCGCTTGGAGAACAGCGCCAGATCCTGTTCGAGGAGACGTCGATCCAGCTCGCCAACCTCAAGAAGTACTCGTCATCGTACTCGAAGCACCTCATCGCCAGTGCGTCGTCTTCCTCCGTTCCTGTCGCCGTCGCTAACGCCCACTCTCACCCAGTCGAGAAGCTCCTCGTCTCCGAGCGCGCTCGCACCGCGTACTAAATCCCCCACTCCTCCCTGTCTATAGACCCATTCCTCTCTCCTACCTTACTAGCCTTTACACCCGCAGTATGAGTTATCCCTCCCTTCCTTTCAAAAGTGCGAATACCTCCCCTCTCTCATCGTTACCCCCACTGCACATAGCTCTCCCTCCTCCCTTGCTCATAGCGCGCCCTCGTCGTCCCATCTCGCATTTGGTTTAGACTAGCATTCGACTTGAAAGGATCCTAAATTACGAATTTGTGCGCGACGAGGAAGGGGCCCGTTCGTTCTCAATCCGCGCAACGGAAAGAGGCTTCGCAACTCGGTGGCGAAGGCGTCGTGTCTCAAGCTTCAAGTCTCTACCTTCCCTGCTCGCCGACTCACGACGTATTGTATCGCTGCTTCCTCAGTTTGCGTACGCAGGAGCGGAGCAGAGAGGATCGAGCAAAGTCAGCGAGCTCTCAGCAGAACGCGCCCGAGCGAGAAAGCCGAGGACCAAAGGAGCGTTGCGAAATTTACACAAAACCACAAACCCTGCGCTCTAAAATCACCAGCCAAACTCCCTGCGCGATACACTCGTCAGTAACGCTCAACAGTGGCCGAGAAAGAGACGTACTCAATCGTGAGGTAGATGTTCCTGCGAACCTCCCCTCGCAGAACCCGTCTCGGCTGAACCGCCTCGCTCACAGCGTCCGCGAGAGAGTCGTTCATCGGCGTCGGCCCACACGATCCGACCGCGATCCAGCTGCGAAGAACTCAGCGTTAGCAAGCGCCAGAATACCGGTCAGGGGAGAGAGGACGCACTGGGAGTACGGCGTCGCCTCCACCTCCTTCGCTACGACGTCCCTGAAATCCGGCCTCCCGCTACGTAGCTCCAAGATCGCTCCATGCTCGACCTTCACTCCCGTCTCCTGCGAATCCCCATCGCTCGTCGCCTCCTCCTCGTTTCCAGGAACTGGATCCCTCCGATCACGCGTAACGAACCCCTCGAGGACGGCCGGTTCTCCAGCCGCCCGTTTTCCAGTGATGTAGATCGTGATGAAGAGGAACGCAGGGGGAGCAGCGAGGCAGAGCTCCTGGAGGTGGTCTGCGATCCAGTAGACTTGTTCTGCGAGCGAGAGTCAGGGGGGCTCCTCGCTGCCGAGGGGAGGGACGTACCGGGCTTCTTGACGGTCCAGATGAAGGAAAGGCGGTTGGTGGTGATACCGAGGGACTTGTGCGCCTTGCCGTCGTGCATTGCGCGAGCTCGTCGGACGATATCCATCGCGTTCGAAAGCGCGTAGGAGACGCCACTGCCTCCAGCAACGAGAACGAGCGTATCGTAGTCCTCACCGAGGTACTGCTCGTGCCCATCTGCGAAACCTGTTAGCGAGGAATCCCTAATGAGAGCGGCGAAACGACGTACAAGGACCCTCGGTCCACGCCTTGATCGGGACGGGAGCGAGATGGCTCCCCGAACCAGCGCTCTTCTCCTCGTCCTGCGAGGCGTTGCCGACCTCGAAGATCTTCTTCGTAAGGCCTTCACGAACGCGGATGAGGAGCTCTTGCGTGCTTTCGCTCGGGCGATCGTTATCGGGTTGGTCGAGGGGGCGCGAGATGTTGGAGACTGCGAGGAAGGAAGTGAGAAGGTGGGGGCGACGGGGGAGGGAAGGCTGACCAGTGAAAGGATGCCCTCCGAGACCGATCTCGGGGCAATGAAGGTACACGTGTTGCCCTGGAATCCAATCTGGAGATGGCAAAGATTCGGTCAGCAAGAGGTTCGCGCGGAGGGAGCATGTGTCGACGCACTCTGCCTCGTTCGGATGCTAACGCGAATTGTATCCTCGCTTAAGACCGTCACGTAGCCCGTCGGGCGATTGTCCTTGTCCTCGACCGTCTTGAAGACTGCATAATAAGCGATCCTGCAGCCCCTCGCTACGCGGTCGAGTCCATGCAGTGCGAATCTGCGGAGCGAAGTTAGAAGGTGCTTCAGACACTGGAGACGACGAGCTGCGTACCCTGCCCAGATCTGCGTCCAGGGAGCGAGTCAGCTTCAAGCCTCGAAACGTACCGGAGCGAGACTACAACTCACCCATCCTTGTTCTTGCGGACGGTGAATGACGAGGCAGGCAACGATAAGCCACCAAAGACAGAGGTGCTGAACCTGCGAGCGAACGAGCGTCAGCCTCGTTCCTTCAGCAAAGCGGAGCGACGTACGAGGAAGATCTGGTAGGCGCGATTGCGAATCGGTCGAGAGGCAGCGAAAACCATGCTGCAGGAACGTCAGTCATGCGCCAGTTCGTCGCGTTGGTGAGCTCACTAGAGGAATAGAGCGAAAGCGGCCCAGCCCCAGGCGATGTAGCGACTGCCTGGGCGGTTAGGTCCAACGTCGGGAACATTGACCTGCGAAGGCGAATCAGTCCCTCGCGTTCAGTCGTGGATAAAGTCCGGCGTACCCAGGCTCGTCCGCCAATGTGAATTGCTGTGAGGCCAGTCAGCTCCGATCAGAAGTGTGGAGAGAGTCGAAGCGTACCCGACGAAATGATGATGAATCGAGCACTCCAGCGGTGAAGGACGTTCCTGCGAAGCAATCGATCAGCGCACGCCGGTAAGCCACCTCGGAAGCGAGACGTACAAGCTCTCGTACGCGAATCCAGTGAGCTTCGAGATGACATTGTTCTTGCCCGCCAGTCCAATGACGAGAGGAATGTTGGCGTAGGTGAGGCGCGCGGCGTGGTGCGCGTACCAGTCGACGTCGCCCTCCGCACCCAGGAAGATGAGGAGAAAGTTGAGCAGGAGGTAGACGGAGAGAAGGGCGAGTTGGGCTGGAGAGCAGAGTCAGCAGCAAATCACGACTGTTGAGGAAAAGGTACGCACAAAGGTCTCCGAGGAAGACGAACTCTGCGATCTGGAGAACAGCCTTTGAGCGCACATCCTAAAGAGCCGGAGAGGAGAGACGCACGGCAGAATGCTTGATGCTGTACTTGCGATAAAAGGCTTCGAGCCAGGGCCAGAAGAACCGCCAGGAAGTGTAGTGCTGAACGGGGCCAAGAGACTTGACGCGAGGAAGCTTCTTTGTCGTGTCCCTGAATCCCAGCTCTCTCCGTCGAATCCAACCCTGCGAATAGCCTTGGTTAGTACGCGCAACTCGAGCTCGCTGCGAAGAGGACTCGCTTGGAGTCGCTGAGCCCAGTTGGCGATGGTGACGAGGCCGATGATTCCGATGAGGCCTGGCAGAGGCGGAAGGGATCAGCTCAATCCAAGCGCTGATCCAGGTACACAAGACGCGCCGAGAACGGCTCACCCAGCCAGAGGTACAGCCCGACGTTGTAGTTGAAGTTCTCTAAGTAGGCGAGCGTTTCGGGCGAGTGAACGGTGTAGTTGTTTCTGCGTCGGACGAGCGTGTTGGTTCCTGCAGCAAACACCGTTAGCTGCCCACGCCCAGCCCGTTTTCCTATCGTGCGCGCACCTGCTGAGCTCGCGATGGCTCCCTGCGAAAGCAGCAAGCCCACCGCCAGCAGCGCGATTCTGAGTGTAACCATGAGCAGTGGGGGAGGAGCGATGCGCTGTGCGTTGACGGGGTGAGGAGAAAGAGCTGTGCCAGCGAAGAAACTTGGGACTTGGCCAAGGAGGGAGAGGAGGTCTGGATGACGACTCCCCAGAGATCACCCAGCCAAGTTGAGCGTGGGAATTGGTCAAGATCCTCCGGAGGCCGGGGGCGAGGACACGAACGGCTGGCGAAGGGGCGATTGATACAGCGCTGGAAGCTTGGAGGAGGCTGTGCAAGCGTTGAGCGGTGTTGGATAGCGCGAGGGCGTTTATCGGGGAAGCATTCGACGGACGAGCTTGTAGAGTGGGCGCTCCGACTCGGTCTTGAACGGCCAGAAAGAAGGGGAAAGCAAGGAATAAACTGGAGTAAAGCGGGGTATCGCTGGTCCCAGTACTCGTCGGCAGAGAAGGCAGGAGGTCGCGAGAGCGAGCACTCGTCTTTCCGAAGAGTGGCCTTGTCGGGATGCGGGGTTGAACCTCAGTCGTTCGCCCGGTCGCTGGGGGTGTGAGAGCAGCGCGATCCAAGCAGCAAGCGAACGTGGGAGCAGAGTTATCCCGTCTGGCCCTCCTCCCCTGCGCACGTCAGCTGCCCCTCCTCAGGGCCGCAGCCTTCTCCCCTTCGACACCAAGCTCCGGCGGCGCGCACGCCTAGAGTCATGGCAGCTGGAAGTCCCTCGACACTCCCACCTGACGTAGGCGCTCCCAAGACCGCTGCCGCAAGTCCTTCCGCGCGATCGCCTCGTACCCTTCTCACCTCCGGTGGATCACCCCGACCACTCTGCTGAAGCGTCCGGACGTGAAAACTGAAGAGGGGCGAGAAGGACACGAGCGTGGTGGGCGGGCGGTTGCGAGAAGAAAGGCGGAGGTCAAAGGGGAAGGTGATGGGGAGGGAAGCTGGTCGAGGTGCAGCGTCCGGGGAGGAAGTGCTCCTGGTCGTCGGTGCAAGGATCTTGTCTGGGTCTGCTGAACGTAGCTGTCGAGCTTCCTGAGCTGCTGTGTGGTGGTGGGAAGAGCCGCGCGGCGCTCGACAGCGAGGCTCCGCCCGGGTGAGACGGGCGGGAACGCGTGTCTCTCTCTTCCACCCTGCTTCCACCCTCTCCCCACTGCTCCAATGTCTGTGAACACGAACCCAGTGCTAGGTGTGGTAATCATCGCGCGCCACGGCGACCGCCTCGGTACGCAGAGCTTCCCCGCTTCCACCGCAAGAGCTAATCTCCCCCGCTCCCCCAGGCTTCTTCCAAGATCCCGATACGTACAACGCGATCAAGTCGGGCATCACTGCGCTCGGCGAGGTACAGGAGTACCAGCTCGGATCGATGCTTCGACGGATCTACGCAGATCCTGCTTCGGAGACCGCTATCGTCGACCTGAGCGGGGAGGTCGTGGTAGCGTCTCAACTGCGTTCGACGGCGGATGGAGGCGGATCTCGCGCTTCGTTCGATTCTGCTGTTGCGCTTTGGCAAGGGTTTTATGCACCTGCGTACGCCTACGCCGGCCTCAAGAGGGGAGCGAGGAGATTCGCTGACCCGCGCGAATTGCAGGCTTTCAACCATCACGCTCGCGAACAGAACCAACATTACGAGCCCACTAGGCGGTTATCAGTACCTTCAGATTGATGCCCTTCTCCCAGAGGTAGAGATTGACTTGGAATGTGCGTTCTTCTGTTCCTCCCTTCTCGTCACGACTGACCTTGATTCTCGCAGCGTACACCAACTGCGAAGCTTGGGCGAACCACACGGACGCCTTTTACGATTCACCGGAATTTTCAGCCAAGGACGCTGAGAGTGCGAGCTTGCTGGAGCTGCTGAGGACGAGCGGGCTGGTCGGGAACCGGACAGTTTCGCTGACGAATATGTGGTGCGTTCAGTCCTGTCCTTCCTCACAGAGACTGCTGATGCCTATTTTTGCAGGAACATCTTCGATTTTATGAACGTTCAGAACGTGCGGTTTTCTCTCCGCCCGCGACGCTCCAGCTGCTCGGCCCTAACTCGCTCGCCGCAGATTCACGACGCTGCCTATGCCGAGACTCTGGCAGCAGCTGGGGTTGACATCCTTCCTCAAGTCCGTCATCTCGCAAACTGGCACCAGCACCGCTCTTTTACCTCGAGTCGCGGTGGGATTGGCAACGGTTCGTCTTCGTCCCCTCCTGGAGCCGCGTTCGAACTTATACCGCTCCTTTGCAGTTGCCGGTCAAACCCTCTTTCCTCTCATCACCGACGCTCTTCTTGACATGGCCAACACCTCCGTCGTCAAGATCGCGCATTTCCAGACGGCGTACAAGCCCTTCTTGTCGCTGTTCAACATGACCAGCGTCGCCGATGATGCTCTGCTCTACTCGGAAGGCATCGTCGACTACGCCAGCGTCGCTACTTTTGAGCTTCGAGAGAACATGGCGGGGACCGGTCACGATGGTGGGCTCTTTCTCCCCTCTCTCCTTTCGCCATCTCACCCGCCGCAGTCCGTTTCGGTTTCCTAAACGGTACAGCGGACGGCGCCTTTGGCTCTCTCTCCTACCACTCCCTTTTCGGCTCCGACTCTCTCGACACGGATCTCGCAACTCTCGTCTCAACCCTCGAGGTGCGCCTCTCCCCTCCCTCACCGCGCCTCGCTAACCCCCGCAGCCTTTCGTCCTCTCCAACATCACCGCGTGGTGCAACGCCTGCGGCAACACAGTCAACAGCGGGTGTGACCTCGTCTACCTCGCCAACGTCTCCGCCCAAGCTGCGCTTGACTCTCACACGCATGCGGTGGGGCCTGTGAGGGCGGGATTCATCGGAGCGGGAGTGACGCTGGCGATGGGGTTGGTGGCGGTTGGGGTTTTGGTGCTGTTGGGGATGGCGAGCTTTGGGAGTTCGAGAAGGGGTGGAAGAAGGGCGCAGGATGGGGTGCATTTGACGAGGACGAAGAGTGTTGCAAGTAGTTTCTAGGGATGTAATGGGGATTAAAAGGCGGTACTTTGAGGTGAATCTGACGGCAGGGGATTCGAGACGGAGAGGAGCAGCTGAGCTGAGCGTGCGCGGTTTGGGAGCTTGAGAGCTTGTGAGCTCCTGCTGCTTCAATTCCATGTATGAGTCGATGGATGAACATTTTCGAAGGGGTTTGAAATAGATTGTCGTGTCCTTGGCCGGGGAGCCTCAGAAGCAACTTTGTTCGCTTCTTGAAGCTGCAAATGCTGATATCTGCGCACCCGCGGCTACAGTATTGCAGCTTAGGTTCTTGAAAGTCATCTGCGAGAATCTGGAGCGTGTGCAATTGGGGAGAGGCCGAGATGGAGTGCCGACAGAAACAGCACAGGGAGGCGCCCTACCGTTTCCTGACAGCGTCAGCCGGGGCCTTCCTTGCGCGTATCGCATGCCTAAGTAGGCCACAAGTTATCCTGGAGATTTGAGCGATGCTGGGACGCGCTAGGAATGAGCTGTGGCGGGTCTTCGGAGTTGACTCTTCTACTTCAACTTGTCTTGCTGATAAAATCGCACAGCCGCAGGAGACGCCGTTTGGTCAAGTGTTGTCGAATCTAGCTGACTCACAGTAAGCAACACATGATATGACATTGCGGCCGTTCCCCTTGGTGGTTCCTCGCCTCCTTGATCATGGTCAGGGAGTAATGTGCCGTGGATTATTTGGTAGTATAGCAAGGTCAAACAAACGTGTATTGAGGGAGAAACAGCCCGAGAAAACTGCAAAAAAAGACACAGGAGAGGACATAGCGAGATCCACGATCGAGAGATTGGCTACGACGAGTCGTAGCACACATTTGAATGTTAGTTTGCAAATAGCAGAAAGCTGAGACTCGGTTAATACCTCATCGTCATCAGCGACGCCCCAGCACAAAGATGTCCCCGAGGATTTTTTTTTCAATGTGGCACGGGCAATATTAAGCCTCAGCAGCTAAACACCGGTCAGGGTGCGCTGATTGGACGTCCAAAACCGTCTCCACCTTGTCGGTACGACGTGCCGTTGGCGAGTAACAGCTGCAACAAGTTCTGAACGACGGAAAACGCTCAACATCATCTCCACGCCAAAGTACGAGGGCAGAGCGTTAGCACACGCCGGGATCATCTTGTTGATGCTTCTGCCTATCTAGAACGCCTTTCTTTGTGTCGCTGCGATCCCTGATTAGCGAGCTACAGTGTGAGGAAGAGAGAGAAGTTGGTCAAGCTTTGCCCGCGCATACATCGGCGGGACAAAGGGGCCGCCTCCCAACAGCTCGGGGCCCGAGAGTCCCTGCTCTCAGGTACCTATCACCGCTTTCAGTTTGCCTGTACGGCCAGCAAAGAGCGAGCAATACCTTAACAAAGTACGCGGCCCAATTCAGACGGAAAGGGGTGGCTGCACGGATCTCGCTCACGCACCCCTCCACAAAACTCCGCGGATTTGGTCGCCGCCGACTTGTCCCTTTGTTCGATCTCACAGCTCCCAGATCTGTTTCGTTGAGCTCGAAAGGTGAACAGAAAGCTAACGGGCGGCTTCCTGGTGCCGCCGACGCCTCCCCCTGCGTCTAAATAATCGGGATTCGAGTGTGAAGTCCCCCACAAGGCTCTTCGGGCTCCTGGCCACAGCTCTTTCAAAGGAAGCGACCCTAGTGAGAGTACCAAGAGATACGCTGCGGTACTTGGCAAGCCATGCGCACGCTCCGAGATGGAACCTCGCCCCCGTACCAGAGCGAAAGTCACAAGCAGGATGAGGCCCAGGTCCTCTCAGCTTTTCTCGTGCTCTCTCCCACCCCACTTAATAATGACCACCTCACAAATCATATTCATCGTCGCCCCCGTGCGCATCCCTCGCGCCACCCCTAATCCCGCTCCTCTGCCCGCGACTCTTTGCCCGCCCACCGCCAACGAACGTCTCGTCCTCGCTGTCCTCCTCGTCGCTACTGTCCCGTTTCGTTGTTCGCGAGGAGAATTGTGCGTTGGTGGATGAGTCGACTTTGAGGTGGAAGTCGAGGGCGCGGAAGGCGAAGAGGATGCGTTCGACGTCTGCAGGAGGGTTAGTGAGGTGCGGGGAGGGAGTGGATGCGGCGAGGGGTGAGGAGAGGAACACGCGAGGGTGCAAGGAGGGAAGGAAGGCACGAAAGCAGCGAGGAAGAACACACCTTCGATAGTCGCCTTGTTCCCGCCCATTCCTCCCATCCCAACGATCTGTCCCGTCATCTCGCCCTTGCGGTAGCACAGCAACGTCGGGCAGTTCTTGTCGGGGTAGTTCTCGATACAATGATCGCTGACAATCGAGCAGAACTTGGTCGAAGGGTACAGCGCCGCCACGCGCGCGAGGAGCGGCGAAAGGAGCTTGCAGTCGGGCAAGCTGGGCTCTCATCAGCTCCTCCCTTCATGATCCAAAGGGAACGACGACTCACTAGTCCTTGAAAAGGTAGCACACCGTCCCCGTTCCACTCCCCTCTGGCTCCCCTTCCAGATCCTCCATACTCGCATCCGTCACCTCGCGCTTGTAGTCCCCCTTTCCAATCGGGTACACCCTCCCAAACCGCCTATTCCGTTCTCCAACACCCGCTTCCGCCATTCGCTGAGCACGGTACCGCTCCAAAACATCTCGCGAGAGCGCATCGTCCGTTTCTAGGCTTAGGTCGTCGAGGTCGGAGAGGGAGGGGGAGGGGGTGCGTTGGCGCTCGGGAGAGGGGGAGCGAGAGGTGGTGGGGAGGGCGGGGATGATTCCGTGCTGTCGGAGAGCGGCGTTGAACTCGGTGTCCTCGTCGTAGTTGATGGCGGGCATCTGGGCGGTCGAGGAGGGGATGCGTGTCTTTTGGGTGGAAGGGCGCGCTTGCTGGGGGGGGGTAGGAGTGTCTAGATAAGCTACACGAGCAAAGGGAGGCGGTGGGGGCGAGCTGAGCTGAAGCTGAGTCGAGATGGAGGAGGTCAAGCCACGCACAGGCACGAACTCGTCGACGACAACGCCGCTTGCAGCCGCGTGCTCTTCTACCTCCACCGTCTCCCCACTACAACAGCGCCCTGAGCAATGCCTCCACGCAAAAAGGCCAAGGCCGCTCCCTCAGCCCCAGCCCCCGCCTCTCCCTCTCCTCCTCCCGCCGCCGTCGAAGACGCCCCAGGTCCCTCCAACTCTCCTTCTCCTCCCGCCGCCGCCAATGCTCCTGCCGCAGACGAAAGCAAGGTATCAGCAGAGGAACGCCTGGCCAAGATCGCAGCTCTGAGGAAGAGGATGGTACGTGCCTTTCCTCTCCCCACCCCGCCCCCCTCACCAAGGCACCCCTCTCACCACTCGTCCCTCTCCACAGTCCGAATCAGCTTCAGCGAACCGCCGCGACCTCATCGCCGAGACGACCGCCACGCGTGCCTCAGCGAAGAACGCAGCCAAGCTCGAGAGGAAGCGCAAGCAGGCGGAAGCGATGGGGGAGAAGGCGGAGGCGCGCGAGACGGGGGAGGACCTGGAGCGGAAGAAGAACTGGGAATACTCGATTGAGGATAACGAGCGGTGGGAGAAGAAGATGGCGCGCAAGGGGCGGAGGGCCGACTTCAGCTTCACTGGTGCGTAGACTGTTACGTGTGTGCTGGGGAGGAGAGCTGATGAGAGACGCAGACTTTGATGATATTGCGAGGCGCAAGTATAAGAAGGACATGGACATCTTCAAGCCCGACTTGTCGACGTACAACAAGCAGCGAGCGGCGGCAGGAGCGTCCAACACCTCTTCAGCCCTCATCGCCTCTTCCTCCTCCTCCACCGCACTCGCAGCTTCCGAAGACCTCTATCGCGATGCCAACTCGTTCGTGTATGCCGACCACAAGCCAAGCGACGACGCGATTGACCGCGTGATTGGCAAGATCAACATGGAGTGCGTGTGCTTTCGCTGGGACTGGGAGCGACGAAACTGATCGCGTTTGCGCGCAGTTTGGACAAGAGGCAGAAACGCTCGAGGGAGAGGAAGAACGAGGTCGAGGGCGATATCACGTACATCAACGAGAAGGTGCGTCTCGCTTTGCCTGCCCGCGTCCTGGCTCTCCTCGATACCGCTGCTGACCCTACACCTACTCGCGCAGAACAAGCACTTCAACAAAAAGCTCGAACGGTACTACGACGCGCATACACAGGAGACGAGGGACAACTTCGAGCGGGGTGCGTCTCTCTCCCTATTCTCGAGTGGGGCGCGAAGCTAATGCTGTGAGCAGGGACGGCACTGTGATTTGGTGGAGATTGAGAAGAGCAATGCACTGTGTTTCTGTACGAGCCTGCGAAGGAGGAGGAACTGCTTGCTCTCGAAGACGTGGTGGCGGCGTCTGCTCCTCCGTCGTTCGTCTACGCCTGCTTGCGCTCACCCAGCAGACACGTTTCGCCGTGCTCTCCTGATGCTCTACTCGCTTTCCACCTTCGCGGTTCGCCACAGGAACGGGGGAACGTCAACTCTCGTCTCGCAACTTCCCCAGTCTCTCTCGACTGGAACTCGCCTCTGGAATTCGGATGGGAGAGGAAGGCGGATCACACTAGCACGGAACTGTCATTCACAGCGTCGAAAGCTTCGCAAACGACCCCGCCTTCTCCCCTCCCGCTCTTCGCATCGCATCCTCGACCGTCACTCAATCCACGAGCCGATCGTCGATAGGGCTACAAAAGAAGAAGATTAGCTAGTCGTCAACCATCGAAGAAGAAGGACGCACTGCCCCTCGCAAACGACTCGACGTTAACTCCCTTATTCTCCCTTCTTCTCGCTACGAACTCGACGAATTCGCCACTATACCCCAACGCCCTCGCTCCGTGCAATACAGTGAGACACGAAAGGTTTCGACACGCTGGTATGGCGAGCATACGCCGTAGCGTCGGGACCACCCATTCGCCGAGGTTCCAGATGCCGATTTCGAGCCAGTCGAGTTTGCAGCCGAGCTTTCCCAACTCGGTGACAAGTTTCGACATGTGCGGACGGCAGAGTCGCTCCAGCTCCTCGGCGTCTGAGTCGATTTCCGCCTCGAGGCTCCAGATATTTTCGGATTCGAGGACGATAGAGAGGTTGAGGAGCGAGGTGTACGACGGCGTGTGGGCGAGAAGTAGAGAGAGGGAAGTTGGAGGAAGGACCAGCTCGAGGTTGATGAGGCGGTCAGAGATGAGGGGGAGGGAAGTCGAGAGCGCGTCGGTAAAGGGCTCGTCCGCGCCTAGCCAGGCCCGTAGGCCGCGAATCGTCGCGGAGCTGGCTTGAAAGATGGCCGCGATGAGGTGAGGGGAAGAGAGGGACTCGAAGTAGCGGAGAGAAAGGCTTTCGAGGGCGTAGGGAATGATGGGAACGTAGGCGTCGACAACGCTAACCTTATACGACAGGTCGAGGTGCTTGAGAGCTGCAGAAAGAGGGTAAGCTCAGCCGACGAGGCCAACGAGGTGTACTCACAAGAAAGACCGCTGCAAGTGAGAAGCTCCATGTCCACCGGGCAAGATATGCTCAGGAACTGGAGAGTTCCGCAAGCAGCGATAGCCTTGCCCGCTGCCAAGTTCTCGCTGGCAGGACTCAGCGAGAGCCAGACGCACGGGTAGGCGCCAACGAGGTTGCTCTCCAGCAGCTTGGTCGACCGTATTTCGCCCGATAGCCTGATCTTGCGCCAGAGGAGCGACTGCGAAGAGTGGCGCCATCTGCGGGCGACAAGGTACGTCGAGAGGAGGGACACGCGCCTGACGCCTTCTTGGCCTATTTCGAGGATCCTGTGAAGGATCTCGGGCGGGAGGGAGTTGATCGTGGCCATGCTTTCGGGGAGGGAGGAGCGGCGAGGGAGGGAGGGTCGGGGGAAGCTCCTGCGCAGGAGTTGTCAGCTCAACTGTTGCGCGCCTGTTCCCCCAAGTGGGCTAACGACTAACCTAGCACACAAAGCGGGCTCGGGACTCCAGAGATCGAGTCAACGCAGAGGAAGGAGGTCAACCAGCGCCGGCGCCGCCAACGGGGGAAATTGCCTAATTTATTTCCGGTTTGAGTACGTAGCCGCAAAATTTTAATCTGGCTCGAAATATTCACGTCCTTCGCCCGCCGAGCTCCTTCTTCCTCTGTCGCCCTCTCCCAGCGTCCAAAGCCAACCCAGAACAGCTCAAGAAGGCCGCCCTCTCACCGCCGACCGCCGCCTCCGTCAGCCAGCGAGCCGCACCCCATCCAGCACCTTCACCTCTCCTCACGCGCCGCCTCGCGTGCCCACCTCCCTCCCGGCGCGAAGAGATGTACATCTCCTCCGACAGCTTCCGCACAGCGTACAACAACATCGTATCTCGTTCTCGCGGCACCTCCTCCTCCACCACCTTCATCCTCGTCTCCCCCGACGTCGACGCCATCTGCGCGGCACACATCCTCCACGACCTCCTCAAGACAGACAACATCATCAACACGATCATCCCCGTCGCTTCCTGGTCTGAACTACAGGCCGTGCAAGATCGCCTGGTCAACGAGGAGGTACGGCAGCGCGTCCTTCCTTCCCAATCCCCTCTGACCTCCGACTCGACGCGCAGGTCCGCTCCCTCATCCTCCTTAACCTCGGCGCCCTTGTCGACCTAGCCGACTACTTTTCCTACCTCCCTCCTACAACTCTCATCCACGTCATCGACTCTCACCGCCCCATCAACCTCGCCAACCTCTATGTCGGCGCGCCCTACGCGACCGCATTGTTCGACGCGCGGAGAGGGGAGAACCTTCCTGAACCGGAGCTGAGCGTCGTAGTGTGGAGTGATGCAGAGGGGGATGAGGAGATGAGGCTGGGGGAGAAGGAGGCGTTCGAGGCGTTGCAGGTGCGTTCGTAGCGAATTTGGTGAGGAGAGGGAGCTGATGTGGAGCGCAGTATGAGCCTGAGTCGGATTCGGATTCAGATTCGGATTCGGATGAGGAGCTAGGAAGGGGACGGAGAGGTGGTTCGGGCTCAGGATCGGACGAGGACGAGGATGGGAGCCCGAAGAGCGGGAAGCGGCGACGGACGTCCAACGAGGTGCGTCTTCCCTTCGCTCCTTCAGCGAGGCACTCGCTCATGAATACGAAACAGCCACAACCCCTCTCCAAGATCCAGCGACGACGGTACCGAGCTCGCATCACCAAGTACTACACGGGCGGCACGTACAGCGGTCAATCCGTCGCGTCTCAGATCTTCCTTCTCGCCGTCAACATGGAGCGCGCCGACGAGGACTCCGTCTGGTTCGTCCCTTCCCTTCCTCCTCTCCTCGCGCTTGCTTAACGAAGACCACAGGCTCGCCATCCTCGGCCTCACCTACCAATTCACCACCTCCCTCATCGACCGCGAGCGATACGACGCCTACGTCCGACTCCTTGCCGACGAAGTCGCTCGTCTTTCCACCACGCCCGAGTCACTGCGGTTCTCCAGCGATCCATCAGCGAGTAGTGGGCCTAACGACCGGTCTATCCGGCCCAGCGACGAGCTGCGGTTCTGCCTCGTTCGGCATTGGAATCTGTACGATGCGATGTATCATTCGGGATATGTGGCGGGGAGGATGAAGTTGTGGAAAGAGCGGGGGAGAAAGAACTTGAGTGGGATGCTCGCGAAGATGGGGTGCGTTACTCTCCCCCTCGCTCTCCAGGCGCCAGCTGACGATGACGCGCAGGTACTCCCTCCAGCAGTGCCAGCAGACGTACGCACATATGGACAGCGATCTCAAGAACGGCCTCTTCGCCAAAGTCGACGAACTAGCACCCGAGTACGGCCTACACGACCTGACTTTCCCTTCCTTCATCCGGAAATCCGGTTACCGCTCCGACATTTCCTCCTCGGACGCCGTAGAAGGTCTCGGCGCTCTCCTGGAAGTCGCTACGGGGGTGAGATTGGATTTCGGGAATGGGGGAGTTGGGGCTGGAGGTGGGGGGAGGGAGGAATGGGCTGAGGGGGTAAAGAGGTGGGTGGAACGGGACGAGGATAAGGAGAATAGGGAGGCGGAGGGGGAGGAGGAGGAGGCGGGAGAGGGGGAACGGAAGGAGAGGGAATGGGGGATTAGGAACTTCTGGCTCGCATGGGACGCGCTGAGCGCCGAGTACGTCCTCTCCCTGGCGTCTTCGAATCCTCCTGACAGTCGCTCGCAGCACGACTCTCCTACGCGCCTCCCTCCCACTCTCCATGGCTCTCCACCGCGCCGTCATCCGTCAAGGCACCTACATGCTCGACAAACAATCCATCAAAACCACGCGCTCCTACCGTCTAGCGATCTTCGACGAAGGGCCCGATCTCGCCGTCTTTCGTCACCCGTCGACGTTGTTGAGATTGGCGATATGGCTCGTGGACGCTGTGAGGGATTTGATCGGCGCTGGAGCGGTCGGCGGGGCGAAGGGGAAGATCAAGAGTCTTCCGTTCGTGCTGGCGAGCTTGAATGAGACGAAAGATTTGTTCCTCGTCGTAGGAGTGGTCGGGGCGGTCGAGTTCGGGGACGTCAAGAAGAAGTGCGTTTTCGTCTCGCTCGTCCGGTGAGATGGCGACTGATGCAAATCGTGCAGCTCGTTCGGACTGGCGTTTCAGAAGGCCGCTGAGCAGTCGAACGCGAGGACGAGGCATAACTCGTTTGAGGCGAGCGTCGTCGAGGTCAGGAAGGACGATCTGGCCAAGTTCCTCGTGCGTTCTCGCTCATCGTTCTCTTGGGGATACGGAGCTGATGGTGGTGGGGATGCAGCAACTCCTTCCTCTGTTATAGGATGCTTTAGACCGACCAAGGCTACTCACACACTCATACATTGTCTCCTCGTAATTCTACATCGCATGTTCCCCGGCTTTGAAGCTTCGAGCGGGAGAAGCTGGTGCAGCGGAGGACTCCTCGGCTTCGCTCATATCTTTAAGGCTCCTACACCGCATCGGAGGGAGGATCCTGAGCCTGCACCCTCAGATCTCGGCAGCGAACTGGATCGAAGCACGAGGTGATCTCGCAAGCTCGCTTTTGTCTCCAACCTCTCTCTTTTTGCGCTACTCCTTGCGGTGCTTTCAGTGTCATTTTCAGCACATCTGAATCGCTGAGAAAGTCGCGTCCGCACCCCCAAAACGCGAGGGGAGAGAGAACTCCGAGCGCGTTGAGTTCCTCCCTTTCTTCCTCCAGCCGACTCTCACCGCACTCAGTAAGCCCCTCTCCTGCTCTCTGGGCCATATCAACACGCTCTTCAGTGGCACCTCCACCTTGGGACCTCTCCGGCCTCGCCCTCTCGCCGAACCAGCTCTCACCACCCTCGCTTCGGCTCCGCCTGGTCGCGCCTCCCCTCCTCCGCCTCTCCCCGCGCCCACTTCCTCGCGCATGAAGCCGAATTAAACGCCTGCAGCACTCGTTCTCTCCCATATCCCTCGCTACTCAAGCCCGCGAGCAGTCGCGCTCCAATCCCGCTTCAACCAGGATCTCGTCGGACGCCCCAACTGCTTCCTCTCGCATCGTCTCAGCCCCTTCATTCCTCTCTGATTCTCTAAGCAATTACGACCGAGACGGAGCTGTAGCAACGGTCTTTTGCAGTTCTCCAAACGTAGTCTAACGAAAGCAGCGGGTTGTAAGGAATGTAAAGACGGAGCACGATGAACGACGGGGTGGATAGCGCCAAAGAAAGGGTGAATGGAAGAGAGAAGGGTATCGTACGTATGCAGAATGAAGGATGTGCTCTATCGAGTAGGCGTGCTGGCGGAGAAGAAGGATCCGGGGCGGAAGAAGCCACTCGTGCGCTTCGCGTCGCTGTTCAAGGCGTCGTTAGTGGTGGTCTGGAGGCGTATGCCGATACGGCGTACCTGGGTTCGGCATCTCCTCCTCCCTTGATAGGCTTGGCGATCCGGCCAAAGTTGAGCGCGGTGTTGAGTGCGGGTCGGTTTTGCTCTGCGTGATGCGCGTCAGCACCCTTCGCCAACGAGGAAGAGAGAACGCACCTCGAGCCTGATCCAGTCGCTCCCTGACAGCTTGCAGACGAGCCTCAAACTTGATATTTTGGGCGTTGAGCTTCTCCTGTGCGTCCTGGAGAAGAGCCTCGAGGTTCTGGATCCGCTCGTTGCGCGCGATGAGCTTGCGTTCGGCGATAGCAACGTCCTTCTTGAGCGACGTGTTCTGTTCAACGAGCTGCGAGTGGGGAGGCGAATGAGCGAGAGAAAACGGCGAGGAAGGTGCGGAGGACGAACCTGCTTCTGCACGAGCGTCAACTGATCGAGGTTGCGAGTGAGGAAGTCCATCTTGCGCTGCTGAGCCTTGGAGTTGGAGTTCTTGAGAACGTTCTTGTACTGCTCCTGTGTCTCGTCGAGGGAGATCTCGAGCTCGACAACCTGCGAAGTACACAACAATCAGCTCCGGTACCAAGCCCACTTAAGCGACTCCAGCTCACCTTCTCGCACCGGTTCTGAAGATCGCGCATCAAGCTCTTCTTCATCGTGTCGAACTCGGCGAGCTGAGAGGCCATCGTCTTGCGAACGCGCTCCATGTCCTTGGCGCTCTCCGCGAGGTTCTTGCCGCCCTCGACGCCGGCAGCAGTGATCTTGAACGCGCGCTGTAATCGAACTCGTCAGCGACGCTCCAGCGAAAAGAGAGACGCGAAACACACCTCAAGTTCGGCGTTCGTACCGCGCAGAGACTCGACGACGCCAACGGTCGTCTTGTTCTCCTGAACCTTGAGCTCGAGCTGCTGCTTGAGGTCTCCGACGTCGTTGAGCGCCGCTTCGAGCTTCATCGCGTACTGAGTCTCGAGCTTGTTCTGCGAGAGATGAGGAGAGTTCGATCAGCAGGCGTTCCCCGGGAGGGAGAGTCAGGCGCACCTTGATGTCCTGCACGTTCGCAGAGAAGTCCGTATCGGCGCGCTCGTCCTCCTGAATCGACTTGTCTGCGTCGCCAGCCCCGTCAGCCACACCCTATCCACCTCCGATCCGCGAAAGCTCACCCAGCAGCTCCTCGTACTCGGTCTCAAGCGTCGCCAGCCGACCTTCCAGCTCCTCCTTCCTCCGCACCAGGATCTCATTCTCCTCCATGACCTGCTTCGAGCGATCCTGCTGCTCGCGGACAAGAACGTGACTGTCCTCGAGTTGCCGACGGAACATCGAGATGTCCTCCTGCGAAAGAGCCTGGTCCGAGTTGACGGCGTCGTCGAGGCGTGCGAGCGAGGCGCGGATCTCGGCTTCCTTCTCCGACATACCGCCCTGCGAACGTGCGTTAGCTGAGAGTGAGGGAGAGAGAAGGGAGGACTAACGGTGTCGAGACTAGCCATCATCTGCGCCATCTTCTCGGCCTTCTTCTTCTCCTTGCCCTCTTGCGAAACGCTCTTCTGATTAAGCTTGAGCTCGTTCGTCGTTTTCTGCTCGTCCAGCTCGTCAGCTCGGCTCCCTCCCTCACACCCGCGCGCACTCACCCGCAGTTCCTCCAACTCGCCCGCCAGATCGACGTTCTGCTCCCGCATCGCATCCGTCGTGATGGCCGCCTCCTTGCTCTCGTACACGAGTCGCTCGAGCTGCAGCCGTAGGTCGCCGAGTTCGCCATTCATCGCCTTGTTCTCCGACGACGCCGACTCCTCAGCCTCCTTGGTCGCGCCGAGCTCGTCGCGCAGTTCTCGAATGATCTTCTCCTGCGCTTCCATCTCGGATTCCTGCCGACGCAACGCATTAGCTCCTACAAATTGTGCGGAAGACTGAGGAACAAACCGTGTTGGCCAGCTGATCTCCCAGCTCGTTCTCCCTCCTCAAGAACTCCTCCCTCTCATCCTTATCCAACCCAACCCCCGGCGTCAACGGCCTACTAATTTCCCCCTCTCCCACCCTCTCCAACGCCGGGTTCACCGGCGTAAAGCTCGTACTACTCGTCCCACTCGCGGGCGCTCCCAACTCCCTCCTCCCCGGCGGTCCGACAAGCTTCTCCAGCTCACCCGGCGCGAGTCCCAAAGCCCTCTCCATCGTCGCCCATTGCTCCTTATCGACTTTCCCTCCCGATCGCCAGATATCGACCTCGCGCTCGAGCAAACCGATGTAAGCTCCTGCGTTCGAGCAGTCCCGCTGCGCCTTTTTGAGGAGCGTCTTGAGTTCAGCGGGCGAGAGCTCAGCGTTGACGCGCGCTTTGTTCTTGATCGATTTGGCGCGCATGCCGAAGCGGAGGGTGGAGAGTGTTTCGGATTCGTTGTAGGACGAGGGGGAGCAGTTGATGATGAGGGTGGTGCGAGAGTTGCCGCCGAGGGATTCTTGGAGGATGCGGGTGAGCTTCGAGTCGCGGTAAGGAATGTGCGAGGACTGTTGGAGGGGTCAGCTTCGGTCGAAGGGAGGAGGGAGGAGGAACTACGCACTTTCCCGTCCGTAAGCGAATTGATGACCATCCCCAACGCACTCAGACTCTTATTGATCTTCTTCGCCTCCTCGAGCGTCTGTCCCGTAGCCCCGGTCTTGCCAATCTTCTCGCTTCCCGCCAAGTCGACGAGGAAGAGCGAGCCCGTCTTCTGCGTGCCGGTTTCCGTGTTGCGCTGGACGATGGTGATGACGAAGATGGAGTGGGAGCGAGAGGACTCGGAGTTCATGTCTGCGGTGGAGATTAGCGAGGTTCGCTACCGAGGAGCGAAGGAGGGGGGGGGGGGGGGGATGAGGGAGCGAGAACGCACTGGTCGACGAAACGGCACGAGCATTTCCTCCTTGCCGCATGATCTCGTACACCTCGGGCGCGTTTCCAACATAGTAGTCTGAGAGGTTCTTGACGTAGACGCCTTTCGCCTTGTCCTCATGAATCGGCAGGTTATCGTTCTCCGCTGTTCGCCGGTCGCGTCAACGTCCGTCTTCCGCGTGTGTGAAGGAAGGCACGCACGAGCGAGCAAATCCCTGATTCGCTCCATGTAGATCTCCATGTACGACACCTTGACGAGGTACTCGAGGTTCGCAGGCGAGGACATGATGCTCGCAAAGATCTGCTCCGTGATACGCGGGATGATTCCTTTCATGTCGGCGTCGTCGATGTTGGGTCCCTATCGACTTCGTTAGCTTTCGACCGGCGGAGAGCGACAATGGGAGCTCCAGGAGCGGGGACGCACCATCATCGTGTGCGACTTTCCAGAACCGGTCTGTCCGTACGCGAAGACAGTTCCGTTGTAACCGTTCATCACATCTGCGAAGAATGGAGAGAGTCAGTGCTGTCCCAGCGAAGCGGTGGCATGCGCGTGGGGAGGATGCAGCCAGTCAGACTGTTATCAAGGCGTCCTCACGACAATCAAGTCGCTCGGAGGTTGGTGGTAACGTGTCATCTCTCAGCTCCCTCCTCCTGTTTCCTCCCAAAGCACTCGGGACTCACCGTCGACGATCCCCTTCACTCCATACTCGAACACCTCGACCTGCTTCGTGTCCATCTGGAACGCCCGGTCGAACGTGAACCCCTGCGAATCGGGTCCCTTCATCGACTCCTGTCCCTTCATCTTGACCGTCGTGCCCTCCTCGTCGATGGCGACGATAGACTCGCCGCCCGTTTCCCGGAGCTCGAGCGCGTTGGGAGGTCGGAACCTGCGGGCGGGCGGAGTCAGCTGCGTGTAGTGGCAAGTGGCTTGAGAGTGTAAGCTCACCGGCAGACCACCTTGATGTTGTTTGAGTTGGACATGGCGGGCGGAGAGAGGTCGGGGAGAGGAGGCGAGAGGGAGGAGTCGCGGAGGTCGGGCGCTGGGCGCTTCTAAGTCGGCGGAGCCTGGAGCGGTTGCTGTTAAAGGAGGTCCTGCTGCTGGCGGCTTGCTGGTGAGGTGCGAATTGGGGCGGGAGAGAGAGGTCGGAGCGGAAGGAAGTGTCGACGAGGGGAGCCGTGCAGTCGGAGGACGTCGTTGAGTCGGCGTGCGCTTCCGGGTGCGTCTCTAGCTGTAAGTCTGTGAGCTCCTGCTGTGCTTCCTTGCTGGCACTCGAAGCTTGGAAGGGGAGAAGAAGGTTGAAGGACAGCCGCCCTCGACAAGCGCGTTCCCACTTTAGGAATTCATTCTCCCTCCTCCCACTCGCGCGACGATGGCCAAACTATCAGAAGTCGAAGGTGAGCAGCTCACGGTGACCCCACGGTGTGCCAACTTTGCTTTGAGCAGCTCAGACTGACGCCTACACGCACCTCCTCAGGTCCCAGCAGCTCCTCCATCCCGAGTCCTCTCCAATCCTCCATCACCGCCCTCGCGGCCTTCCACACCTCTTCTGGCCTCGCTCCTCTAAGCAACGCCGACTGGATCGCGGTGGCAGCACGGTGCAAGCAGCTCGCGGACGGGTTGCTCAGTGGTGCGTGGTTCTACGTGCGAGGAGAGGGGCGATAGCTAACGCGCTTGACGAGCTAGAGAGCCTAAGGACGGAAGTAGGACGAACGGGCTTGGCGGTGGCTGCTGCTGCTCTACTTCAGCACAGTATTCCCGTGAGCGGTGCTGAAGCGGACGGCGCAAAGACGCAGCTCCTGAGGCTGTTTGGGAACCTCTGCTTCGACCACGGTACGCTGCCGTGTCTATCTGCACGCGTATGAAGTCCTAACTCCCTTACAGACGCCAACCGCGGTCTCTCCCACGCCGCCGGAGTCCCCACCGCCATCATCCAAGTCCTACCCTTGCCACCCTTGCCACCTCCTCCTCAGCCCTCTCCCTCCCGGCCCTCACCCTTCTCCGATCAGCCACCGGAGCTCTCCTTAACATATCTTTGAAATACGGTCCGTCGTGCTCTCCCCCTGAGCGACGCGAGCTGACCCGTCCGCAGACCCCATCCGCGATGAGCTGAGGACCCCCGAGACGCTCGAGGTCCTCCTAAGCGTGCTGGACAGCAGGAAAGAGCCCGCCGTGTACCTAGTGAGCGAGTGGGCCGGCAAGCCCGAGGGCAGTGTGAACGAGTGGAAGCAGCGAGTCTTGGTCGGATCGACTATCGCAGGGTGGAGCATGACGATCTTGGACGACCTCCTCTCTGGCGGTACGGACGCTCTCCCTCCTCCCTTGCACGAGCTAACGAAACTCGTAGACAAGGACGCCTTCCCCGCCTCCGCCCTTCCAGCCCTCGCCTCCCTCCTCCTCTCCTCCCACCCCACAACCCCTCACGCCCCCTCCCCCTGGTCCGAAGACGACGTCTCAACCCTCCTCTCAACCGATCTCGACCTCCTAACTCTCTCCGCCTCCCTCCTCGAAGCCCTCTCCATCGACCTCGACTCCGCCAAAGAAGCTCTCGCCTTCGCACCCTATTCCTCCACCGACGACTCCCTCCTCGCCCGCCTCTTCACTTTTATCGAATCCTCCTCCCCGCCTTACCACTGGTCAGCATCCTACGAGGATGAAAGCGGCCTCACGCCCGATGCAGGCGCGGCGAAAGCGTTTGCGACGATCAAGTCGGCCGTCGTGCGCGCTGTGGTCGAGTGCCCGAATTCGGATAGCGTGATGGAGAAGCTGTTTGTAGGTGGGGAGGGAGGGAAGAGTCGGGTTGTGGAGCGGCTGGTGAGGTGGGTCGATTTGATGAAGGAGTGGGTCGAGGAGTTTGATGATTTGTGCGGCGCACATGCTCGCTGCGCTGGGGCGGAAAGGTGCGCTCCTTCGCTGTTCCATGGGAACAGAGCTGACAATGTGAAAAGACGAGCACTGCATCCAGCTCGTGCAGGAGTACGGCCTGGCGCTTCCTCTCGCCAAGCTCGTCGAGGAGAAAGTCGAGCAGCAGTTTCTCAAAGCGGGTGCACGGCCAGGAGAGGTCACGCAGATCCTTTTCGGGCTCGTGAGCTTGTTGCGGCATCTCGCAATCCCAGGTGCGTCCTCTACCAGACGGCGGGAAGAACGAAGCTGATGCAGCGTGAGCAGCACCGAACAAGCAGCTCCTAGGCGAGACGGGAGTTATCGACTCAGTCGCCAAACTCCTCGTTCCGGAACTCGACATCGTTACCCCTCTCCAGAACGCCGTCGTCGGACTACTCAAGCACCTCACCGCCTCCAGCAGTTCGTCTCCTCCCTTCTCCCCAAGCCCCGCATTAACCCTTCGCACGCAGTCTTTAACTCGCTCCTCTTCCTCGGCTCTCCTTCCTCAGACTCAACACCCCTCGACACCCTCCTCGCTCTCATCCCCCGCACCTCCGACGTCCGCCTCCGCTCCGAAGCCTCTCGCACCCTCGTCAACGTCGTCCGCACGCTCTTCAGCACTCGCTCCTCCAGTGCCGAAGTCGCTGCATCCCCGATCTCGCCTTTAGTGAATGCGAACGGAGCGGGGAACTTGGAGGGAGAGGAGGGGATGAAGAGGCGCGGGAGGCCGAGGATCGTTAGGGTTGAGGTGGTGGGAGCGTTGAGTGAGATGGTCAGGCTTAGCGAGAAGTACCCCATGTTGATCAACGAGGGGATCGTCGGTCTCACGCTTCTCGCTGGGAGCGGTGGCGTAGGAGGTACGTCCATCCTGTCCTCTCGTAGTACCCCACTAACACCCGCTACGCAGCTCTCCTCGTCCTCGACGCCCTCCTCCCTCACGCCCCACCACTCTCCAAACCCCCTTCCGACCCTCCCTCCGACCTCACCCTCTCTCCCCAACGCGCCGTCTCACTCGCCATCACCGCCGCCGGGGACCCCTCGACCTCCGCCGACATGCTAGCCACCTGGCTCGGTCTCGCCGCTTCCTCACGTCTCTCCTCCAGTGATTCGCCGAGTGGGGTGAGAGCGGAGATGGTGGCGAACGCGTGTGCGTTGATCATTACGGCGTTGAGAGGGGCCGAGGTGGCGAAGGCGAGGAAGGAGAGGTTGGATGAGCTGAGAGCGAAGGTCGTTGCGCCGCTGAAGGGGGTGGTGGAGAGTGGAGCTGGGGGGAATGCGCTGTTGGCGAAAACGGCGGGGAGGGCGCTGGAGGTTGTAGAGGCGAGGGAGTGAATGGGTCGCTTGGTCGGAGTCCTGCTGCTGTATGTGCGCTGCTCATCTCTCTCAGATCTTGGGCCAGGCTTTCACAGAATCAAGCGGGTTTCCAAGCGGAAGTACATCGATCCAAGCGCCTCAAGCCTCCTCCTCGTAAGGCTCATCCTCGCCCTCTCCTCCGCCCCTCGCCTTCCCTCCCTTCCTCGCGATGTTCTTGAGCTCATCAGTGCCAGAGATGGCACCGAAGCCGTGCTGCAATCATCGAAGTCGTCAGCCTCGTCCTCGTCGGAACGCCAACAACTCACCTCGGAGGAAACACGAGGGTCAGGCTCGCCCGACTTCTTCAATCCTCCGTGCTCCTTGGGCCTGTTCTCCCTGCGTTAGCTGCATCCAAAGCCGAGAATGTGCGACGCACTTGTAGACTTCGCCGCTCTCGCCAGGCGAGACGTCCTCGGCGGGCTGTCCCATCGTCTCGGGAGGCTCCTCCTTGCCCTCGGCGATGTCGCGACCCTTCTTCGTGCGAAGATCGGGCTCGCCAGACTTCTTGAGGCCTTCGTGCTGCACCGAGAGTCGTTAGCGAGATCCCTTCCTGCGAATCGGAATCCAAACTCACCTCGGTGGGGTGGTACATCTGCGCGGCGCGTTAGCTTCTCCTTGGGAGAGGGCTCGAAGAGCTCACGATTTGCTTTGCTTAGGGAGGTTTTGCTTGAGGAGGTCGAGCTCGGCTGAGGTAAAGTAGGAGCACAAGAATCATCCGAAGTTTTCGATCCGTTCTCGCGCCCGAGCCTGCGCCGTCAAGCGTGACTGCGGCGCGATGACATCGTGCAAAGGGACTGGTCCCTATAGACCCAAGATCAAGTACCCAGTAACGGGGATGCGGTTGCTAGTGGTCGCGCGTACAGAGAAAAAGAGGGAGAAGCAGAGCGTGAGCACTTCGCACGATGCAGAAATCGTCCGAACCCTTTGGCCTCTCTCAGGTAGGGGAAACTTCCCAAGCAGCTCACCCTCCCACCCTGGTAAAGATTATGGCTTCCCAGTCATCCACCGTCGAAGAGGGACTCGCAGGATGGCGTGGTTCTCCCCAGTCACGTCCATCAATTCGTCTGCAGCAGACGATGCGACCTGCGCCTGGGATCGCAGATCGAGGACGCGGTGGTGTCGAAGGCCGTGATTGAGATCGTGTGAGCAGCGCAGGACTTCAGAGGACACCGAGAAAGCAGTCTGAGTGCCGAAGAACGCGATACAGTCTTTGCACAATCTACCACCCTTCCTTCACCAAACCTGCTCGACGAACGAACTCGTCAGCACACTCCTCTCACGAGCAGAACTGTAGAACGCACCTTGCACTGCCTCTCGTTCCTCATCGGCTGCCCAATCTTGCACCCGAACGCCTTTGCAAAGTCGTCGTTGTTCGAGAGGGGGCCGATCACGCGGAAGTTGGTGGGCGAGTGAGGATCGGTTCGAATGCGCTTGACCTACAGAAGCTCTGTCAGCAGGGGGAGCGAACGCGAGAGAGGCGAACGAACGGCTTCGGCTGGCTTGACGTTGCGAGCCCATCCTTGCGCGAACGCTGCGAACCAGATCAGCTCTCACCCCAGGCACCAGAGGAAGCGCAGCTCACAGATGTAGAACAGCTGCTCGCGAGAGTAGCTCAATCCCGGCAGCAAGTAGTTCTTGTACGTCGATCCCTCCTTGTCGCCATCGAAGCGATCGCTCCACGCGCGGAAGCTCTGCGAGATCCCGCCGGCGTCGGCCATATCCTCTCCATTCGTAAAGTGAGAGTTGATATAGTGCTTGCCGCCTCGCGCGTCGACGACCGAGTAGTTGGCGTACTGCTCGAAAAGGCACTCTTGAAGCTTTTCAAAGCGAGCGACGGTAGCCTGCGGGACATGTCAGCGATGAAGAAAACGGGGAGAGAGGAGGGAACGCACGTTCGTCCACCAGTCGACGAGCTTGCCATCCTTGTTGTACTGGCGTCCGCTCTGGTCGAAAGCGTGCGAGAGTTCGTGGCCAGCAACTGATCCGAACGCTCCGAACGCCAGGTACTCGGGCCTGTTCCAGCTCGTCAGCTCGCTCGCTCTCCTATGGCGACGAACGAGGCACGCACCAATCTTTGGAGAAATAAGGGCTCTGCAAGATGCCAGCAGGAAAAGCGATCTCGTTCGACGGCGCTACCGACGTTTCCTTCAGCCTTCGCACACCTCGGACTCGCTGCGAGGACTTACGGTTGTAGTACGCGTTCACCTCACTCGGAACCATATCCCACGCGCCCTTATCCACCTGCTTGCCGACGCGAATCCACTTGCGCTTCTCCTCGGCGACGTGGCTGCGAAGAACGTTGCCAAAGAAGTCGTCCGAGGTGATGGGGAGGTTGAGCGAGTAGTACCGATCGAGCGAGGCAGGATCCATCGTGTCGGGAGTCGTAGGGTAGCCGATCTGCGATTCGAGAGAGGTTAGCGTCGCTCTCGCGTCGTGCAATAAGCTGGAGCGTACTTTGTGAGTGATCGCGTTGGCCTGCCATGTGGAAGTCAGTGGATGATTGCAAGAGCACGAAGCGGCGAGCGCACCTTCTCCTCCGCAGCAGCCCTCGTCTCCGCATCAAGCCAATCGAGCTCCGGAAGCCGATCCTTGAACGCTTGAATCGTCGCCACAATCACGTCCTCGGCGTACTCCTTCGAATCCCCTGCGTACTCGTCGCATCAGCCCCAGCTCAGATTCACGCATCAGCAAGAGAGGAACGCACCAGTGAAAGCCTGCCGAATGTAGTACCTTCCAATGAGGAAGCCGTAGTTCTGCAACAATGCCTCGAGACAGGCGTCGCCGCGTGAATGCTTAACGCCCTCCTCGACTCCGGCGAGGAAGTTGTGGAGCCAGCCGACCTCCTTGCGGACGGTCTGCTTGGAGCTGAGAAGATGGCCGAGCTGCACGATATAATCAATACGATGCTTCTGGTCCGGCGAAGAGAGGAGGGGAACTCACGTGGCTCACTGTGCGGAAAACGAAGTACGCCTCGAGCACGTCGGCCTCAGTCCCTTCGATGATGTCGGTGACGTTGGAAAGGTAGGATGGAGAGGTGACGATGACGGTGTCGGGGTACGAAGGGCGAGGCGTGAAGGCGGCAAAGTAGTTCGGGAATGAGATGAGTGGGAAGAGGGCGTTGAGCTCGGTCGAGTTGAGCGAGTTGTACGTCGCTTTAGGATCCTCGAGGTCGGCACTGTTCTTTCGATCAGCACGGGCAGAACGGAACGAGAGAAGCGCACGTACACATCAAGCCCGACCTTCGCAATCGCCTTCTCAAGATCCATGACGCCTTCCGCAAGCTCCTTGAAGTCCGCAGACTCCTCCAGTCCACCATAAATGCTCTTTAAGCTCGCGCGGATGATCTCAGTGTAGACGGTAACAACCTCGGCGTCCTTGTAGTAGTCCTTCGAGGGGAGTCCGAGTCCGCTTTGCCGAAGCCAGAGGACGAGAGTCTTAGGATCGACCGCAACGTCGCCCTCGGCATCGAACTGAAAAATCGCGGGGATGGCTGCGTTGTCAAGATTGTCAGCTCGCGCCCCACACCAACGAGAGTGACCTCGCGCACCTCGCGAATGGAGGAACATCAGCGCCGCCGTCAACCGATCCTTCCTCGTCTCCTTATCCCAGCGTCCCTTCCCCTTCTTCCCGATCCACTCCATCCCACTATCCTGCTGCACCAGCCCTCCCACACTCTCACCCCTCCAAGCTCCGACGACCTCCTTGACGACATCGAGGAGGGGTGCGAGTCCCTGTCGGTCGATTAGATCTTCGTTGAGGCAGGATTCGTGGAATGAGCGGAGGTGGTGGAGGTTCGTGAGGTCGGCGGAGGGGAGGGAGGAGGAAGGGGTGGTGGAGAGGATGGAGTTGATGATGCGCTGCGATGGGAGTTTAGCTTTGCTCAGGGCTCGGCTGCGATGGGGTGAAAGCGCACCTTGTTGCGCTGTCCAATGTCTTGTGCGATCCCAAACAGCCCGGCGTCATCAGGGACAGGATGCGAGGCGAGCCATCCGCCATCTGGTGCGCGTCGTTAGCTCAAGCTGAGAGAGCGCAACAACGAGGACGTACTGGAGAAGAGGTAGAAGTCCTCGCAGGGATCCACAGTCTCGTCCAGCGCGCTGATAACCCGAGCCGCAGCGTTAATGCACTGAGGGGTAAGGCACAGCTCGCTCTGTCGTCGCAGCTCCGTCAGTCCCCTCCTACACTACGAGCAGGCCGTCGCTCACGTTCTTCCCAGGTAGCTTCGGCGCCGGCACAGCAGTCGTAGTAGGTCCCGGTACGATGGTGGTCCGCGTAGCAGTCACCGTGCTCCTCCCGCGTTCCACCTGCCCCAACTTGACCGCTTCCCCCGCAAAGAGTCCGAATCCGGTGGCGGTGAGGAGGAGGAAGAAGACTGTGAGCGCGGCTAGGGACTTCTCGAGGCCGTTGAGGGAGGAGGGGTCGGAGAGGGCGGTCTGGAAGCGCGCTGAGAAGGACTGTGGGGCTGGTGCTGCTTCGGCTCCTTCAGCGTCGAGGAGGGGAGCAGATTCCGCGTCGGCGTCGGAGGGGTGCGACATCGGTGACCAGCTGGTCGGGCGAGGGTTGTGGGGGGGGAAGCAAGGTCGACAGCTCGAGGCGGGGATCCGGAAGACGATGGCACCTCTCTCCCTCTTACCACACGCCTCCACACACCTCCGGCTCGCCAGCGCCTTCCTTAGGTCCTAATCTACTCCATCCACCTGCTCAGGACTCATGGTGCGCGCCCGTTCGAAGCCTCGAGGCACCCTTCTCACCGAAGAGGCCGTCGCCCACACTCTCTCCTTCAACGTCCCCGCCGGTGCTCCTTCTTTCGCGAAGGCTGCTGAAGAACTACGATGGCGTTTTGTTCTCCACCGAGAATCTTAGCTGCGGGGCAACAGCACCGCTCATCTGGCGCACCACCTTCGCAGCGCCCGTGTCGACCTCGGCTCCTACTCTCCTCTCCTCTCCTCCCCTGCTTCACCACTTGCCAGGAAGTACAGTTTGCTTGTGAATACAACACGGGCGTGCCCTCTTTTACCCTGCTTTTCCGCGCAAAGACATCTTCAAGAATCGCTCTCTCTCCCACCTCTGCTCGTCTTCCGCCTTTCGAACACGATGAGCAGCTTTCAAGCGGAGTTCCTCCAGCAGCATTCCAGTACTCTTTTATTTCGCTCTTTCCCTCAACTCTCACCAGCGCCATTCACTCGCTTTAGAGGGCCCTCCACTTATCAGCATCGTGCGTGCTCGCTTCGCCATTCGCTCCACTACCGCACATCAAGTACAGGTCATCTCTTCGGGGCTATCTGGCGCGGTAATGTGCTGGCGTATCCCTACCTCTTTTTTTTTACGTCAAGGACAGCTGGCAGCACAGAGAACCGTCTGCGCCCTGCATTCAATTCGACATTGAATCCCCTGCGCCGAGTTCGAACAACGTCAGCTATCCTCAGACTTGACTTGAGTCTTCTTCCGGTCCTACATTGCGGAACCCGTCAAATATCCAGCCGCAACCGTCGCGTCTAAGGGAGTTTGACCTGGCTTCGGAGGAGTCGGACTCCGGCCGCTTCTGAAGGATCCTGTAGACGCGACTTGTCTCTTGGGGTCCAGCGCCCTCGAATCTTTGGATCCAGTTTCACAGGAGCTTCTGAAAGACTCTAAGCCTCTGGCCTTGTGCAGAGACGACGAGGAACGAGGGGAGCAGCTGCGCGAGGGTCTCGGAGCGAACAGCGAACAGCTGGACCCGCTGTTCTCGAACGTGTTGGAAGAGAAGAGGTCCTGTACTTCTCTAAACTTTTGAAGAGCCGTACGCTCTTTGTCGCGACGGAGGCAGCAGCGCAAACGCGCCAGAACAGGAAGAAGAGGAGCGAGCGTCTTCACGCGCAACTTGGCGTTCCTGGCTTGTCTTCCTCCACTCCTCCTCGACTAAACACCTTCCATGACCCTTCCCCAGCAACCTCGCCCCCGCCTCTCCTCCTTCCAATCCCTAGCCTCCTCCGTCCTCCCCTTCGGCGCTCTCGTCTCCCTCCGTTCTCCCCAGCCCGCGCGGCCCCCTCCTCCCTCTCTCTCTCGCGACACCCACATGCACCTTAGTACGCAATGCCATTCCTGCGGCGAGAAGGTCGCTGTTGAAGTGCCCGCTTGGATGGCGGAGGCGATGGAGGGGCGCTCGGAGAGGCTTGAGGGTTCTGAGGGAGGGAAGGGGGATAGGAGAGAAGGCTTTGTTGGGGCGGCAGTGAGGATCGCGGTGGCTATTAAGGAGTCTCCGGTGAGTATTTTGCCGTCGGTTGGGGGTTGTTGTTTGTTGGGGAGCTGACGCGAGGTCACGGCGCAGATTCCGGCCATGTGCGTGGCGGTCGTTACAACACTCTTCTCGTTCATCCTCTTCCTGGATCAGCGATTCAGCCTGCACCAGCGCTTGGCCGTCCTCGTCTCCAAACTCCTCGAGAGCCTTATCGAGATTGAGAAGGAGGTCGGCCTCTTCCGCAACGCTGGCGAGACCGTTAGCGTCCTCTGGTTCGTTCCTCCTATCCTCTCTCCGAATCGCATAAACTGACTCGCTAAAACTCCAGGGAAGCCGCGGTCAAATCCACCATCGCCATGGCCAAGTCTCCCCCCCTCCTCCAGCACCCCAACTTTCACCGTATCTTCCTTCCCTCAACCCGACCCACACCCTCTCGAACCTCTCCCCAACCTCGCTCGCCAACGCACCCTCCGCACCGCGCACTCGACTTCCTCACCTTCCCCGCCTTCGCGGCCCCTCCTCGCTAGGCCCCTTCTCCCGCCCCAACTCGATCCCTTTCCCCGCCAACTCCTCTGCTATATCGACGGAGTACCCAAGTGGGATGAGGCACCGACGGAGTAGGAGTGAGGAGCTGGAATTCGGGATCGAGGGAGTGCCAGGGGAGAGGCAGAGGACTGCGAGCGAGGTGGGGGAGCAGGGGATGGGATGGGGCGCTAGAGTCGTTTGGTCGGGAGAGTCTTTTGAGTAGGGAGGGTCTGTGGGAGGGTCTTCTTAGAGGTCGTTTCATAGACTGTGCTTGTCTATTTCGTTGTGCGTTGTTTACCCCCTCCCCCCCCGCCGACCTTGTTTTTGGCTTCCCTCGGTAGATCCCCCTTGCTCGCTTCGTTCTTTCGTACCCCCTAGAAGGCCTGTTGATGAATCATACTTTGTAGCCCTTCCATCGTCGAGCGGCTCCCGTCAAGAGCGATACGCGTCCACGTCGCGTCTCTCTTCCTCCCCTGGCACTCGTCAACGATGCCACCACCACCGCAACGCACCGCCGTCCTAACAGTCGGCTCAACGCAGTTCCCCCCTCTCGTCCTCTCCGCCCTCTCTCCGCCCTCCCTCCGCGCCCTCTCATCCCAAGGCCTCACCCACCTCCTAGCCCAAATCGGCACCTCCCCACTCCCTCCCTCCTTCACTCTCGGTACCCAATCGCGCGAAGGACTGAGCGTGGAGATCGTCCGTTTCGTGCCTGATATCGAGGAGCGCGTTGGGAGGGCGGAAGTGGTGGTGAGCCATGCTGGTTCGTCCCTCCCTCCCTCTCTCTGAGTACGGAGACTAATAGGGAGCACAGGCGCCGGGTCAATCCTCTCCTTCCTCCGTCCTTCTCCTTCCTCCACTCCATCGCCAACGCGCCACCTCGTCCTGGTCCCCAATACGACGCTGATGGATTCGCACCAGAGCGATATAGCGGATGAGATGGCTTCCAAGGGGTGGGCTCTCGTCTGCAGTCCCTCGTACGTTCTCTCGATGGAAGAAAGGGGACACGACGCTAATTGCGCACGAATAGCGACCTCCCCACTACTCTCTCCTCCCTATCCCCTTCCTCCACCCCCTCAGCTCCTCCCCACAACCTGCACCTCCTCTCAAGCATCCTCGACCAAACCGTCGGGTTCGCCTAACCTCCCTAAGAACAGGACTACCTCTTCTCAGGTACGCGACCGAGTCCCGCGGCGTGCAGAGCGGTAGCTTGGATGCAGCGCGCGACGGTCGAGCGGACGCGGCCGTCTTCGAGCGCTAGGAGTCCGGCGATGGTGCAGCCTCCAGGAGCTGAGGAGTCGAGAGGAATTAGCTGCGCAGTTCTAGGGAGGAGAGGGAGGGGACGGACTGGTTACGCTGTCCTTGATGGCGGCGGGGTGCATTCCAGTCTGCATCACCATTCGTGCGGCGCCTTGCATTGCTGGAATCGAGGGGTGAGCAGCTGCGATACAGTAGCGAGGAGAGAGCACATACTCTGAGCTGCTAGTTCGAGAGCCTCGGACCTCGGAAGTCCCATCATCACTCCTCCATCCGCCATCGCCTCGAGCACCAAACACACGAACGCAGGTCCCGATCCACACACGGCCGTCACAGCATCAAAGTGCTGCAAGAGAGCTTTAGCTACTCGTTCGGGCGAAGGGAGGAGGGACGTACCTTCTCGTCGAGGAAGCGGCACTTTCCAAGAGGCGTGAAGAGAGCGAGGAGGATAGCGCGGTTCGTGTGCGTCTTGGGATCCGAAGGCTCAAGCGTCGAGAGTACGGTCATGCCTTCTCGGATCTGCGCTATCATCAGCTCTCTCCCAGACCTTGCACAGAAGGGAGGAGAGGAACGCACCTTGGTAGGAGTGTTGGGCATGCTTCGCACGACGGTACAGCTTGCGGGAACCCAGGCGCGCATCATCGAGATGGTCGTTCCAGCGAGAATGGAGATGAGGAGCTTCCCCTCGAGCGCAGCGCTCATTCCAGGGGCCATGAGGAGGGCTTCAGCGAGTTGAGGCTTGCAGCTACGTTCGCGTTAGCCGGGCTCTACGTCTTCGGAGAAAGGACGCACCAGAGGAGAATCACGTCCGACTCTTCGACACTCTTGACGTTGTCATCCGCCTGGCGCACCTGCACCGTCGGTCCCAGCCCTCCAAGCTCCTTGAACGTCCGCTTGAGCTTCTTAACCGTCTCCACGCGGTTAACCGTCGCGATGAACCTACTTCCTCATCAGCCTCCTCCCACCCATCCCACGTAGCGGACGCACCGATCAGGAACAGAGTCGACCGGAGCGTCGAGGATCATGCTTCCCATAGGCGTGCTCGGCGCGCTTTCTTCGTCGTTCGCGTTGGTCAGGAGAGGGGAGGCGAGGTTGTCTAGCACGCCGGAGAGGACGGAGATTCCCATGGTGCCGCAGCCGAGGATGCAGAGCGCGTAGGGCATCTTGAGGATGGGTAGGAGGAGGGGAGGTGGGGGAGATAGGATGGACGCGCGGGTGTGTGACTTGGACGGTGTGCTGAGGGGGTGAGGTGCTGAGCTGTTCTAGTGCTGCTTTTGGTGTTGATCTGGCGTGGAGGTCTTCGGTGCCGGTGAGGAGAGTGGAGTCAACTTGGGCCTGAGAGGATCCCTCTGAGGAGGACACTCCCAACTCGTCCAGTCGACCTCTGCAAAATTTCGCTCACCGACTCCCTCTCCTTTAGAGACCACGTCCCTTCCAGGTTCAACGCCCGAACGACTTCGTGCGGCTAGCTCGGACAGGCAGGCGACCTCTCGGTGAATCGGCGCAATCCCCAGCTCGATCCACCGCCAGAGTCATCGTCCTGTACCTCGTCGACCTCGTCGGAACAATCCTTTCTCCTGTGCCGCTTCCCCTCCTCCAAACCCTCTGCTCCACCAGCGGTCGGCGATCCCGTTGTTCTCGTGCCAGGAGTCAACCTACCAGCCCGCGCACACCCGGATCGTCTCCCAGCTAACCCCTCCCTCCCCTCCCATTCACAACGGGTCTCTAACACTCTGGTCAAGGCGGATCACCTTCCTCCGGGTCGGATCGATACACTACTACGCCCATTTCCTCATTTTCGGAGTACCCAGATCAGCATTCTTTTGAATGCGACGCGCTAGACACCCAGCCTTCGCTGTTTTTGCCTTGTCGGTGGAAGGGGATCTCGAGTCGACCGAAAGGGAGGCGAGGGGGACCTGGAGACTGGGGAGGGGAGGGGTGGGTCATTAGCGGGTGGACAGACTTTTACAGGAGGGAGGATCTTTTTGTGTAGGGATGGAATTCATTGAGGTGTTGCTTTTCTTCGGTGCCGGCTGGCTATGCTCTGCTCCCGAGTCTTGTCGCTCCTTGCGGTTGTCGGGAAGTGCGAGGAACGAGAGAACGTGCGCGAGAGGGAGAGAACGCCGCGGGAGGGCTGCTCGAGGGTGGGCTTTCGGTAGAGCTGCCTCCGACGCTGCTGCTCCCTCGCCTGAGCGTCTGGCCTCAATCTCGCTTGAGACGTGCGTGCGCTCAAGTGCGGGGAGCGAAGGGGAGGGACTTGCACAGGGAGACGGTCGGCGGCGGAGGAATGGGGGAAGCGCACTTCGTCTGGCGATGGAGAGCGCGTCGACGAGAATGGGGGAGAAGAGAAAGCTCGGCAGCAACAACGTACCCAAACGTGAGAGTAGTGCGTGTGAGAGAGGATGAGAGAGGACGGATTTCGCAGGAGGAAAGCTCTGCGCGGTGTCTGAGCGAGAGCGGTTCCCGTTCGTTCCGTATTCGCCTTCGCCAGACGATCTCTCCATCATCGCAGCTCACCAAAGCGGCGACGCAGCATGATCACTGCCCCGGGGAAATTTCAGATCTTGCGAACAGCGTCGGCGGAGGCCACCTCGCTAGCGAGCTCAACCTGCCGTTCCTCCCACGATCGCAGCCCCCGACCCAGCGTTCCTTATTCCCATTGACTGCTCTTTACAACACACCCCAATCTACAGCTTCCCCACCTTCTCCCTCCGCTTCGCCCTCCTCGCCTCCTCCCTCTCCCTCTCCTCCCTCCTCTTCACCTCCCACAGCTCATCCTTCAACGCCAATTCCACAATCCTCTCAGGCCTCAACTGTCCCGGCGCGAGATTCTCAAACTCTGGTTCCCTCCCACTACTCTCATCAGCTCGATCCCTCACTCGTCGGGAGAAGCGGAACGTACTAAGCTATCCGGGCGCATTCAACGAGAATCTCAGCGCTGAATCCAATGACAGGTTTGGGGTTGACGTGGAACTCGTGATACCGCTGTGGGAGGCCTCCGTACCATGCGTAATCGGCATGGAGGTGGTAGGGTTTCGTGCCTGTGATGACGGCGGGAGGGAGGCGGGAGTGGAGGGAGGGGGGAGGGGTGGAACAGAGGAAGGCGGAGAGGGGGATGGAGAATATTGAGGAGACTTCTGTGGGGTTTAGAGTGGGCTGTTTGGGGGGGCGGGAGGTTAGTTGAGAGGAGGGAGGGTTAGTTGAGGAGGGGAGAGTGAGAGGGCACGCACGCGGATGGAGGAATCGAGTATGAAGCAGACTATTGGCGTGACGAGGACGAGAGATCGAGCGAGGAACGGTCGGAGGGAGGTGAGGTACCGCACTTGCGAAGGGTTGTCTGGCAGGCCGACTTCCTCGAAAGCTGTGGGAAGGGTTAGCGAGATCGTGGGGAGCAGAAGTGCCTCGGTACCTTCCCGTCGTGCGGTTGCTTCCGAGTTTATATCTATGCGGAGGTCAGCTCGAGGGACAGCGGAGGAAGGCCTCGGGGACGCACCTCCTGGATCGACCTTTCCTCCTGGCAGCGCAACGTTTCCCGGCTGCCAAGTACGCACTTAGCACCCCTTCCCTCTCAGAGCTCCTTTGACGCACGTAGGTCCTCAGCTCCGCGCTCCTCGTCGACAGCAACACGTTCAAGTTCTCGCCGTTCCGCGAGCCGAACAGCGCGACCATCACCGCCGCCCTTCCTTCCGGGAACGAATCTACCGCGCGACATGTTAGCTAGCGTACGATATGCAGCTACGAACGAGCTCACAGGGATCTGGAGGCGGACGATAGCGTGCCAGCCGGCGGAGAGCAGCCAGGGACTCGTCGCTCAGCGGATCTGTCTCGATTGACTGCTCTGGGTCCTCGACGAGCTCATCTGGACTGTAGGTGCCTAGCTCCTCCACCTCCGTCTGAAGAGCTTTGCGCATCGTCGAAGTGGTTAAAGGGCAAGAGGTGGGGTAGCCGCATTCGCTGTCAAAGAGGCCGGTCGACTCTCTCTCCTCCAGCTCACTCGAATGAACTGCCTCAGCCATCTAAACCCCTTCACATTCTTCACCATGCCCCCCTCTCTCAGCTCCAGCAGCTCCGTCGACCTCCTCGTCCTCGGAGCCGGGTGGACGTCGACCTTCCTCCTCCCGCACCTCTCCTCTCACCACCCCTCCATCTCCTTTGCCGCCACCACTCGGGACGGTAGGGACGGCACGATCAAATGGGCCTGGGACCCCCAGGGTGGGAAGGAGCAGTACGAGGCGTTGCCGAGGGCTAAGACGGTGGTCATCACTTTCCCGATCAAAGAGGTTGGAGGGAGTAGGGCGATGGTGGAGGGGTATGAGAGCGTTAATGGTGAGACGAGGTGGGTGCAGTTGGGGAGTTCGGGGATCTGGGACGTGAGTCGTCTCTTCTCTCTTCCGTGGAACGAAGCTGAGGATCGGGGTAGGGTGGACCGACGCTCCAGGACGATGAGAAGAAGCCTGCCTTCCAGTGGACCGACCGACACTCTCCTTATGCGACGGATAACCCTCGTGCGATGGCAGAGGACGAGCTCCTCTCCCTCCGCCCCACGAGCGTCGTCCTGAACCTCTCAGGCCTCTGGGTACGTCCTCTCCCTCCCTCCCTCTCACACAGCCCTAACTCAGAACAACAGGGAGGAACCCGCGATCCAATCAACTGGATCCCCCGCGTCGCTTCCACCAAATCCGCTCTCGCAGCCAAAGGTTCCGTTCACCTCGTTCACGGACTAGACGTTGCGCGCGCCATCATCGCCGTCCACCTCTCTCCCCTCCCCTCCTCCGCCAAACGCGGCGAGCGATACCTCGTCACCGATCTCCGCGTCTACGACTGGTGGGACCTGATCGCCGCTTGGGGCGTCCCAGGTCGCGAGGGAGGAGAAGGGGGAGAGCAGCCGAGGTGGGTGATGGAGTTGATGGAGGAGAGGGGGATTAGGACCTTGCCGAGGACGCCCGAGGAGTTGGGGAGGGCGTTGGATTCGAGTGAGTTTTGGAGGACTTTTGGGATCATGCCGGTTAGGGGGAGGATGGAGAGGGGAAGGTTGTGATGGAATGCTGTGGGTTTCGCAAGGCGTCGCTACGGTACTGCTCGCTTTACCCTGCTTCCTTTCCCCGCTCTCAGATCTCAGACCTCAGCGACGATCACTGCTGCTCCGCTCGATTTCTCGCCTACAAAACCCTAAAGCTCATCCGTAATCCTAACCTCCTGCACGACCTCATCCTCCCCCAGCCTTCCCATATCCACCCGTTTCCCGCCACTCTCCAACTCGGCCGCCCACAGCGCCGCTCCCGCCGCCGTCGTGAACGCAAACAACGTTCCCACCACCGGGACCAAACCGAGCGCGAGGGACGCCGCTCCGAACCTGCGTTCATCGGTTAGCAGAGGATGCGGAAAGGGGGGAGGGACGAACGAGGTGTAGGCTCCGCGACGTTTGGCGATGAAGACTTCGCGTTGGGCTTTCGAGAACCCCTTGAGCTGGAAATAACGGCTGTGGTTCGAGGGCCCCGCATGCTGCCCGTTGTAGAAGAGGAAGAAAGCCGTTCCAACCCCGGGGATAAAGTTGAGCGGGAGGGTAACGAGGTACCTCACCAGTCCCTCCTTTAACGGCCGCATCAGCGAGGCTCGGCCAGCGAGAAGGAGGATCGACGCACGGTGGAGAACTTGCTCGAAACGGGCTTGAGGAGACTCTTCCCCATCACCATCGCTCCTCCCTTCCCCTTTCCGCTGATAGACCTCCCGCGTTGCACGAGTTCCGCATGCCCGCGCTGAGCGAGCACGGCATCAAAGATCTTGAGCGAGGCGTCTGAGACGTAGAGAGTTTTGGTGAGGAAGGTAACGAGGACCCAGGATTCGGTGAGGACGACGGGGATGGCGGCGATGAAGGCTTCGTACGAGGGGTTAGCTTGCGATTCGGACAGCACCGAGGGGACCCACCGAGGGGACCAGTGACGAAAGCGAGCAGGGCGACTTGGGGGAGGTAGGTAAATACGAACATGGCTACAACGACTACGGCGCTCATAATTGCGCTCTTGTAGATGATGGGCTTGACGCTCTGGAAGAGCTGAGGGTGTCGCAGGAAGTAGATGATTCCTCGCCTTCTCCACCGTGTCAGCTCCTCCCTCTTTCTACACAATACGAGCGTACGCACAAAGGGTAGAGGTAAGCGCCGCTACGAGCTGCTTCAGAGGCTAGGCTGCCGACGGAGGTTGCGTCTTCCTTGAGAAGCGCTCCGGCTTTCTTGAGCTCTCGCTGGACGAGGGAGGGTTTCTGGGTGGACGCCATTGGTGAGCTGAGGTGCTGGTGGTAGCTTTGGAGGTAGGTCGGCGGTGGGAGCAGTTCCGGGTGAGCGGGAGGAGGGAGAGAAGTGACAAGGCGTCCAAGCTCCAAGTCGAAGTGACGAGTGATCGATATTTCACCTCCTATTCCTCCCTCTCTCTTCTCTCCCGCCCGTTCTCCTCTCCAGAACCGCCGGAAGTACGACGACGACGACGAACTCACACCAAAAAAGCCCTCCAAAATAACAACACTGACAATCTACACCCATCCTAATCCCCTCCTCCCACCGCAGCGCGTCTCCGCAGGTTCCCAGGGTACACGTCGCTCGTATCCGCCTCTGCGCGCGGGGGAGCGACGACGGGAGTGACGGGTTTATGGCATACGGGACACCAGGATTGGTGGTGGAACCAGTGAACGACGCAGCCGGCGTGATCTGTGCGAGCGGGAGGGGGGTCAGCCAGGTACCGGCGAGCGCGAGGGGGGATGAGCGAGGAGAAGGGACGTACATGTATGCCCGCAAGGCAGTTTACACCTCCCCTCCTCACTAGGTCCTTCCTCCTCCCCCTTCCCCTCGAAACAAATCGCACAAGCCCATTCCTCCTCCTCCCCCTCACTATCGCCCGGGAACACCCTCGTGACTGTCTCCAAACACACGAAGGTCCTAACAATGCTCGTCTTGCATTTCTTGATATGATTGACGCGGCCTTTGATGCAGTGGAAGAGGATGTGAGGCGGGAGGGAGAGGGGGGAGTAGGAGGGGAATAGGAGGATGACGGAGATGAATTGAAGGAGAGTGAGGGAGGAGGTGAGCATGTCGGAGAGGAGGGTGAGGAGCCAGGGAGTTGAGAGGGAGATGCGAGCTGGAGGGGGACGCTTGGGGTCGCTGGAGGAGGAGGTGGTGGGAGGGGAGGTAAAGAAGGAGGGGGAGAGGACGGGAGGGTGAGGGCAGAGGAACGTTGGAGCAGGGATGGAGGGGGGGAGGAGGGAATGGGGGATGAGATGCTTGAGGGGATTGCGAGGAGGGGCCGAAAAAGGCGGTGATGGTCTGCGTTCGTGCTTCGTCGTCAGTATCGCTCGCGGTAGAGGAATAGGCGAACGTACCTCGAGAACGATAACCTCCCTAAAAGGACCCATCCGTCCCCAACTCCCCCACTGAGGCTTCGCCGGCTCCCCCTCCGACTCCCCCAGCACAAACCGTCCAAACGGGACGTCCTCCCATCCCTCCCTATCTCCAGCACTCCAGCACTCCCTCCCCACCACTCCCACAATCATCACCAGCGCCGCAATCCCCAATATCTGTCTCCAATACCTCTCCCCAGTCCCCCTCGCGCGCCATCGCATCCTACTCATCCTCTTTCCGAACGTCTTTCCTCGCTCGAAAGACGCGGGAAGTGGGTTCGATAGCCCGATTCGCACGATCGAATCCTCGATAACGAGCGCGGCGAGTTCGACGAAGAAGAGGAGGTGAACGATGAGAGAGGCTAGGACGAAAGGGGATAGATTGAAAGCGAGGTGGGAGATGGAGAGGAGGGATCTCAAGGATCCGAGGACCCAGAGACCGAATTCATGAGAGGCGTCGGCGAGTTCTGAAGAGCGGGCGCGGAGGGAGGTGGGAGCGCGAGGAGAGTCGGCACAGAGGGGTCGACCGCGGTAGTCCGTTGGGCAGTCGCTGGACGAGGCTGCTGGGACCTCAGCTGGAGGGAGTGAGAGGTCGGGAGTCGAGGGGAGGTAGGAGGCTTGCTTAGGTGGTGCGGGGACGAAAGGGGATGGAGAGCGCTTGGAGGGTGGAGGGGAGAGGGGAGGCGTAGTGACCGCGTAGGACGAGTTGGGGTCGGCGCTCGTACGTCCCACCGGCGTAGCGTTCGACCGTACTCCCTCCTCCACTAAAATCATGCCGCTCTCCTCCCCTTCGTGTTGGTACGCCGGCGTTAGGGGTGACTCGGTTGTCACGGGATCGGGAATCGAGGTGCCGCCGACGGAGGAGGTGGGAGGGGCGAGGGAGGAGGTGATGGCGCCTGCGGGAGGGATGGCGGAAGGGCGGGGACAGAGGAGCCACAGGAGGCAGAGGAGGGCTAGCTTGGGGCGAGTGTGCTCCCGAAATGTGTCGAGGGTCTGTCGAGATAGAGGGGTCAGCAGGGGTGCGGGAAGGGTCGACTGTGGTTAGACGGAGCGAAGCAGGACAGCTGACGGCTCCTCGCAAACTCTGCGAGGAAGCTGGCGGGAGTGCTGATCCGCTCGAAGGCTGCTTACGGCGTTGGGAGCGACCCTGGACGATAGTGACCAGGGCTTGCTGCTCACCTCTGGGGTAGGCATTCCTGCTCGCACTGGCGGTAACGCTGAGCAGCAATGGCTAAAGGAACAAGAGGCAAGACCCAGTTTTGGCTGAGAAAGACCGAGGAGGAACGCAACAGCAACGCGCGAACGCCGAACTTCGGCCAGGCGCCAGACGATCTCTCGCTCATTTTCCTCCTCATTTTCTGCTGTAAGATCTGATGCTGCTGCTCTTACTGGTACGCCGTTAACTGCGGCCACACCCCAGGCTCTGTTGCGTGCGAATTAGATTGTTGCCGCAGACTAGAAAAAAGGGAAGGTCACCGGGGCACTGAGTTCAGCTGCATTCCTCTCTGCCTCCTCCCGCACGCCAACACCAAACCTCAGCTAGCAGTCCAACGGCGCTAACATCCAGCACTCGAACGGCAAGCTCGTCCTCCAGCAAGTGTTAAGACCGCCCTCTCCTAGCTCCAGCTTCTCCCTTGCACCTCCTTCCCTAGCTCAAGCTTCGGTGGGTCCCTCCGAGCCTCCAGCAGCAGACGCAGAGCAAGCACTTACAGCTACAGTGAATCCCCACAGCTCACATCTCCGCCTCTCCAACCTCTCATCCTTCAGCGGACCACCGCGCCCGCAGCGTCATGGCCACTACCAGCCCCGCCCTAACGCACCCTCCCCCTCCCAAACGCCACGAAGGCAAGCGCATCTTCCGCTCTATCTCTCGCTTTCTCTCGGGCGCCTCCAAGTCGCGCCCTAAGCTCGCCTCCCACCCCACCGGCACCAGCACCCCTCCGGCGAGGGACACGGACGTCCAGCTGCACGAAGTGCGGCGTTCGGAGAGCAGAGCTAGCACTAGGGCCTCTGTCCTAACGGGGGACGACTCGCTCACGGGTGCCGACACGGACGCCTCCCTCCGCCCCATCTCCCCCTCCTCCGCCGCGCCCTCCTCCTTCGTCTCCCGCACTTCGACCGCCTCCCTAGCTCCCACGCACAGGACCTTCCTCTCCGCCGTCTCTACGAAACCTACCACCCTCCTCTCCATCGACTCGAGCGCCGGTGCGAACCGCATCGCCGTCGTCCCCGGTACCGGCCTCCCCACCTCCTCCGTCCCCTCCCCTCAAAACGGCGGCGGAATCACCTTCTCCTCCCTCCCTCCACACCTCGAATCCCAAGTCCCTCGCCACACCCTCGCTCACCCGCGTAACAACCCTCACCCGGCTTCGCCCCCACCCGATAACGCCAGTATGCTCACTCTCGCCTCCTCATCTTTCGCTCCTTCCTTCTCCCCCTCCCGCCTTACGAACGGCGCTGGATCCCTCCTTGGCGCCCGGAGGATCGAAGCGGATGAAGATGCGAGCGTGCGTGCGCTCGCGCCTAGTCGGCGAGCGAGCGACGAGAGTCTGGGGAGCAGGAGTACGTGGAGTGCGGCGGTGCGGAGGGAAAAGACGGCTAGCTTGAGGACGGTGGGGACTAATGGTACGGGAGCTTGGGGAGCGGAAGTGGAGGGGGAGACGGAGGCGCAGAGGGTTGTTAGTGAGGCGAGGGAGGAGGAGGAGGAGGAAGTGGGGGAGCTTAGGACGCCGGGGAAGGAGGAGGACACCAAGCTGCCGAACGTCGCTCCACCGCCGCTACCAGTCTTCGCAACGCCCACCTCCAACGCTCTCGACGAGACCTCCTCGACACCTCCTTCCGAAATCGCCTCTCTCGAATCTACTCCCAGCCCTGCCGCCACGCCAACGACGCCGGAGGAGGGAATCACGACGCCTACGAAAGTAAACGGGATGGGCACGGGAATCGGGACGGGGTTGGATACGAGGAGCGTGGCTAGTGCGGCGGAGACGGAGGGGAGCTTCCAGGATGTTGAGAGTCGGTTAGGGGATTGAGGGAACGAGGGCTGGAGGGTATTGACGCTGTGCTGTGAATTCGTTTTTTTTGGTGGCGTTTGGGTGCTGAGAGCGTCGAGGCGGGTGAGCTTCGCAGGAGGCGTTCGCAGCTTCGGAGAGCTTGGCTTTTCTCCTCCAGGGCGCAAAATCGGGCTTCGTGAGCTTGTCAAGTTCGAAACCAACGAGCTGCGAGCGGTTTGCAGGCTTGCGGAGCTCAGAAGAGGAGCGAGGAGCGAGAGGGAGAGCGAGCTCCGCTTCGCAGCCTCGTCTCCTCGCTCGCGCTACTTATCGCGCTCGCTGGCAGCAGCTTCGCCCGCACACTCCCCTTCTCCGAGCAGAAGAAGCGACTCTGGGAAAGACTGCTCTGCTCGCACGATGCGAACGAAAAAGGCTGCGCTGAGCGGCTCGCACAGGACGTTGGTAAGCCGGTCGCGCAGGAAGTCTCGACGGTGACGAAGCAACTCGGGCCAGTGAACAGGAACAGCTCGTGTGTTACGCGGGTAGCCAAGGGGTACGGTAGTAGGGGTGGGTATCCAGTGTCGTCTCTGAACATCGTTCAGACCAGCACGGGGAGGAAGGAGCCAATAACGAGGAAAGGACACTGCACGTTCGTCGTAAGCCACCGTCCTACCTCGTACGTCCCAAAGCGAGGGTGGACTCACCGAAAAAAGGTCCCGCCGGACCGAAAAGCAGAACGCGCAAGGTACTGGACGACCCGAGGGTCCCAGGACGACGCACTGCGACATGACGCTCGAGCTGGTACTCTCGAAGGCATGCTTGGCGAAGCTCTCGTAGTACTCAACAACGCTCGACGTATCGAACAGCTGCGTTCCCCCACATCAGCTTCCCTCCTTCTCCCGCAGAACGACGAAAAACGCACCTCGAAGATGTACTTCTTCCCCAGGAGCTCCTCCCGACTCCACCCCGTCAGGAGACAGAACTCGGTTCCGACGAGACAGATCTCCCCCGTTCGACGCCAGACGACGGTCGGCGTGCCCGAGAAGGAGATGAGCTTGTTGAGTTCGACGAGCGTGCGCTGGAACGTCCTTTCGACAAACGTCTGTGAGAAGTCCTTAATCTAGGCTCGAGAAGTCCGGAGGAAGCGACGAACCTCGTCCTCCTCCGTGAGAGGCATTTGAAGCGCGATGAGGGAAGGACGGAAGGTTGCGAGCGCGCGGATGATGCGGAGGATGTCGTTCTTCTCGAATCTGCATTCGTCAAAGCCCATCAGCTACTTCCCTCTGCGACGAACCAGAAGAACGAACGTACCGTTCCTTGAGATGCCGAACGAGGTAGTGATATGACTGCGCATAAGGGTACGGCTTCGTGACGGCCCTGTACGCCTCCTCCGCCGTGAGCATCTTGGTACTCTGCGCCGTGCGTCCCTCGTGCGCCCTCTCCTCCAACTGAAACGGCAAGTTCCCCGCCGCTCCACTCCCTCCCGCGACCGGCGCTTCTGCCCCGAACCCATTCGGCGAATGCGAATCGCTCATCCTCCTCATCGCCGCCAGATCAGGCTTGAGTCCTGGGATGGCAGGGAAGAGGTCCTGCACCGTATCCTGCATCCTCGGCGGACTCATGATCCCTCCAAACGATAAGCCTCCCGCCGGACTCGTCGCGCTGCTCCCCGTTCCTCGTCCGCCAAAGATCGACGCGCCGTACGAAGGCGTGTTGCCCGCACTGACGACGGGCGCTCGGTCCATCCCTCCGAGTCCGAGCGTACCGCCGAGAGGAGAGTTGATGAGCATCGTGCTGCCGTTCCCGCTGCCGCTCAAGCGCGCGTCCGATACGTGGTGTGCGTCCGGAGCCGAGTGGTACGAAGGTTCGGAGAAGCCGTTGCCGTTGAGCATCGAGGAGAGGATGGCGTATTCAAGGTTGGCGGCTTCCGAGCCGAACTCGTTGGCGAAGCTGTTGGTATCGTAGTAGAGGGTGTCGAAGTTGAACGGCTGGTTCGGAGCGTTGTGCGCCATCGCGTCGATACCGTGAGGAGACTCTGCGGAGGGAGGAGGTCGGATCAGTGAGTGCGCCCGCGGACAGAGGTCAGCTGAGCGGACGGACCTCCACTATCTCCTCCATCAGGCGCGAGCTGAGGATGTTGAGGAACGACCTCCTCGACTGGTGGCGGCGGGCGAGCAACGACAGGAGGCCTGCGTTCGAGTACTGCACCCACACGAGCTTGTCAGCTAGCTGCACCTCTCCTCCCCAGTCCTCAAGACGCACGCTCATCGGGAATCTCCTGCAGATACTTGGCCTTCTTGCGCGCGCCGTCTTGACATTGATCTGGACATCCCTTCTTGACGCATCGGGCGCACGGTCGAGCTGCGTATCGCGAAGGGCAAGGAAGGGAGGGTAGGAAGGAGGAGGAAGGGAGGGATTGACAGTCAGCATTTCCATCATCGATCCGTTCTCGTTAAAGGGGAGAGACTGACCATCATCGCAAGTCAAGTGAGCCTTCTGGCACGCCGCACACGCTCGGCCAGCCTTCTTCTTCTTGTCCCCTCCCTGCTTCCTCTGCTTCCCCTTGACCTTCTTCCCCTCAAACTCGCTCTCCTCCTCGTCCGTCTCCCCCTTCTTCTTCCCCTTCCCCTTGACTCCCCTCCCCCTCTTCCCCTTGACCACGACGACCGGCGCACCCTGCGGTCCCACCCCTTTATCCTCCTCACTCTCACCTCCCAATCCCGTCCCACTACTCTCCTCGTCACTCTCCCCTCGCGCCTCCCCGAGCCCAGACGACAACATCCTCTTCTTCTTCCTCGGCCGCCCCGACGCCGTACTCTCCGGCGAACCGAAATCGAGAGGAGGAAGTGAAGGGAGCTGCTGCGAGACCGGGAGCGCGTAAGGGTCGTGTTGTTGCAGCGAGTGGTTGGACGAGAAGAACGAGTTGGGGGACGCCGAATGGTGAGAGCCGTTGGGGTCGTGAGGGTGGAGGGAGGGGAGGGAGTACATCGATGCTGGCGCTGGGGGGTGTGTATGTCGAGTGCGGGGCTGCCGAAGTTGAGGGCGAGGAGTCGGCTCGAGTTGGGTGGCCGCTGGAGGTCTTTAGGAGAGTAGGAGGGTGCCGAGAGTTGCCGAGAGTGTTGGATCGTGCGCGTTCGTGATCGCTTGGTGAAGGGCCTGTGTTGGTGCTCGGCAAGAGAGCCTCCGCTGGGCAGGCGCCTGGCTTTGAGAGGGCGCGGCGAGCGAGCTGGCGATGAACGACTGGGCTGTTCAACCCAAGTTGGTATCGGTGGGCGTTTGAGCTGGCGGTAGAGAGTTTGAGAGACGAATTGGGCGAAGGAGAACAGGGTCACGGGCTGGGCGGCTGCTGGGGACTTTGATTTTTTCCGCGAAACCCAGCCTGGGCTCTTATCCCTCGAACTGCCCTCCGTTCCTTTCTCCGAGTCTCTCGATCACTCTGCTTGCTTGCGGAGCAAATCGGCACTACTTGCTAGCTTCCCTCATCTCTCCGCAACCGATACAAAGTCTGGGGGTTGGTCTGGGGTACTGCGCGTAGAGCTGCGTAGAGCGAACTTGGACGGGAGGGACGAGGAGGGGCCCCCCATTCTCTCCTCGCGCGAAGCTGTCAGAAACGAACGGGGAGCACTCTCCACGAACAAAGGGGCCCGACGACCGAAGCTGGCTCTAAACCTCGCCCACGAGCGCTGGCAATTACCGCACCTCGACGCCCATCTGCTCGACGACCTTGTCCACCACTTGCGCCTGAACCTCGTTGACTTCCTCGTTCGAAAGACTCCTGCTCGACGAAATCAGCCTCGCTCGAGCGAAAAGATGAAAAGGAACGCACCTGTCCATCGAGCGGTAATTGAGTCGGTAGCAAACGCTCCTCCTCCCCGTCTTGGGATGAACGAATTCGTCAATCTGCGCACCGCATCGTTAGCTCCACCCTCCACCAAGCACGCAAGGAACGCGCACCAACTCGACTCCTTCGACTAAATCCCCCGCGCAATCCCTCACGACTTCGCAGAAATCATTCTCATGCCACCCCTCGCTCGGCACCCAAAGGCTAAGGTCCTTGTAGCACTCGGGGTACTTGGAGTAGCTCTTGAACGTCGTTATCTCGTCCGCCTTGAACTGGTCGAGGAAGCGAGAGTCGGTCGACCAGAAGAGTCGGATGTCGGGGATCGAGAAGAGGACCATGGCGATTCGTTCGAGACCGAGTCCGAAAGCCCATCCCAGCTTGTCGGGAACGCCTGCGTCATTCGTTAGTCCGTGCGAGCGAGAGAGAGGGGAGGAGAGGAGAGGACGCACCGGATCGATTCAGCGTATCCTGCCGCACGACGCCGCACCCTAGGATCTCCAACCACTTGCCCTGAAACAGCACCTCGACCTCGTAACTCGGACTCGTCCACGGAAAAGTCGCCTCGATCCACCTCACCCTCAACGGCTCCTCCCCGCTCCCCAACCCCCCAAACAAAGCCCACACGAGCCCGTTCAACGAATGCTTCAAGTGCTCCGCCAGCACCATCGCTTCCTCCTCACTATGCTCCTCCTGAATCGGGTTCGTCGCTGAGATCCCTCGTGTTGGATCCTCAATGATGATGTTGGCCCTGTCGAGCTCCGCTGCCATCGTCGCGTTCTCGGCGCGAAGTCGTTCGATCCCTCCGTCCAAACGAGAGACGATGTTGCAACCTTCCATCTGGTGAAAGACGGGATAGTGCGAACGATCAATCTCGTCGCGGCGGTAGACGTCCGCCGTGAGGAGGAACCTCTCCATCCCTTTTCGGAAACTCTCGACTTCGTGCGCGGAAGTGTGCGTTCGGAGCATGTGCGTCGAGTTGAGGTAGTAGGAATCCGTCTTGGAGCGACCGGGATGAGAGGCGGGAAAGCCTAGGTCGTCGAAATTGGCTTGGACGGTAACGAGAGGGGAGAGGGTGGAGAGGTGCGTGAAGGTGGTGAAATGGGCTTGGATCTTAGCGGCGAGGATTCCAATGGGGTGGTAGGGGAGGAGGTGGAGGTTGCGACCGACTTTGGAGAGGATCGTGGGGGTTACGTTGGTCCATGCGTCTGCGTCCTCAGCGGGGTTAGCTGCCGTGCTCCTGCCCGTCCTGACGCGACTCACCCGATTTGATCTGCGCTTCCGTTACGCCCTGAAGTCCGGCTAAGATCTTGTCAACTTGGTCGGAGGATCTTGTCGACTTGGTAAGGGGGCGTGGTGGAGGTCGGAGGTCGAGGAGGAGCGGCGGTGGTTCGGCGAGGGGAGGTCGAGTGGAGCTGGCGCGAGTGTACTGGGCTGTTGGCGTTGATACAGGTATCACCGTGAGCAGTAGTCGTTGACCGAGAGAGCTACGGAGAGACGCTGGGATGAGCAGGTGCGGGCGGAGTGGGAACGACTCGACTCGAGCTCACCTGGGACCGACTACTCCTGAGCAGAGCAGAGTGAGCTTGGAGTGCTCTAACTGACCGTAGCAAGCTCATCCTCAATCAATCGAGTGGAAAAGAGTTGGTTAAAGCGGAGGACAGCTCAACTCAGGCTCAACTCTCCAAGTCAGAATATTCGAATATTCACTCGTCAAGTACTTGAGAATAACGGGATTAAATAAATCGAATTTTTCGGGTCCTTGTCGAGCCCATCTAGACCTCTTTCTCCTCCAGGAACAACTCACTCGGTACGCTTCCCCTCTGACTGACTCGACCAGCTAGACGGCAGGAGCACTGACGCCACGCCCCACCAGATCAATTCCCCCCAGCGTCTCAACAGACGTACCCACAGCAGCTCAGCTTGCCCCCCGCCAGACTACCTTAGTCAACTCAACCCGCCACCCGCTGAAGCGCTCATAGCCATGGCTAATCAACAGTCGCATCAATCCAGGTGAGTCGCCCTCGTCCTCGTTTCAGCTCCCTCCCCCAACGCCGACTCTGGCCCCCGACGAGCCAATCGCGCAACGCCACACGAACTTGATGGAACAGCAGAGCTAACCCCCACTTGCCGCACAGTCTACGCTCCTTGAACGGTCAGGGCACTGTTCTTAGGGATGGAGCGTACCCTAAGCCCACCTTCGGGATCGCGGCCAGCACCAAACCGTGCTGCACGTTCTCGCCGCGTAAGTTCGATTCCTCTGTCCTCCTCTCCTCCCCTCGTCCTCTCCTCGCTTCCACGCCCTCCCAATCCCCTCTCCTGAACTTGGTCGACAACGTCGTACACTCCTCCGCCATCGACGCCCTCCGATCCTCCGATCGCACCTCTCCCTCCTCTCCTCAGTGCTCAAGCTGACTCGACTTTGACGAACGCAGCGTTCTCACAGTGGCCCTGACACCACTACTGAGAAATGCCCAGCCTCGCTGGGTGGGCTCAAGTACGTGACAGGTACTACGCCCTCGGTCAACCTTACTCCTTCGAACCTTTCTTCCGCCCTCTCCCTCTTCGGTCCCCTCCCTCCCTCCCCTACGACTACGCTCACCTCCCCTCCCCCGACCTACGTCTCTATCTACCCTCCTTCCCCTCCTTGCTCCCCCTCGGACGTCACCTGCGCCACGAAGCAGCCCATCGTCCAGCCCACCAAGCCCCTCCTCACTCCCCGCTCCTCGGAAACCGACATCGTTCACGCCCCTACCGTCCTCGATTCCATCTTCCCCACCTCGTCCGCCATCCATGCCCTCCCCACCACCGTCATCGACCTGGACGACGTCGTTCCCGAGTGGAAGGGAGCTGTCCTCGAGAACCCTGCGATGGGAACGAGGACGCTCTATGTTAGCGGAGGAAGGTTCGAGGACGTCAACTTGCGCGAGAGCGTTTGCGGTATCCTCGAGAAGGCGGAGGAGGAGCTTGGGTGCAGCGGAGTCGTTTTGTGCTTGGAGAAGAACACGCCTGATCTCGGTACGTTATCCTCTTTCTTCGGCGCGATGGACGCAACCTGACCGCCCACACGCAGGCGACCTTCTGCACTCGCTCATGTACGTCGGAGGAACGATCACGACCGGTCCTTTCGCTCCCAACCCGGCGTTCATCCTCATCGGCCTCGACCTTTGAACGATCTGAACACCCTCTCCCCCTCCTCAGCTTGGAAACGTCCCTTTTTGTCATTCAATAAACCCACGTAATAGGCTTGGCACCCCCCCTCCCCCTTCCCCCCACCATGTAGTCACAGAGGTTTTTGGACTCTTTCGTTGTTCGACGACGAGCTCCTTTTTGGTTCGCGAGGGCTACCTGCCTCGTTGATCCCCTCCTCCCCCTTCCCCCCAACCGTTGATTGAGTAGGCTTGCTTCTCTTCCCCCCCCCCCTTTTTCGCAATTCCTTGTTCAGTTCGTCGTCGTCGTCGTCGCCGTCGAGAGAGAAACCGAGCAGCTGAATCGCTCGGCAGCCGGAAGCTTGATACAAGCTTACGGCAGTCGGCAAGAGCCCCGGCCTCCCCCCAAGTTTCTCCCCCAGCTTCCGCTCTTCCACCTCGACTCCTCTGCGCTCAAGCCGATGTCGTTCGCAGCTCTAGCAGGCGGCTCCTCCTGCGGGCCTTCGAACCCGCTCGCTCAGCTCTCGAAAACTTACAGCTCCGACCGAGGCGCTCAGCACGTACGCCCTCCCTCCCTCTCCGCCCTCCTGCTCCCTAACTAACCTCTCGCGTGTAGGACCACTTCAACCCCGCTTCCTCCTCCGTGCGCCTCTCCCTGCCCCCCTTCCGAAACGAGAGAGCTAACGAGGGACAGCAGGGATTCCGCCACCACTCTCCGAGTCAGCGGCCAGGGACGCCTGCCGACGCTCAAGCGTTCTTTAGCAGTCAGCAACAGGCTTTCGACCTCAAGCCCCTCGCACAACATCTCCCCTCTCAGCACTTCCAGCAGCCGCAAGCACCGGATTGGGCTCAGGCGTTCGTCGCCGATGCAGGAGGCGTGGAGCTCGAGCGCGCGGAGGCGGAGAGGTTTGGAAGGGCGTTCGGGGCGCCTCAGCAGGGGGTTCAGTCGGGGGTGGAGCAGTGGAGTGGGGAGTTTGGAGGACAGCAGCAGCAGCAGCGGGCGGGGGGACAGAGGAGCTCGTATGCGCCTAGAGGGCAGGCGAGGATGTTTGGGCAGGGGATGGGTCGGGGGATAGGTATGGGAGGGATGGGGATGCAGGAGGTTAGGCAGGAGGTGGTTCAGACTCAGCCTGGTGAGTCTCTCGCTGCGATGGAAAGGGAGGGAGCTGATTTGGTGGACGCAGTGGTCGATTGGGAGACGGCGTTTCTCGCGCAGGAGGTCTCGCGGATAGAGGAGATTGTTGAGAAGCCGGTTGAGCGAGCTGCGTCGCCTGTTATGGACGACTCGATGGCGCGAGATGCCCTTGCTCAGACGGCCGGAGCGCTCCTCGACACCGTTCGCACGGTCGAAGGGCAGCGATCGACGGAGAGGACGACAAGCGACAAGTTTGCGAACTCGACCTTCCTTGACTTGATGCGGAAATTGAGGGACGGGGAGGTGGCGGTTGAGGGGGATAAGGTCGTCGAGCAGATTGGGCCGAGTAGGGGGAAGGGGAAGGAGAGGGCGAGTAGGTGGGCGAACGAGTTCGGGAGGGAAGGGGTCGGAGCGAGGTTTGGAGCGAGGTTTGTAGGAGCGAGTGGGGATGTCGGCGCGAGATTTGATGAATGGCGGAGGACTGGCGAGCGTTGGGAGGCAGAATGGGGCGATGAGCGAGGCGCAGAGAGAGTTTGTCAAGCAGCGCGAGGAGGGGTATGCTGAGATGTCGGACGTCTGGGCGGACGAGGACGACATTCGAGCGGCGAGGGAGCGGACGACGAATCGTCGGCACGTCCAGTTCTCCGGCGACGGAGGTGCGGGACTGGAGATGGAGCGTGAGGAGATGAGGATGGACACGAGCGTTCCCCTCGCGAGCGAGTTTTGGGACGACGATTTCGACGCGTCGATGATATCGGGCGGTCACTCGGCGAACGTCCCCAAGACGAAGAACGCCGAGCTCTCAGCGCAGCAGAAGGAGTGGGACACGCTTCAGAACGACTGGGACAACTTCGAGGCGACCGCGACGGGGATCCAGCCTGTCGCCTCTACCTCCTCCGCGTTCGACGGCTATGCTTTCGCCCAGAACAACCCCTACGTCCAATCGACCACTCGCACGCACGAACTCCACCACGCCCCTCGAACGACGTACGATTCGATCCTCGAGAAAGAAGCGGCCGTTCAGCAGAACCCTCGCGACTCGCAAGCGTGGCTCGCACTCGGGATCAAGCAGCAGGAGAACGAGCGCGAGGAGATGGCGATTCGCGCGCTCCGTCGAGCGCTCGAGCTCGATCCAGGAATGGGAGACGCCTACCTCGCCCTCGCGGTCAGCTACACGAACGAGAACGAACGGTCGTTGTCGTACGAGGCGATCGACAAATGGATCAACACGCTCGCCGTCGAGAGGTACCCTCGCGAGGTCGAGCATTATCGAGACTTGTTTGGGCCAATGCCGGATTCGGGAATGGCGGAGAGGAGTAACTACCTCACGGGGTTGTTGATTCGGCTCGCGCAGAGCAGGGCGGAGAGGGACGGCGCGGACGTCGATGCGGACGTGCAGATTGGGCTGGGAGTGCTGTTCAACACGAGCGAGGAGTACGACAAGGCGGGAGACTGCTTCGAGTCGGCGTTATCGGTTCGACCTGATGTGAGTCTTCCGTCTTTGCCAGGGAGCTCTCGCTGATGAAAGCTGCGATGTAGGACCCGCTGCTCTTCAATCGACTCGGCGCGACGCTCGCCAACAGCGGCAAGACGGAGCTCGCGATCCAGTACTATCTCGAGGCACTCGAAATCCAGCCCGCCTACGTGCGCGCTCGCTTCAACCTTGCCGTCGCCAACATGAACCTCAGCGTGCGTCCTCCCCTCTCCTTTGCGCGAGGCTTTCGCTAACGTCACTCGTCGTCAGCAATATTCCGAAGCGGTCGAGCATCTCCTCACGGCGCTGTCGATTCAGGATGCCGACTCTCATCTCCAAGGTCCGTCGCCCTTCCTTTCTGCGAGCTGCTGTGGTTGCTGAGCCCGTCGTTCCGCAGAAGGCAGAGGTCCCGACAGCACGAACGGCGTCACGAGTCAAACGCTCTGGGACTCGCTCAACATCGCTCTCCTCATGTACGCGTTTCTTCACTGTTCTTTACTCGCATCGACTAACGTTTCTATTGCGCGCAGGATGCAGCGAAGCGACCTAGCAGCCTTCACGAGCGATCGCAACCTCAATGCCTTCCGCAGCGAGTTCCCCACTGTCTTCTGAAGGTCTCGCCGCGCCCCGTACCCACCTTCGTCGTTAGATTCGTCATCGTTGCACTCGATTCCTACCCCGTTTTACCCTTTTGATGTTCGGTGGGAGGGGACAAAGGGTGCGGGGGGAGGGGGTGTACGCGCTGGAGGATGGGATGCGAGGCGTCGGGGCTTTTGATAACATTGAATGATGAACTCGTTTAGCAGCATTCCTCTGCTTTGAGAGCATCTGTAATGAAGGCAAGGAAGAGGAGAGGAAGAAGTTCGAGCGCAAGTCTCGCTGACCTCGCACCTCCACGTCGACGCTCCCGTGGCACCTCTTCTCAAGCTCTTCCAAGTCAGAGGCTTTCTCCTCACTACTTCTGCCTCCAGTGATGGCTCGGAAACTGCTTGCGAGTCGCTGGATCGGCTGGGTCGTTGTCATCTCCCTCCTCAGCTGCGTTTTCTCTGCGCTTCCTCCCGGCGTGAATGAGGGCGCTGGAGACGCCAGGGACAGCTCCGTAAGTGCTCCACCCCGCGATTGACTCCTGAGACTGACCTCTGCTCCCAGTTCGGCTTCGGGATCGACCTTGGCTTCACCTCGACGAGCAGGATCGCGGTCGCGCGGAACGTCTCCGACACGAAGCTTGTCGAGTGCGTAGGCGCCATCGCTACGGGCGAGGACTTCGAGTGGACTTCGACTCGGATTTTGGCGATACTCGGAGAGCTGGTATATCAGGCGGAGGCGGCGACTGGGCTCGAGGTCAAGCAGGTGGTTGTGACTGTCCCGTCGACGTGCGTTTGCGCTCTTCTTTGCGCTATGTGAGCAGAACACTTACATCTCGGAACGCAGGGGATTTCCAGACGGTCCGGAGCGTCTCAGCCAGCGCGCAGCTCTTCAGGAAGCGGCCGACGTCCTCGGGCTCGAGATCCTGCGCTTTTTGAACCGTCACGCGGCCAACTTCTTGGCGCACGGTACCGAGGAATGGTACGAGGACGACCAGTACGCTTTCTTGCTCGAGGACGGCGCGCGAACGACGGCAATTTCGATCCTCCTGGTTGAGAACGACTTTGTCGACCTCCTCGCTACGTCTTCGCATGACAGCTCTCCCTCAGCCTTGAGCAGGCTCGATGCCTTATTTGTCGAAGCAAATATCACAAAGGAGCAGATCGTCGACCTGTGGTGAGTAGCTCATTGAGCTAGGTCTGCTCCAGCTCGCTGACCACCCTTCGCCACGCAGGATCATCGGCCCTCCCGCCAGTCGCTCTCAACTCCGCACCGAGCTCGAAGGTTTCTACGGGAGGACTTTTGGGGAGCATCGACTTCTTGTGGGCGATCCCGAAGAAGCAGCTGTGTACGGCGCAGCGCTCCAAGCTCGCACGCTCTCTCCTCAAGAACGAGACGACTGGTATATTCCAGTGACCATCATGATGCGGCCAGTCGGTACGTCTGTTCCTCTTCTTTCGCTTAAGTACCTACTGACCTCAAAATGCAGGGATAGACGTCAATGGCGAGATGGTCGTCGTCTTGCCCGGCTTCTCCGTGCTCCCCCTCACTCGCTCTGCCACCTTCTCCGTCGCCTCAGCGAATCAGAACGAAGGCGTCACCTTCAAGGTCTACGAAGGTCGCCGACGCAGGACCTCCGAGAATGTTCTGCTCGCGGCGTTCAACCTCGTCTTCGATGGGGACACCTCACTGCCGCGCGAGGTCAACGTGACCATGTCGATGGACCTGGAGGAAAGGTGCGCTCGTCCCGAGGTGTTCTGCGGTGCGGAGCTGATGGTGTTGTTTCGCAGCTTAACGATCACTGCGACCGAAGTCGGTATGGGGAGGAACGTGGAGATCCAGATCGAGCAGCCGTGGCCGTCTCGCGAAGCGTGGTATCTGCGGACTAGGTTCGATGTAAGTCACTCTCCCATCTTCCCTTCTTCCCCAAGCTGAATCTTTTTTTGCAGACCGAGAACGAGATGTTCGGCCTCTCGCCGGAGCGAGAAGCAAACATCCAAGGTCAGACTCGTTCCTCGCGGTTTTGGCGCGGTGCTGACGTCTCGCTCGCTCACGTAGCTGGACTCATTTTTGATCCTGCGTTCAAGGAGCCGTACTTTGTCGACTTCTCAGAGCGAGACGTCGTCGGAGACTCGAACTCGACGACAATTCGGAGGAATGAAGGGGAGCTATGATGAAAGATGAATCGCGCCTCGCCGTCAGCCGCTTAGTTCTTGAGACTCTCTGAATTTTGCAGCTCAGCGTGAGGTTGGAGAGAGCACTGGCGAGCGACTGGCCTCCATCTTCGCCCGCGCTGCGAAGCTTGTGCCCCTCAGCAGCTTCCTGATTCGCAAATGTTGGAATTCGCGGGGCTAAAAGCTAGTTGCTATGTACTGGGAGAGCTTAAGTACGAATTGCGATGGCTGCTTGCGATTGAACAGAACGGAATATTGGAACAGCTTTTCCAGCACCGAGCTTGGCTTTCTGCGCGCAATAGACGAAAGACATTCCTGCCTTGCGAGCGAGCCTTCAGCTCAGCCATCCTTGTCCTCAACTGTGTTACCGGGCTCGATAACGCGACGAGCAGACGAAACTGTGAAGGTCGAGGCTCGCTCTTCCTCTCGCTCTCGCAGAGCCTCGAATGCGAACGATGTGTGTTTATACAACAGCCTTCATTAAATCTATCCATCTTTCGTCGCTCGCCCGATCTATCGTGCCTCCTTCAGTGCTTCCCATCCATCCCCCACGAACCAACCCTCTTCGCTCCCGCCGAGCGCTTCGCGACGGTCTTCCCAGTCCCAGACACAGCAACTGTCGAAGAAGCCTCCATCAGTCCCTGTCGCAACCAAAGCAGAATGAGGAGGAACTCACGAGTCGTGGTAGGGAAGATGTGCCAGGTCTGAGTGCTCGTGACCGTCTGAATCACGTTCTGGCGCCAGGTGACGGTGACAGGTACAACGACGGTTGACACGGGCTTGAGGATAGTCTTGATTGAGATGGATTCGGCGACTGGAGAGGAGGAGGTTAGCTGAGCTCGCGAGGTGGAGGAACGAGGAAGACGCACTGGTCGTCGTGACGGGAGCAGCAACGGCCGTGGCGGTGACAGTTTCTGGAGAGGGTAAGGGTAAGTGGGATATGAGGTGAGGAAGGAGGAAGGACGTACCAGTGACGGTGAGAGCGGTCTCAGTCACGGTGACGGTGTAGGGCTCGACGACGTCCGCAACTGCAACCTTGGCGACGGCGGCGTACTTGCCAAACAGAGTAGGCTCAGCTTCGGGAGCGAAAGTCTCTGCGAGCGAGGCGACATGTTAGCGAGGAGGACGGCTGCGAAAAAGTCGAAAAAACGCACCAGTGGCGGCAACCTCGACTGTTTCGGTAGCCCAGGCGGTGACGGTAGACGCCTCGGTACACTTTGCAGCCTCGGTGAGAACGGAAGTGGCGGTCTCTGCGGTGAACCGAAGCATGAGCAAGGCGACCTGGACGAGGGGAGGAGAACGTACCCGTGACAGCGGGGAGCTGGACGACCGAAGTGGAGGTGGCGGTCTCAGTGAAGGTGAGTGCGGTGAGAGTCTGCGTCGCGAGGATCGTCTCGGTGACGACGATGGTCTTGTATTCGACGACTTGGGCGCTGGCGATGCAGCTCTTGGGCGAGGTGGGGTCGAGGGAGAAGCCGGTGTTGCTGCAGGCGGATTAGGATGAGCTGCGAGCGAGAAATGGCGATGCGAGGTCGACTCACCAAGTGAGAGCAGCGCTGCTGGTGCAGGTGGTGACGTTGGGGCCGCAGACGGATACGCAGGCTCCGTTCAGCTTGACCTCGTTCGTCTTGCAGGTCGCCGAGCAGAGCCTGGGGGAGTCGGTAGTAAGGAAGTAGTTGAGAGAACTGCGAAGCGGAATCGGATTAGCGGTGAGCGATGAGGTAGGTAGGGAGGACAGGAACGCACCAGGTGATGGGAGTGGAGTTGTCGGAGCAAGAGGCGACATTCGTTCCAGTACACAGGCGGCAGGCTCCGTCGACCTTGAACTCGTTGGACTTGCAGGTGGCGGAGCAGGTCTTGGTCCAGTCAGTCGTGAGGAAGAAGTTGGCGTTGCTGCAAAAGCGAGCGAGGTGAGCTTTCTCAGCTAGGAAACGTCAACGGCGAGAAGTTCTCACCAGGAAGTAGCGGCGTTGTTGAAGCAAGTGGCGACGTTGGCGCCGCAGCCAGGAACGCAAGTCCAGTCGACCTTGGTCTCGTTGATCTTGCAGCCCGCCGCGCAGCCCTTGGGAGAGTCGGTGGTGAGGAAGTAGTTGGTCGCGCTGCGATCGGCACGAAGATAAGCTGCGAGCGAGGAACGTTGTGCGAGGGTACGTACCAGGTGAGAGCAGCTCCGGTGGAGGTGCAAGTAGCGACGTTGGCGCCGCAGGCCGCAGCCACGGGAGAGAGCAGCCACGGGAGGCGCTGAGGATCCAGAAGAGAGCGGGGGCAATCATGGCAAAGGAATGTGGGGGTGAGGTGGGAACGGAGAAGCGAAGGAAGGGAGAGGTGAAGTGTGGGAGGAAGAGAGGGACTGGAGAAGAAGGGACGGTACTTAAAGGAGAGCGAGCTGGCAGCAGATTTTTGCAGATGTCTCTACCCACACCCTACACCCTGGGATCAAAAGACGGGAGTGCAAAAGAAGCTGCGTTAGGAAGGTTTGAGTTCGCCAGCACCTACAACACTCTCCTTTGATGAAACCGAAACAGAGACATTGAACAAAGCGAGTTGCAGAAAGAGCGCCGGATCGCTGGATACTTACGCAGATTCGAGAAGGAGTCGATCGTTCTTGCGAGCTATGTACATTGTACTCTTTCAAAGAAGGAACACGGCAGAGCAAAGCTCGCACGGCGGAGCTCCGACCTTTTGAGGTCGCAGACCAGATCCAGGGTCGAGAATAGACGGAACCCGCCCGCATCGAGTCGAGTGCTCCTTGTCGACGGAAACTTGCAGCAAAGGTCCCGATACAGAGCAGCTGGTCCCGAACAAGGGGAGGGAGAGGCTCCCTTGCCCACTCCATCGGCGCTCTTCCGAGGGAGGCTCCCCGATCAGCGCAGGACTGGCGATGGCGAGCTCAGCTCCGCGAGATCGCAAGTCTAAGGTGGGGCGCTGGAGAAGCTCGCTCGCTCAGCTGGACGAGTGGGAAGGGAGGAGGGGAGAGAGCACTGAGAGAGCCAAGCGCTGATATAATTTGACCTACTCACACCTGCGAAGTTAAATCGAATATCCTGACTTGCCGCCGCGAAGGCGGTGAGCTACTCCTGCTGCCCGAGAGCGCGCTGCAACGACTAGATGCTGAGTACGTCCTTCCAGACCTCTCCTCAGACGCCAGCTGACTCCCTCCCAGTCGTCGGCCTCACAGGTGGAATCGCCTCAGGTCCGTCCTCCGTTCCCCCGCGTTCCCACCCGTCTAATCATGAGCTCCCACAGGCAAATCCACCGTCTCCACCCTCCTCCAATCGCACCACATCCCCCTCATCGACCTCGACATCCTCGCGCGCCAAGCCGTCGCCCCGGGCTCGTACGCCCTCTCCGCTCTCGCCGCGCACTTCGGACAGACGATCCTCCTGCCCGACGGCGCGCTGAACCGCGAGGCGTTGGGCACGATCGTGTTTGGGAATCAGAAGGAGAGGAAGGTGTTGAACGGGATCGTGCATCCGGCGGTGAGGAGGTTGTTGGCGCGGGAGGTGTGCAAGGCGTGGTTGAGGGGGGAGAAGATCTGTGTCGTTGACGCACCGCTGTTGATTGAGGCGGGGCTGTGGAAGATGTGTGGAGCTATCGTGGTCGTCTATTGGTGCGTCCTTCTTTCGTCGCGGAGAGGTGGAGCTAACAAACGAGGTGAGCAGCTCCGAGACCCTGCAACTACAACGACTTCGCTCTCGCAACTCCCTCACTCTCGGCGAAGCCCAAGCACGGATAGGCGCCCAAAATCCCCTCTCCTCGAAACTCGTCTACGCCGACTACGTGATCGACAACTCGGGACCTCTGCAAGACCTCACCTCGCAAGTCTCGCGCGTCGTAACGAAACTCCAGGAGCGAGTGGGGTGGAGCTGGGTCGTTAGCTGGTTATTACCGCCGTGGGGGCTTATACGAGGCGCGTTGTTAGTGGGGTGGAGGTTGTGGATTAAGAGGGTGGGAAAGGACAAGGAGAGGAGGAAGACGAGAGGGGAGAGGAAGGGGGAGGAGATTGAGATGAGGGATCGGAGAGCGGGGAAGCTGTAGAGCGAGGGTTGATCGGCAGTTAGTATGTGCTATTCGTTTTGTAGGGCATCTGCGACATCGTTTCGTCGTGCGAAGGAAGGTCGCTGCGAAGCTGCTTCTCCGGACTCGTCAGCTTGTCGGCCTGGCTCTTTCGCTTCTCGCTGGCTGGTCTTCCTGCACTTGTTTCTCGTTCAGCTCACTCGGGCAGCTCCACTCCAACCACCCCAGGACCACCTCCGATCTCCTCATATCGCCTGAGCCTATCTCCGCGGGCCCGCCGTGGCCGAAGTTCAGCTCCCTCTGCTCCTCCCTCTTCTCACTCAAGAACAGAATGGCCCTCGCCCACCCCCAGCACATCCAAATCCCCTCTCTCGCCGGCATCCCCACCATCTTCTGTCCGTCCCCTCCCTCCCCCCGATGCGCCAACTGACGCAGCGCAGCCCACGGCCTCAAGCTCCCCGCGGACGCTCAGCTCGTCTACTGCTCCGGCCAGATCCACGCAAGCGGACCTGATAACACGCTTGTCACTGGGACGATTGGGGAGAAGACGGTGCGCTCGGCTATGGTGGGGTGAGGAGGGAGCTGATGAGGCGCAGACGTGTATCCTTGAGAACCTCGAGAAGGTGCTCCTTGCCGGCGGGTCTTCTCTCTCCCACGTACGTCTCTCTCCCTCTCTCCTTATGGACACTGCTGACGAGGAGGACTAGCTCGTCAAGGTCAACATCTACATCACGTCCTTCTCATTCTTTGCCGAGATGAACGAGACGTATGGGAAGATGATCCCGGACCCTAAGCCGCCGAGGACGTGTGTGCAGGTGGCGGGATTGCCGTTTGGAGCGGATATCGAGATTGAGGCGATTGGGTGGGCGGCTTGAGGGCGGTAGGGAAGGCGTGGCGGGAGGCGATGGGGAGGATGCAGTCGGCGTGCGTAGCTTTATTGGCAAGGAGCGGCTCGATGTTTGTGAGTGAGAGAAGAGTTGAGCAAGTTGGAGAGGAGACAGCTTGGAGAGGAACCTCGCTGCCCGAAGAGAGCTTTGTCCCTCCGCATTTCCGATCGTCGCAGAACAGCTTTGCATTAAACAGATCTCGAAAGTCATCTGCACCGCGCCGCAGGAACGAGCCAAACAGCGAATAATACCAGGGCAAAGAAGAACTAGGCCTCAAGAGCTCCGGCCGGGGCCCCGCTCCCCCTCCTCTCCCCATATCTCCCGTCCTCAAGATGCCACTCCAAACGCGCCTAACCAAGCTCCTCAACATCCGTATCCCCCTCGTCTCCGCTCCCATGACCGGCGTCGCAGGCGGCTTGCTAGCAGCCAGCGTAAGCCGCGCCGGCGCCCTAGGTCTGCTCGTGAGCCCTCCCTTGCACCGAGGAGGAAGCGGCGCTGATGAGATCGCAGGGTCATTTCGAAGGGGAGAAGCTTCAGGAACAACTCAGGATCGGACGGGAGGTGCTAGGACTCAAGGAGGGGGAGCGGCTACCGTGAGTTGGGAACAAATGGGGTGCGGTGCGGAGCTGACTCACGCAGGTTCGGGATCGGGATCATGGTGTTCGCTATCGAGGCGCCGTATGGAAACCCTGCTCTTGCGCCTACCCTCCTACGTGATGCTGTCGAGGCGCGACCTGCCGCTATTTGGATCTCGTTCGGGCAGGAGCTCGAGGGGCATGTGAGGGAGATTCGGAGGTTGGAGAAGGAGCTGGGAGGGGGGAGGATCCCGATCTTTGTGCTGGTTGGGACGCTGGAGCTGGGGAAGGAGGTAGCGGGGTGGGATCTCGTCGACGTTGTAGTCGCCCAAGGTGCGTCCTCCCTTCTCCCTCGTTGCTCTCGCTCACTCGTTGCAAAAGGTACCGAAGCAGGCGGACACGGTAACACGCACCTCACAGGCCTACCCCTCTTCTCCCTCCTCCCCCTCCTCCACGCCCACTTCGCAACCCTCCCCTCCCCGCCCATCCTCCTCGCCGCAGGAGGCCTCTCAACCGGCGCTCACCTCCTCTCCGTCCTCCCCTTCGCCTCCGGCATGGTAGCTGGTACCGCGTTCCTCGCTTCGCCGGAGAACATGTGGAGTGCGGCGCATAAGCGGAAGTTGTTGAGGAGTTCTTTGCAGGATACGGTGCGGACGATGGTGTTTGATAGGATGAGGGGGACGGAGGGGTTTGGGATATTGGTGGATGGGAGGGCGTTGAGAAATTTGTGTGTTAGTGAGGAGGAGGAGGGCGTCGGCGTTGGGGATTTGAAGAGGAAGTATGTGGAGAAGTTAAAGAATGGCGACGAGAAGATGGAGAGGCTCGTGATTTGGGCAGGTGCGTCGCTTCCTTTTCTGTAGATATGAACGCGCAGAGCTGACTTGGCTGGTACGCAGGAACTGGAGTTGGTTTGCTCAACGAAGAGCGACCTGCGGAGGTCATTGTGCGGGGAATTGAGGACGACGCACTGCAAGGCCTTGAGCAGCTTTCGCAGGTTCTCGTGAAATAGCCTCTGTCGTCCTACTCACCTCAGTTGAGTGGCGTTGGTGCAGCTCCAAGAGGTGCTTAAGTATCGAAATCGAAGCAGCCGACAGCCCAGTTCGCGAGATCGGACAGATACACTAGGTTTGTGAGAGCAGGATGAAGAGGAAGCGGTGCAAGTGTACCTCGTCGTGAGCAGCAGAGGTGACAGAGGTGTGCGCTGCAAACCGCCTCGAGAGTAGCGGATCGAAGGAGCAGAGCGAGCCTTCCTCCAGGTCGATCGCGACGCTTCCTGCAAGGGACGACAGCTGCTGTTCCAGGTCTCCAGACCAGTCCAAGAGCTTCACGCCAGGAGAGGACGAGATAAGTGACCGAGAGGAACGGGACCAACCCGTAACGGATCGCTCGACTCGACCTTTGTCTCCCTCCGCACCACCACCTCCGCTTCCCCTCCCCCCTCCACAGTTTCGCCCTCTCCCGCAACCTCCCTAGCACTTCCTCTAACCCCTCACCCTCGTCAGTCTCTCCCGAGGACGCCCCAAACCGCCCACAGCTCCCCCTTCCCTCTCCCATCACTTTTTCGTCTCCACCATGTCTCGCCAGTGAGCTCCTCCGCCCACCTTCCGTCCGCTCAGATAACTAACCTACACCCCCAGTGACCATACCCGCGACCCTTGGTGCGCCCCGCTCGCTCTAACCACGACGTGCCCAACAGCTGACGTCTCCTCTCTCCCTCTCTCAGCCCCTGGGTCATCCTGAACGATTTCGGCGGAGCCTTGTATGTCCCTCCTCCTCTTCCACCACGCTCCAGCTGACCCTGGTCCTCTCACAGCGCAATGGGCGCCGTCGGCGGAACCGTCTGGCACGGCATCAAGGGCGCTCGCAACTCTCCCCGAGGCGATCGGTTACTCGGATCCATCAGTGCGATCAAGGCGCGCGCACCGGTCGTCGGAGGCAACTTTGGAGTCTGGGGAGGACTGTTCTCGACGTTCGATTGCGCCGTCAAGGGGTACAGGCAGAAGGAGGATCCCTACAACGCTATCATTTCGGGATTCTTGACGGGCGGAACGCTGGCGGTGCGAAGTGAGTAGCTCGGAGGGAGGTGGGAAGGGGGTGGGAGCTGATGGTCTGTTGGGTGCAGGTGGACCAAGAGGAATGTTGGGATCGGCCATTGGTTGCGGAATCCTGCTAGGTGAGTCTCGGGAGCTTCAGGAGAGTGAGGACGCAGCTGATGCGACTGCTGCAGGTGTATTCGAGGGAGTCGGAGTGCTGGTCGGACGGTACGTAGCTCCTCTCCATCCCTGCGAGCCCTGCTGATCCCCCACCTCCAGACTCTTCGCCGAGCAGAATAAGCCTTGTCCGCTCCTCCCTCCGCTCCGCACTCCTCCCACTAACCCCTCGCGCGCAGTGACACCACTCGTCTCCGAACAAGCCCCTCCACCTCCCGCCGCCCCGACTCTCATGTCCGCCTAGATCCCCCCAACCTGCATTGCCACTACCAACTTCACAAAACCCCCACTCAGCCCCTTCCCCTCCTCGTCTCTCCACCCAAGTCGCCGAAGCAACTTTATCCTGTACGAACGGAATGGAAGGAGGGGAATCGCGAGGGACTGGCGGTGTAATGCGAATGAGGAAGGCAGTTTAAGAAGCAGTCGACGCGAGGTTCTCTCGAGAGAGCGTTGTATTTTAAAGATTGCGGTGGATACTATGACAGGATGGTGACAACAAACGACTGACGACCAAGGGGAAGATTAAGATGACCGACTAAACACCAACACGCCCCTCCCTGCTCCTCGCTTCTAATTCACCGCTCCGATCCCCATCGCCCCCGCGTACCGGCTCAACGCGATCTTGATCAACCTCGGATCCGTCTTGATCGCTCCTCCCAGCGCCGCCAGCACCTCCGCGAGCGGTCCCAGCTGATGAAGGACGAGCGTCGCAAGACAGTTCTCGATCCGAATGATGTACGACTCGAGTAGCGCCGCAAGTTCTCCGTCCGTCGCGTCGGGCCGAACGTAGACGAGGATAGAGGGGAAAATGGTGGCCGTCTTGCGCTTGTTGGCGACGAAGAGCTGCTGTTCGGAGGAGAGGGAGGGGGGAGGGACGCGCGTTTCGGGGTGGGTGAGGGACGAGGCGGCGGCTTCGAGGCGCTGGACGAGGCGGCCGACGTCCTTGATGAGGGAGACGTCGAGGATCGTAGAGCGCGGGTCGTACACCTCGGCGATCTGGACCTTGGCGTCCTCCTTGTTCGTCTTCTTGACCCGGTCGCGAAGGGATTTCGGCCAGAGGAGGGAGAGCGTCTCGGGCGTCTCGAGGCCCTTGAGACGACGTTCGCCGAGCTCAGAAATGCCGAAGCCTAGACGACGGAGGGCGAGAACTGGGGAGAGAGCAGAAAGTCAGTACTGGCGAAGCGAGTCGAGGAACGCGAGACTCACCATCGCGTCGCTCGTTCGGGTCGAGCATCTCCCAGCCTTCCTCCTCTCTCCTCCTTCTCCGCTGTCCCCCTTCTCCAACACCGGATCGATTCGATGATCCACGACGACCTCCTGGATGATGTCGATCACGTCCTGACTCGCGCTGATCTGTCCTCCCTCCGCGACCGCCGAGATCCTCGCCGAGCGGTTGACCATCGGGCCAAAATAGTCCATCCTCCTCGTAATCGGATCCGCCTCGCACACGGGCGCGCCCCAATGCATCCCCATCCGCACCGACAGTCCGCGGTAGAGGAGCTCGCCGCGCGAGTTGACGATCTCCTTCCCCTCCTCGCTGTCGAGGATCTCCTGCGGCCAATCCTCGCGAAGGAGCTCGAGCTGGACCGTGAGGCACCAGAGGAGGGCGGACGTGACGGTCGGGAACGAGACCATGAACGCGTCGCCCTCCGTCTTGACCTCGTACCCTCCGATCGCGCGAAGCTGTCGACGAAGAAGCTGGTTGTGCATCCTGATCGCCGTCTGCATTCCCGGATTCGCCTCCCAGAGCGCGGTCGAGTTGCGGATATCAGTAAAGACGAGTGCGACGAGGCCGACGGGAGGAGCGACTTCGCGGTCGAGGAGGTTGAGGTAGCGTTCGCCAGCGCCTTCCTCCCTGCCGCGTCGCATCGCCGCTCCCGACTTGTGAACGCCGTAGAATCCCTCGTCGTCGTGCCCGTGCGCGCGATGCGACCGGTAGTCCCGCTTCGCCTTGAAGAGGTCTCCAATCGCGAGGACCATGACCATGATGTTCTGCGACGAGCCGTACGAGATGGCGAGGTCCCGAAGCTTCGCCGCCGCCACCATCGGGTCGCTCCGTTCCGTCCTCGCGACGTCGACGGCGGCCTGGTACGACATGTGCTCCCAGAGGCCGCGGTTGGCGATGATGATAAACTCGTCCGTGTCGGCGATTTCGATCTCCTCGATGTTGGGCGAGACGTTGATGGCGGGGAAGACGTTGTAGAATCCGAACGACCTCGAGATGTCGACCTCGTCGTTGACGTAGCCGCGGTGCGAGATCCATCCTTCGGCGGTCCTGATCCTGGCAATCTCAGCGGCGTCGAAAGGTTCGTGCTTCTTGGCGACGAGGCGAGCGGATCCTCCTCGTCCTGCGACGACGGCGAGGGCGTTCCCAGCGTTCGCGACGTACATGCGCCGCTTGCGAATGTAGACGATGATACCTGCGGCGCCCGTGCGCGCCGAAGCCGACGCTCGATCGCTGAGACTGATCTCGGAGTCCTTGCGACGAGATTCGAGGGCGGGGAGGAGGGTGTTGCCGTAGTCGCGGTTGATGCCGAGAAAGGCTCGACGAAGGGCGTCGCTGGTGACTTCTCCGCTCTTGAGGCGCGAGAGCTCGAGGGTGAGGACGGCGGTGAAGTTGGACTGGAGGTACTTGACGAGCTTCGCGCCCGTGTTCTGCCCCTTGTTGACGGCGTCGAAGAGTCCGAAAATCGCCTCGTCCTCCTTGGAGCGGAAGCGGGGGACGACGATGTCGACGAGGGAGAGGGTATCGACGCGACTGCCGAGCGTGTCGGCGATTCCATAGCCCATGTTGTTGAGCTCCGAGCCCGACGTTCGTACTCGACGATCTTCGCTCTCGTCCGGCGTCGTCGGGATCATAAGCGTGACGTCCATGAGGCCGAGGACGCGGAGCTTGTCGAGGGCGCTAAAGTCGGCCATGTTGCGTCGCTTGCCAGACCGGGGCGCGGCCGAGACCTCGTTGTTCTGGTGGCCGGGCTTGATCTCGAGGCGCTTGTTGCCGGAGAGGTTGAGGTACCGCAGCTCGAGATTGAAGTTCCTGCGTCAATCGGAATAAGCGCGTTGTTCAACGAAAGAGGGGGAGAGACGCACCAGTTCCAGTCGTACGGCCAGTTGGCGATGTTGTACTTGAGCACGTTGCTCCCGACGTCGAGGGCGAAGAGGCGCTTGACGTTGGAGAGCTCGGCGGGGAGGGTTTGGAGCTTGTTGCCGTTGAGGTAGATGAGGCGGAGGTTGACGAGCCGCTCGAGGTCCTCCGGGGGTAGGCTGGTAAGCTTGTTCCCGGAGAGGTACAGCTCCTCGAGTTGCTGGCACTTGAAGAGACTCGACGTCGGGATCTCGTAGATGTCGTTGAAGCTGAGGTTGAGCGTCTTGAGCTCTGTCATGAGCGAGATGGGGGCGAAGACGTCGTCGCCGAGTCGATTGTCGCCGAGGTAGAGCTTCTGCAGGCTCAGCGCCAGCGGAGGTGCGATCCGACCTTGCCCCGTCGACGGCGCCTTCGAGATCGTCGAAAGCTTCCGAACGTCGAGCTCATCGACTCCGCCGTCGACCTGCTGGCTCGTGAGAGGGACGTCCGGGAACTCCTTGAGCATGTTCGAGCTCGCGTTGAGGACGGTGAGCTGCGAGCACAGCCAGATCTCGGCGGGGAGGTTGGAGATGTTGTTGCCTGAGATCTGGAGCGTCTGAAGGCGCTGTAGTCGACCGATGCTGGCGGGGAGCTCATCGAGGATGTTGTTCTTGATCGAGAGGTTGACGAGGTTGGAGAGGGAGCCGACGCCTTCGGGCAGGACGCGAACCTGGTTGCTGTCGAAGATGAGGTTCTCGACCGATCCGAGGTGCTGGAACATGTCGGTGGCGAGGGAGGAGAGTTTGGCGAAGGAGAGGTTGAGGGAGGTGAGGGTGCTGCCGGTCCCGTCGAGCTGGAACCTCGTGATGGAGTTGTTCGAGGCCGTCAAGATCCGCATGAACTCCCAGTTCGCGTGCAGGATCGACGCCTGGTTGTACTCGCACCGGAGGACCTCGAGCCGTGCGACGCCCGAGATGGCCGACAAGTCGGTAATGACGTTCCTTCGACAGTCGAGCTCCTTGAGGTGGATGAGGGAGGAGAGTGTCGCAGGGAGGGAGTTGATCGTGTTGGCGAGGAGGACGAGTCGCTCGAGGTTCTGGAGTCCGCCGATCTCGGGGGGGATGACGGTGATCGTGTTGAAGGAGACGTCGAGCTCGACGAGCGGGACAATGTCGCAGACGACGCTGGGGAACGAGTCGAACCGGTTGTTGGAGAGGTTGAGGTACTTGAGCATCTTGAACCGGTCAAAGTAGTCGGGAACGTTCCAGAGTCGGTTGTTGTGGCACTTGAGCGACGTGAGCTCTCCTAGCTCGTCGAGAGCGATGTGCTCGAGCTCGACAATGTGGTTGTTCGAGATGTCGAGGCGCGTGAGGCTGAAGCACTCCTTGACCGCCTGCGGGATTCGCTTGATGCCCATGTGCGAGAGGACAAGCTCCCGGAGCGACGTGCAGAGCTGGACGAAGTCGGTGGGGAGGTCGAAGGGACGATTCTTGGAGAGGTTGAGGCTGACGATCTCGTGCGCGTGGCGGTAGAGGAAGATGGGGATCGTCTCGACGTTGCGGCCAGAGAGGTCGACGAATTCGAGGCTTTCGCCGATGTCGTCCTCCTGCTTGCGGACGTCAGCGAGTGCGCGGATTTACTGAGCGCAGAGTAGACTTACTGCGGCCGATAACGAAGCATTCGGCGCCTTGTAAACTAACTTGCAGAGGTACGAGTTGTCCTCGCGACCGAGGTCCTCGAGCTTGTCGAGCTCCGTGTAGCCAGCCTGCTCGAATCGACGCTTCTGGAGAAGAACCGGCCTCTCGTTGGGTCCCATTCGACGCTCTGTGAACAGCAGGCCAGTCAGCTCCCTGGCTTTCTCGCATTCAAAGGCGAGCCAACGCACCAAGTCCTTTCTCGCGCAAGTATAGAGCGTGCCCCGAGTTCGAGTTGACCTGAAACTTCCTCCCCAGCGTTGCGACGAGCTCGGAAGCGGTGACCGTGAGAGGAACAGGGAGGGTCGAAAAGGTCGAATCGGGTCGAAAGACACGAATCATGAACTGCAGTCCTCGAAAAAGCGTCAGCCTCGTCCACATGCACCAGCCCAAACACCAACTCACGTTCTTCTGCCCGCTCTTCGAATCCGCCGTCCCCGGTCTCCCCGACTTGCCCGACCTCACAGGCCCTCCCGTAATCCTCAACCCCAATCTCTGCACCGGCTCTCCATCGCCCCCAATACTCCCTATCTCACTTTTCGTCCTCATCGACGCACTCTCCAACTCCTCAAGCTCCTCCAACGTCGCTCCATCATCCACCTCCTCCTCGGAAGAATCGTGCTCCGCAGCTCCATTCTCCCCCTTGACCGCCCACGAATCCGGTGCCGTCCACGCCGCCGTCCCCTCGCGCACACTCGCGCCAGGGGGGATGGACGCCTTCCTATCCGTCCCTGAAGAACCTATCGTCGTCTCCGTCGTCGAGGAGAACTTGCGCATAAGTTCCGGTCGACTAGGCATGAGCGTAAGAGGCGAAACGGGCTGCTCCCTCGCGAGGACCGAGAGGCCCTGTCCGTTCGGAGCCCAGAATCCTCCTGTAGGGTTGTTGACGCCTAGGAGGGAGCTGGAGAAGGAGTTATCTCGCGTTCGGCGAGAGGGGTCGACGGCTACGGGGAAAGAGACGCCTCCGTTGGGGTCTACGGAGGAACGGCGTTGAATGAGGGAAGGGCGGCGGCGTGGGTGGAGAGAGGGGTCGAAGCCTAGGCCTAAGCCTGAGGCGGAGCGAGGGGAGGCACCGGAGGAGAGGGAGGTGTTGCGTTCGAAGTAGGGGGAGAAACTGTCTGGGTCTTGAGTGGCTGATAGGGAGGAGAAGGAGGGGCTTCGCGAGTCGTGAGAGATGGAGCCGTTCGCGCTGGCGATCGCGTCGAGGTTGACGATGCCTTCCATCGAGTCGAGGTTCGTGTCGAGCGAGATTTCGGGATCGACGTTGAAGACGCTGGCGAGTCGCGGGGCGTGTAGGGCGTCCTTGGGAGGAAGAGAGGGCTTCTTGCCGGGTCGTTTGACGGACTTGCTGTTCCTCAGCAGCATAAGGTCGGCAGAGTAATCGCCTCGCGCTTGAAGTTTGGCGGGGAGAGTCGAGCTGTCGAAGGACTGGGGTTGAGACGTTTCTGGTCCTGATGGACCTGTACGCATCATCAGTCCTAGGACAAGGTCGCTACGGAAAGTCCTCACCCTCTCGCAGGTTCCCCCTGCTCGTCTTCCGCTTGAGCAAGCTCATGAATCCTCCCTTCTTCCTCTCCTTCACGCTCGCCCCCGACCCTTGCACCTCCCCGTACGACTTGCTCTTGCTCGACGAAGCCCTGAGGTTCGAAGTCGAAGCCGACCTCATCTGCGGCGACGCCGTCACCTTCATCCTCTGCATCGCGCGAACCAACATCAGTCCCCCTCCCCACGCACCCAGAGAGAGGGAGAGCTTACAGCATCGGAATAATCCCAAGGAGCTATCGACTCCCCAACGCCCACACTCCTCGGACTCGCCGGCTCCGACACCCCCAGCGGCACCGGCGCTCTCACCCCCCACCCCTCCCAATCATCCGCCATCCCCACCGTTCCCCCTCCTCTACTCCCCGCCAGATCCGCCCCCACTCCCAAAAGTTGCGCCTGCTTCGACCCCCTCACTACGAGAGGCGCTACGCCGTCGAACGTCGTTAGAGTAGGTGGTGCGGAGGTAGAAGAGGCGTAAAGTCTTGAAGAGGAGGCGTAGGCGGCGGAAGGGGTTAGAGAGGAGGAGGACGCGTAGGGGTGTTGTTGGTCTGCTTTCGACGTGCGCGCGGCGGGAGATGGAGGGTTGGAGAGCTTGGGTTTCCGACCGAACTTGCTTCCGCTGCTGAAGAGACCGTGCTCGCGCTTCTTGCTGCTGTCCCCGTTCAGCGAAGCGGCGTCGCTAGCTTGAGGAGACCATGCGGTCGACTTGGAGGGAGGAGTCTGCGCGAGGAAAGGAGGTCGACTGTCCATCGCCTCGTGCACGGCGCTGGTGGATGCGAGCGCGGAGGAGCGTGAGGAGGCGGAGGAGGCGAGGGAGGACGAGGGCCTGTTGCTCGCCGCTGGCGCTGGAGGGGTGTGTCGCCGTCGAGAGAGCCCGGCCTCGAGAGTCGCTGGCGTGGCTCCTGAGACCTTGTTGAGCTGACGAGGAGAAGCTCGGAGACGGAGGGAAGCGTGGCGTGGAGAGAGACGATCTCGAGGGCGTGAGGTGAGCAGAGTCCAGGCCACAGCCCCGCTAGTCTTCTCTCCGCGGAAGAGACTAATGCACTTTCCTTCTCTGGAGTGGTGCTGCCGTGGGTACTGGCCAGTGTGTACACTCGTGGGTGAAGCAGAACTACCGAATCCATCGCACCGAAAGAACGACATCAACGCATTAGGCACTGCACTCCCTCGCTCCGCGAACCTTCGCACTTCGCACACCCTACTCAAACCCTCTCCTCCTCCCCAACCATCTCTCACTCCTCCTTCTCCTCTTCCACCTTCGCAGCTGATTCCCCCGCGATTTTCCTCAGCGCCGAGCTCACGAACGAGCTCTGAATCATCCTGGGATTGACCTTTCTCCCTCATCAGCCCCTTCACCAACAGACGACCAAGGGAGAAACCCGCACCTCGTACAACGCCATCAACGACGCCATCGCCACTGCAAAATACGCCACGTCCCCATTCCTACCTCCCGCATCAGCTCCTCCACACCCGAGAGCTCAGAGAGAAAGACGCACTTGACGTTCCGAACCTTCTTAGTGCGAACGAGGACGTCCCACCAGCAGGGAAGGGCGAGGCGGGCGGAGTACATCCCCAAGTCTGTGGCGCGGGTTTTGGAGCTGGTACCCAGGGTCGTTAGGGAGACCCAGAGGCCGGCGAGGAAGCCCTATGTGCGGTGGAGTTAGCTGGTGCGACCTGAGAGAAATGGAGGGCGTGGTTGGAGACGGAGAGAGGAGGGGGGGGGGGGGGGGGGGAGGAGGGAGGAGGAGGAGAGAGGAGGGAGGGAGGGAGGGAGGGAGGACGCACCTGGAGGTAGAACCGCTTCGTCGGCAAGAATCCATTCGGAAGGTACTTCTGGAACAAGCAGATCGTCGACCAAGCCGTCCCAATCGACAAGCTCAAGAACGCCGAACTCGTTACCGTACTCGTAACCGCCGCCAGGATCCCCGATTCCGGACTGCGTCTCCATCAGCTCCCTTCCTCCTCGCTAATCGACGGACCTCACTCTTTGACAAACTTCCTCCAACGAACCGCTGTTCCGAGCAGAGCGAGCGCACCAAAGAATTTCGTCGCGCTGCGAAATTCGGCTTTGACGAACCCCTCGAAAACGCTCCTACAGCTCACGGTATGCGGGTGCAAGAACGCACATACGAGCTTCTTATGCCCCGGATGCGTCTCCTCCAAAATCGGCAGTACCTTCCGGACGTACTGATCCGGCGCGAACGCTTTCGCTGACGAAGGGTGGAGGAGAGGGGAGTGGTACGGCGGGTAGTGGGAGCGGGCGGAAGAGGCGATTGCGGAGACGATTTCTGAGGGAGTGGACCAGGGAATGGAGGGGTGGGAAGGGGGTGAAACGTAGGCTGTTGAGTGGCGGAGGATGAGGGAGGAGTAGGAGGAGGGGAAGGAGGTGGGGTCGAAGACGAAGGCGTGCAGGAGGATCGCGTTGGAGGCGCTGCATCGCGTTGGAGACGCTGCTACGCGTAGATTCGTTAGCATTCGTAGGGAAGTTAAGAGGAGAGGACGAACGCGAAGATAAGGTGCCCGCCCCACCACCACCTTCCCTCTCGCATCGCACGAGGGACAGCTCCCTTCGCCACCAATGCCCCCCAGTGCGTCTGCATTGTCCTCGTCAAAACATACACCGCAATAGAAGTCCTCCTTTGTCCTCGCCCTTCGATCAGCATCGCCGGAGCTGCGATCAGAGCCGCCATGAAGGGTGCGAGCGCCGGGGATCGCAGGAATTTGAGCAACGTGGCTCGGATCCGAGGGCGGGAGAGAGTCGAGGGGGCGGAATGAGGGGGACGTGGTACAAGGGCGGTGATTTGTCGGAGGTAGGCGAGGGAGAGGCGATAGATGGCGGAGTAGGAGGAGACGAAGGCGGCGAGGCGGAGGGCGGAGAGGGAAGGAAGGTCACGCAGGAACTGAGAGGAGCGTTTACGCTTGAGGATTCCGATGAGGATATTCTCATAGGCGTTGGTGACTCCATAAGCGAGTAGGAAGAGCCTTAGAGCTCTGCGAGAGACGCTGGGGAGGAGTGCGTCTTCGGCTGCCGCAACCGTCGCTTTGACGTCCGAACGAGGTCCATCTTTGGGCAGGCGAGGTAGCTTGAGTGGCGCTCCTGCCTTGGTGGCGTAGGTCTCGAGGCGGCTCGACAGGGAGAGGTACTCGTCCTTGGTTACTGGGGAAGCCAGTGGTGAGTCGGGCCGAGAGAGGCCGCAAGAGGAAGAACGTACAGAGGTAAGGCAGCGCTTGCTCGAGGAGAGGCACCATCTTGGTGAGCTCACTCTGAGTATAGCTGAGTTGGCAGCGCGTGGGGGACGGAGAGAGGCAGGCGCCGACGCAGCCCAAGCCTGCTGCCTCAGTTAACTCAGTTCCTGAGCCGCTCTGGGCTCTTCCTCCTCCCACTTCCCTCCCAACTCCTTAACTTCTTTAAAACAACAGTAATCTCTACAGCGCCCGCTCCATAGCCACAGCTGACCTCGCACCAGTGTCTCCCCTCGCTGTCGGCCAGACCATCCCCTCCGGTAAGGCCTCGTCATCACCCTCGAGAGCTCCACTAACGCCCCGCGCAGGAGAGTTCGGATACGTTCCCTACTCCCCTGAGATCGCCGACCCCTCCGTCGTACGTCCTCTCCTGCTGCTCGCAACGCGCTGGCTGACACAGCTCGTCATCAGTGCGGTCTCCCCTCCAAGGTCTGCTGCTCCTCCTCCTCCACCGATCCTGCGCTGACTCGAGCAGGTCACCACCGACTCATGGAAGGGCAAGCGTATTTGCATCGTAGGCGTACCCGGAGCTTTCACGAAGGTACGCCTCCTCCATCGTTACTCAGCCCCCCGCTCACCTATCTCCGCGTAGACCTGCTCCGAGAACCACATCCCTCCCTACGTGGCGCACTACGACGAGCTCAAGTCCAAGGGTCCGTCCGTCCCTCTCTCCCATCTCCAACTGAGCTAAAACCCCAAACTACAGGCGTCGACGCAGTGTACTGCATCGCCTCGAACGATCTCTTCGTCCAGTCCGCCTGGGGACGCGTCCTCCACACTGAGGACAAGGTCGTCATGATCTCTGACTCTTCTCTCAAGTGGCTCGGAGAAGCTGGCCTCACTCAGGATCGTGCGTTCGCTCTCGCTGTCGAAGGAAGGAGGGAGCTGATACGCTACACAGTCTCGCACGTTGGATTCGGAATTCGTTCCGCTCGTTTCGCGGCTATCATCGATGACCTCAAGGTACGACCCACGCGAGGTGCGGTAGGACCTAGCTAACCCCTCGCAGGTCACCTACATCGGCATTGAGGGTGGACCCGGTGTCGGACCTTCGGGCGTCGAGGCGGTTCTCGCCAAGCTCTGAACGGGCTTCGATCCCATATCTGCTCAAACTGAGGCGCGGGAGGGGGACTGGCAGTAGCTGGTGCTTCGAGCGCGTAATCTTAGGAGCTTTTTACTGGATTGAGGGACTCGAGAGCGAGAGCGAGAGCGGCTGGGGTTGTCGAGGGAGCGGTCGTCGAGAGCGAGCTGGCTAGTCGCAGGAGCACCGGCTGAGATCTTAGATGAAGAGTGGGGTTGCGATGATGCTTCTACACGAGTGCCCTTGAAACGAGGCGCGAGCTGGGCAGCAGCACTGCGAAGATTAAGTCAAGTCAGCTCCTGCTTCCCCTCCCCCTTCCTGCAAAGGCTCACCTTGCTACCCTCTCCTCCTCCATCCCAATATCGCACTCACTTCCCCTCAACCAACGCCTCCAACTCCCTCATCTCCCTCCTAACCTCCTCCCTCTCCCTCCCAATCCTCCTCTCCTTCTCCCCCAACGTCCTCTCATAATCCCCCTCCTCCATCTTGCTAACCGGACTAACCCTCGCCAGCCCATCCCTCAACCACCCCACCCCTCCTCCAATCAACCTATCCGACCTCTCACTGAACGTCTCGCGACTAGGGACGTTCGGTCGAGGATCTGCAATGTCCCTCGTGTACGTCGGTGGCGTCTCCCCTGGCACCATTTTTTTCCCCGCGTCCAATTCCGCTAGAACGCGTTCACGCTCCTCGGCCCACTGGATCGTGCGGATCCTCAACAACCCTCCCTCATTGACGATCCCCTGCAACACCGTACAGCCTATTCCGAGCGTCAACCCCGCGCGAAAAACGCCTTTGGGGCCACGGGTGAAGTAGGAGAATAGAGCGCCGGAGGAGAGGCCTGCGAGAGAAGTGGAGAGGATATTGTGTGTGCGCGGAGAGGCGGGGTGGGGAGAGAGAGGAGAGGGGTGGAGGGAGAGGGTCGTGAGGAGGGGGTGGAGGAGGTATTCCCTTATGCCTTCGCGGCGTTAGTGCGAGTCGGAAGAGGGAGAGGAGGGACGGACTGAAGAAGGTGAAGGAGAAGAGACCGGTGTTGAGGCTTGTTCGGAAGGCGGCGGGGATGGCGGGAATGTCGCGAAGGACCCCGATAGTGGAGCCTGTTAGGACGCCTAGGACAGCTGCAGGGGGGTTAGGAAGGGGCGTTAGGGGGGGACGGGAGGGACGGACTGAAAGTTGCTGTGCCGAGGACGACGTTGGTCGGGGCGGTTTTGAGAGTGTGTTCGAGCAGGGGTTGCTGGTGGGAGCTGGGGCGGGGGGTGGCGGGCGGTTCTGGCTGGGCTGGAGACATTGCGAGCGGGAGAGGTGCTGGGTAAGAGGCTGAGGAGCAGGCGCCGGTCGACGCGATTCGTTCAAGGCGGCCCCAGAGCTGTGTCTTCGTTCCCTCTCTTCTCTGACAGTCGCGAGCTAGGTATTCCTACCTAGCCAGGAGATAATTACTGGGCCACACGCTCAGAGCTGCGAGAGTAAAGCCAGGGAGCGAGGAAAGAGCTCATTAACGCGCCCGACCGCTGCGAGTGCACTGCCCGATCGTGGTCTCTTCTAGCTCATCCGCTCAACCTCAACACTCAACACTCTACCTTCTACGTATTCTCGCAGGCCGAGATCCACCCGTTCGCCAACCCTCAGCAAGCCTCCGGCACTCTCAACACCCCACACCCACCCCGCTTCTAACGACTCTCCCCTTTCACCTCCTCTCGCCATGGGAATCGGCGGATGGTTCGTAGGCGAAGGGCGTGATGCGCGCGATGCAGTCAAAGAGCTGTGCGTGCTTTTCCTTCGGCGGCGATGAGAAGGGAGGGAGCTGATGCTGCGTACCAGATGGGTGTTCGCGAGGACGCATCGTTGGAAGAGGACGGGGAAGAAGGTGTTCAAGAGGAAGTACTGGGGTGAGTGGGGATTCCTATTGAGTGATACCGCGGACACGGAGAGCTGGGGAACACTGAGAGGACGAGTGGATCGGACGGGATTCAGGAGGTAGTGGGAGCAGCGATCCAGGTGCTAACCCTCTGGACCGCGCAGGCTGGTGGCTCATCCTAATCATCATCACCGTCGCCTCCGTTTGCCTCTCCCTCTACCGCGACCAGATCATCACCGCCTTCGCTCCTCACAAGGACGACATTATCAACTACCCCGCCTCCTTCGTCTACCCCGTCCTACTGCTCATCGCTATCTCGTTCCCGCCTCTCTTTGGACAAGAACTCGTGATTCTTGTCGTGGGCGTGATCTGGGGGCTTTGGTACGGATTCGGTGAGTCGAGCTTTCGATTTCAAGAGCGAGAGCTGATGCGAGACTGCCGACAGCGATCGCGTGCGCTGGTGCGTTCCTTCAACGTTCCTCGGCGAGAAAAACAGCTAACCAAAGTTTGCAGGGACGTTCCTGGGAGAGCTGGCGTGCTTTTTTGTCTTCAAGTACTTTCTCACCGCGCGAGCTCAAAAGTGCGTTTCTTTCGCAGCTCGTGCTGGTTGCGGTGCTGACCTGCGATTCTAACAGGATCGAAGACGAGAGCGTTTTCTACGCCTGCTTGGCTCGGCTGATGCGTGACGGCGGCATTGGGGTGGTCATTTTGATGCGGTACTCTGCGGTACCAGGCCACGTCGTGACGGCTGTCCAGGTACGTCCGGCCCTTTGCGATAGCCTCTAAACAAAGCTCACCACGCTTCCTAGTCCACCGTCGGAATGTCAATCTGGCTCTATTCTATCGCGGGTTTGTCGCTCCACCCTCTTTCTGAAGAACACGCGCTGATCTACCTGCGCCTCCCAGTCGTCGCCTCGCTGCCGAAACAGTTCGCTTTCGTATATCTGGGTGTCATCTTGTGAGCTTCCCCCCCGCCCGTTTGAAGCACTGAACGTGAGCTGATACCACCTTCGCAGCGGCTCTAAAGTCGGCGACCACGCGACCGAGAGCGAAGCAGATGCCGCTCAGCGCGAGCGATACAGTACGTCGCCCCGCCTATCTCCCCCCGTACCCTACTGACCTTCCCACAGTCTCCTACGGAGTCTTCCTCGCCACGATCCTCTCCACCATCGTGGCGATGTACGTCGTACGTCCCCCTCCTCCCTCCTCCCTCCTCCCTCCTCCCTCCTCCCTCCTCCCTCTAACCCCCGCAACAGATCTGGATGCGAGCGCGCCGTATCTACCCCGACGTAGCGCGCGAGTACGAGCAACGTAAATTCCTCACCGAAGAAGCGAAACGTCTCGCCGAAGCTCCGCCACTCGAGCGAGTGCGACACGAATCGTTGGGCATGTCGATGGGCCGCGAGGTCGAGGGGAGGAGTAAGGAGGGATTACTGGAGGGGGATCTGGAGAAGGGGGAGAGGGAGCATAGGGAGGTGGTGTATGGTGGGGGGGAGCGGGTTGCCGACCTTCACGCATGTGGCGCTCGGGACGTCGTATGATGCTCAGGAGCAGTATCCCCCGTACAGGCATTTACCGATGGGGAGTGAGGGGGCGGAGGTGTATCAGGGGATTGGGCCGTATGGGGGCGTGACGAGCTATGCGATGCCCGAGTGAGTCGTTTCGGTTCAAGTCATGCGAGGACGGAGGGCTGACGGTTAAGTGGCGTAGGTATAGGGTGCGGAGATAGCGAGATGAGATGGACACTTTGTAGGGACGTGGCTTTAACGAACCTGTGCTTTACGACGACACAGATCGCGGTCGAGCGAGTGAGCGAGAGAGAGGTCGAGCAGCGGATGCTCGGTGTACCTCTGCTGTTATGAAGATGATATCGCTGTGCGAGCGAGCGAGAGAGCAGAGAGGTCAAGCGAACACACTGCATTCCATCCTCGCTCTCAAAGGGTCGGCATCTTCATCGAAACCCCCTCAACTCAGTCAGCGCAGTTCCTCCAGCGCCCTACTCAGCTCCCCATCCTCCGCACTAAGGGCCTTAACCTCCCCCCCAGCAACAGGGAACAAGAATCCCTCATCCGCATCGCACGTCGTCCCGTACTCAGGCACCTTGCCCTCGAGGAAGTACGCGCGAGCGACTTTGGCGGTACAGAGTGAGGGGTGAGCGAGGGAGCAGTGGCCGAATCTGTGCTTTCGTTAGCTGGGAGGGAGGGGAGGGAGGGAGGACGAACCCGTTTTGGATGAGGAGGGAAGCGCTCTCGGGGGCCGAAGCCTGCGGACATGGATCGTGCGGCGGAGAGGGGAGTGACGGGGTCGGCGGTATTGCTGAAGAAGAGTACTGGGAAGCTGTTCACACCATCAGCGTCGTTCCGTGCCGGAAAACGAAGCGACGTACTTCGTCTTGCGAAGCCCGTCTTTGATAGTCCAGGGACCTCGGTACGCCTCGATAGCTTTGTGTCGCCAGCGTCGACATTGAGAGACCCAGATAGCCCAGATCTCACCGGTGGGAGACTTGGAATCGAGTTCGTGGACATAGGATGTGAGAGTGGAGATGGAGGTGTCCTGCGAAGCGCGGTCAGTTCTCGCTCGCTCGAGTACAAGTCGGAGAGCGAACGTTGAGAGCACGTGTATCGGTGTCGGAGCACATGATTGCCTGCAGTACGGAATCAGTCTCTGCCGAAGAATGCACGAGAGAGGGAAAGAACGCACAGCGGTCGAAGCCATCGAGCTCTCCATCGAGCGGTGGAAAACGTTGTCGAGCGGATCCTTGCGCTCCATCTCGTCGTTGTGGTTGTTCATCTCGTAGAGGAGCGTTCCGTCGCCTTTCTCAAGAGCTGCGAGAGCGGTAGCGAGAGCCGGCCTGCGATCGTCGTTAGCCACACCCTTGAACGAGGGAGAATGGCGCACCAAAACTTGGGTGCGTAGAGGCCGTGAAAGATCTGCAACTTTCGTGAGAATTGTAGAGTGTAAGGAGAGGGAGGACTCACAGCGTACTTGATATCGGAAGCTCCGAGGCTCCCAGGTCCGACCTTGGACTTCGCAACCGCCACAGGCCGTTCCCTCAACCTCTCCACCATATTCTCGACCCTGCGCTGTATCGTCTTCGAGGCTCCTGCGACATCTTTCGTCGCGTTCGTTGCGAGCGCGCATCCTGCAGGCCCGCAGCAGGAGTCGCAGGCATCGAAGAAGCCGGCGTAGGTCTTCGAGGTGTCGGACATTCCGCTGCGACCCCAGTCCCAGAAGTTGTTGGTATAGGAGGCTGCGTCAGAGACACCGTCGAGGAGAACTCCTGCGAGAAAGCAAGGGTCAGTGAGGATGCGGAGGAGCGAGGAGGCGAGCGAACGGTGGACGAGGTCTGGGAACATCGCAGAGAACGTCGCGCCGAGAATGGTGCCGTAGCTGTGGCGACTCGGTCAGTTCCTGCTCGCTAGGATGAACGAAAAATTCACCTGAATCCCCAGTACGAGAGCTTCTCCTCTCCAATCGCCTCCAAGATCCTCTTCATATCCCGCACCACAAACGCCGTCGAGCTGCTCCTCAGCAGCATCTTCTCCCCGTTCTCCTCGCATGCTCCATCCAACGCTTCGGTGAAAACGTCCAGCTGGTTAATCCACTTCTTCTCCCCCTCCGCATCGCCCTCAAAGTCGGAAAGGAGGCCTAGCTTCTCGATGTCGCGAGCGAAACGAACGCCGTCGCCAGCGGTGGGGAAGCATTTGAGCGCGGGAGAGGTGAGGTTGACGGCGCGTGGATCCCAGGAGAGGAGATTGTAGCGTCCTTCGAGGATCACGGAGAGGGCCTTGCCGGCGCGAAGGACCATCGAGGTGCCGCTTCCTCCTGGCCCGCCTGGGTTGATGCTGTGGCGGCGTTAGCTTGCGCCTCGTTTAGAGAGAGGGCACGCACAATAGACTCCCGAGCTGCTCGCTGAGCGGTGCCGTGGCGGGCAGCATGCGGAGTGCCATGGAGACTGTCTCGTTCGCGAGAGGCTGGGAGTAGTCCATCGGCACGGCGAGGTAGGAGCAGAGTGTCTCTGTAACATCTGGGCAGGGAGACCAGGGGAGAATGCCGCGAGGGTTGTAGATGGGTGATGGCGAGGAGCTGGAGGGGAGCTGGTGGATCGAGATGAAGGCGAGGAGTGGGAGGAGAGGGAGGAGGAGCGGGCTGGGGGTGCGGCGCCGAGGGGAAAGAGGAGCCGTAGCTGTCGTCGGTAGGAGAAGGCCCTTCTCGTTGTTGTCCATCGTGTCGTTCTGGAGAGAGAGAGAGAGGAGAGCGCAACACGCGGTCCAATTGGGCCAGGATTTAGCGGGCGGACATTGCGCGGACTCCGCTCATCCCTCTCTGTTTCGCAGGTTGCTGCTCGAAATACGATTGCTTCAGGAAAGGGTAAGCTACTACAACGATAACCTCCAAAAGCACAACAAATCCTCTTCCTCCCTAACGCACGATCGCTCCCTCAGACGCCACCCTGAACCGGCAGGGACGACGTCCTCGTCCTCGGCCGCAAAGTCCCTCCATCCCCACTCCCATCCAACTGCGACTCCTCCAAAATCCCCACCCCCTCCCACCCCTACTCCTTGTTCTCAAACTCGACCGCCGTGCTCTCGACGAGCACACCCTCCCCGCCCACCGGAGTCGACGACGAAGGACTAACGACGACGACGCTCTCGTCCTCCGGCGTCTCCACGACCTGGTCCTGCGACGGCCTCGTCGACATCGCCCCAGCGGCGGCGGTGTACCACGACGCGTCCCTCGACGGCGAGCTCTCCCGCACCGGTTCCTCCTCCCATTCCTCGTCGTCTCGCTGCGGAGAAGTCGATACCAGCCCACTCGCACTGGCGTCCGTGCTATCGAGCTCCCAGTCGTCTGGCTCGGAGAACGAGCTGGCGTCCGAGTCGGTCGTGCTGGAGGTGGGGCCGCCAGAGCTGACTGAGCGACGCATCCATGCCGGAGGGCTGTCGGCGAGCGCGAAGATGGGTTTGTGGTCCTGCGCGAGCTGTAGAGGAGTTCGTCAGGACGAGATGTGCGAGGGAGCGAAAGAGAGGAACGGACCTGACGAACTCGCGAGCCAAAGTCCTCCCAGTCGTCCTCGTCCTGGATCAGGAACCCGAGGAGCATGCTCGGATCGAGGCTCGACAGCGCCATCTTGCGCACTTTATCGCAGTGGTACGTCCGCAGCGCCGAATCGGGGTACGCCTCGACGAAGAAGTCTCCCAGTCGGTCTGCGGCGCTGGGCGACGTCGGGGCTGGCGAGGGGGTAGTAGGAGAGGAGATGACGGTGGGGTCAGGGACGGTGGTGGAGGGAGTGAGGATGCTGGAGAGGGGGAGAGTTTGGGCGGCGGCAAAGAGGTCGGCGGGAGGGTGGCGGAGGGGGATCGAAGGACGGGGGTGGTGAGGATCGATGTAGAAGAGCGAGTCGGCTTGTGCGCCGACGAAGTAGTACGAAGACGAAGGCCTTCCGCCTGCGATACCGACCGACTGAGGGAACTGGAAGATGGTCTGCGTCCCCGACCTCGTCAGCACCCCGCTTCCGACGCCCAGCACTCGAACTCACCTTAATCGCTTCGTAGTAGATCGGGTTCACGCCATCAATCCCCAAGCGCAACCCAATCAACACCAACACAGGCTTCCTCCACCTCTTCCCCGTCTTCTCCGCCGCCGCCTCGACCTCACTCCTGTAAACCGTCCCATCCACCACACTACACACCGCCATTCCCGCCGGCTTAAACTCATTCACAAGCGTCTTGATCGCTCCCGCCGCCGTCGAAGGCCCGAACCACTCTCCGACCTCCTTGCCGAGCTGCTTGCCCATGAGCGCGAAGCGGTGGACGGAGAAAGGGGCGAGAGGAGAGGGGTCGTCGATGAAGAGAGAGAGAAGGCGGGCGTACTCTGCGTGCGGGGGGGAGTGGGGAGGAGGAGGGGATGCGAAGGAAGGAGGACCGGAGTTGTTGAGCGAGGGGAGAGGTCGTCGCCAATCTGGTCGCACGGCGTCAGCATCTCGCGAGAGGCGGGATAAAGAAATACACACTTCGACCTAGATGTACAGTGACGAGCGCGTTGGCGAGCAAGCTCTGCCCGGTTCGAAGCATGCAGCCCCAGCCCGTGTCGCTCGAAAGTCCCTCGTTCGCCCTCGACCCTCCATGACCCATGCTCATGCTCAGCGTGTTGAAGACGGCATGCACGCCTCCCGTCTGCGGCGAGCAAGGGATGGGCGGGAACCCGGAGCGGTAGGTGAGGGCGATGCGCGAGTAGAAGTCGTGGTAGAAGAGGAGGGGCCAGCCGTTCGTCGCTGAAGGTGGGGAGAGCTGGATGGAAGGTCGCAGGGAGGTCGTCGGTGAGGCGGGGGTATCGAAGGTAGCAGCGGGAGTAGAGAAGGGAGGAGTGGATGAGTGTCGAGGGACGGAAGAGCGATCCACCTCGAGCTCCGTCGAATCCCCCCGGTTCTTCTCCTTCCCCTTCTTGCTCTTCCCAAGCATCGTCAAGCTCCTCCTCTTCCGATACTTCTCCTCCCTCTCCCGCTCCTTCTCCACCATCTCCTCCGCCGTCTCGGGACTCTCGACCCCCGCGACGTACCCCGGGTGTCGAACGCCCAGGACCCAAATGTCGTCCTCGCACCGATCCGCCGTGCTGTCCGAGTCGAGAAAGTACTGCACGGCTTTATCGAGCATGCGATCGAGCGGGCCCAACCTCCCTCCCGGGGACCCTCCTCCGTTCTTCTTCGGACTGGACGACTTGACGCTCCCTCCGCTCGTCGAGGCGTTCGGTGGGGTCTCCACCATCGTCGGTAGGGGAAGGTGCGTCGACGAGCCGCTCGCGCCGTTGTGAAGCATGCTCGTGAACCATCCTCCGATCCGACCTGCGACGTTTGAGTTCGCGCCGTTTTGGGATTGACCGAGGGTGTTGGAGACTGATCGGGTGAGAGGTGTAGTGGGAGGAGGGTAGAAGGAGGAGGTCGAGGAACGAAGGTCGACGAGGGATGCTGAGGGATTCGCGGTGCCGTAGGGCGCGCGAGAGGACGTCGTCGATCTGGTCGATACGGGAGGGCTGACGGAGCGAGTATCGGGTCTAGTCCAGTCTCGGCCAAAGAGCTTGAGGTTCGATTTGTTCCGCTTGAGGCTGAAGCGACCGCCTTTCGAGGACGCCTTGTCGCTGCCTTTCCGCCGGTTCTCCTCCCCTTGACCCTCGCCCTCCTCCAGATCCGCCGTCGCCCATTCCTCCAACACCTCGTCTCCTGACGTTCGGCTGCCCCGCCTGGACGACTTCAGCGAGAGATTCCCAAATCCCATTCCGTGCCGCTCTCGCTCGCCGGTCGAGGATGAGGTTGAAGGTCGAGGAGGAGAAGCTTCCTGAGAGAGGCCCGACTGGTTCGAGCTCGAGGGTGAGAGGCAGATGGTCGGGTTGAGCATCTCGTCCGCTTCTACAGACTTGGCGCGGTTCCGAGAGAGCCATTTCGTGAGCTTCTTGGTCCCGTCTGGCGGGAGAGGCGCAGTCGATGGGGCAGGAGAAGGGGCCGGAGCGGTCGTGGGGGTCGAATGGGGAGAAATTACGACGAGGTCTCGCTTTGGCTTTCGGCCGGTGCGTCGGTGCGTCGACGAAGGAAGGAGGAGGGGCGAGGGAGACGGAGACGGAGCTTGAGGATTGCGAGCGGGATGAAGTCGTGCGAGTCGGAGGAGAGGGTTCCCCTGTGCTGTCCTCCATGCTGAGATGCTCACGCAGAAGCTACCTGGCAAATACAGAAAGGCACCAGTCAGCTGTCGTGCCCGTGTACGCGGTGGTCCGGCTGCCGCGAGTCTCGCAGGGCGGAGCCTCCCGCCCAACCTCCAGCCACTCCTTACGCCAGTCTAGACGAATCCCTCCTCCCTTCAAGGTATCGCCAGCTCCGTAGAGTCGCCTGGTACGCCCAGCTGTCACCGCCCCTGAGTAGGTCGCCCAACATCTCCCCGCCTCCGATAACCTGCAGTTTGTTGCGAGGACGAACTCACAAGCTTATCCACGTAATCGCTGTAACCACCTGTGCTCCTGAGCGCTCCGCGTTAGCTGCGCTGACTCCCAATCAGGAGAACACTCCGCGAGGTCCGAGAGGCGGTCGGGTGGAAGGGGTTCGAGGGGAGGTTTGGCGTGTGTAGTGGCTGCTCCCGCAGGTGCTGCTGGTGCTGGTAGAACTCGGAGAGGGACGGCGGCTGCTGCTGAGGAGCTGAGCTGGTCGTGGTCGGGAGAGGGAGTTGGGCGGAGGAGAGCTGCGTGACGGTCCCTCGTCGACGACGTCGACGAAGCGGCGGTCTCTCTCCGCCTCCTCCCACACCCTCAACACTCCACACTACCAAGCAGTGAGTGTGCCGAGAACGACTCTGTAGCCAGGCTAACGCGCAACCTCTCGCAGTGCCCTCTCCCTCCTCCGCCCCCTCCCTCAGCCAGATCCTCGCCTTTCAAATCCAAGATCCCGAGTCTCGCGAGGCCAACAGCAAGCTTGTCATCGCTTTCGGCTTCTTTACGGGCGCCGTCGTGCTCTTCAGCCAGCTCGGAGACCTCCTCGTCCCCGCCCTATAGGTGAGTCCGACGTTCGGCATCGGAGCCACTCGAGCTGACTTTTTGCGGGCAGAGCTCCAGCCTCCTTCACCTAGGCCCTCGATACGCTGCAGGATGGCGACACTGTAGCATGCAATATACCAGCAACACCCTTCATCGCGGAACTTGGGTGATTAGGCGACGGGGGAGGAACTTTCGTTCGATGGGCTGCTCCGGGGTTCTGAAGGCAGCTGAGGGCTGGCTGGTGCGAGAGCCGGACAGCGGGCGAGAGCAAGGGAGCTGCTTCGGAGGCTTGGAGCTGGTGTGGGACGGAGAGCTGACTCTGCTTGACTGGAGGATCTGCTTCGCGGCGCTGGGGCAGGGGCTGGGGCGACGTCCGGGTGTGTGACCTGCTAGGATGATGGATCTGCGCGGACTGCTCTCAGCTCCTGCGACTATTCAGCCCGCTACACTGTTGCTGCTTTGGGCGATTGCTCCCACTCCAACCGTGCTCAATCAAGTCGCTGGTTGCTCGAAGGACTGGGACTTTATGACCGGTGCTGCGTCTTTCCCTGGATCATTCGCAGTACAAACTGTTAGAGTAGGACGTGTACCCAGGTCGAAGGAGAAGAAAGGCAGGAGCTCGTCCCTCCAGCCAAGTCGCGGCCTCCGCGAACTCCCCGGTCCTTTCCTTCCTACCTCTCCCTCCCTCTTACCGTCTACTCGCTCAGCGTCGCTTTCACCAATGGCCAATGCCTCCTCTCAGGCCTCCTCAGGCATTCCAGGTACAGCCCCTCCTTACGACTGACCGCATCAAAGGCCCCGTTGACCTTCCCAGCAGGCTTGATCGCCAACGCTCCTGGAACCTCGCAAATCGCCTCGCAAGCCAGGTGACCGGCCTCAGGTGAGCCCGTAGACGTTACGGGAGAGCTGCGGAGGTTGAGGCTGATGTAGGTCCCGCGCAGCCTCTAAAAAGCGCCGGAACGACCAGGTCGACGAAGGCTCGGAAAGCCTTTATCAAGAACGCAGAGAGGATCGCTGCGTTCTTCCGTGCGTCTACTTATCCCTCGTTTTGGCGGCAGCTGACGCCTTCTCCACTCGCAGTCGGCGCGATGGAGGAGGTCGAGTTCAAGCCCGAGTTGCGCGAGGAGCTCATCAAGGTCATGGCCAAGATGAACGAGAAGCCCGAGTTTACTGTCGCTCTCGTCGGTGCTACGTACGTCTCGTCGCTGTTCCTTAAGAGAGGAGGCTCACGAACCTTCCTCGTTCAGTGGCAGCGGCAAGTCCTCCCTGATCAACGCCCTTCTCGGGCAGCGCGTCGTGCTCGCTACCAACTCGGAGTACGCCTGCACCTCCGTCCCAGCTGAGATCACCAGCCATCACGAGGATCACTACCTCGCCTTAATCGTTTTCTTTCAGTGCGCACCCCATTCTCCGAGTCCTGGTGCCGCTCACTGAATCCTTGCAAACAGCTCGGAGGATTGGATCAAGGAAGTCGCAGGACTCCTTGGCGAGATGTACGACGAGGAGGATACCGAAGCGTACGTCGCCCTTCCGTTCCTTGTGCGAAGGAGCGTCAGCGCTGACTTGACTTTCGCGCGGCAGAGCTGCTGCCGCCTTCGAGCGCTTGAGCCCTGTGTAACCTGAGCTCACTCTAGGTTCGTTCACCCTACCCTCTGCTTCGACGTTTACTGACGAGTGCAATGCGGCAGGCGGACCTCGCCCAGACCCTCGCGAGCTCGCTCAGAGTGGGATCGGACGCTATCTCGGCTCCACCGTCGTTTTCAAGTCGGATACGAGCGCCGGTCCGTTGGAGGCGACAGCCCCGTTCGTGCAGGACCAGCACGGCGCCGGGAACACCGCTGAGGCCCGTCGAGTTCATGCGTTCCGTGTCCCTCGCTAATTCTCTCGATCTCTCAGATCTGGCGCCTGGTCCGCGTTCAACGAGTGCCTATTCCCGCCAAAACGCTTCCAAAAGGTGCTCCCGACCCTCCTCGACTCCGTGCGGTTGGACTGCTGCTGATGGCCGCCGAGCAGGCTTTGACCTTGCGAACCTCAAGCTCGTCGACCTGGCGGGACTGAACGACAACAACCCAGCACACGAGACGAGCGCGATGAGCTACTTGAAGAACGCCTGGTGAGTAGCTCGGCCTCCTTGGACCGAGTCGCTGAGCTGACGACTCAATTTTCGCAGCGGGATCATGAGTTTTTCTGCGAGTTCAGCTGCCGTGCGCTGCTGATGACTTCGCTCCGCTGGTCACGGCGATGCGCAAGCGTGCGCTGGCGAATCCCGTCGTCTCGGACTTCCTGTGAGCATCTCCCTTCTTACGGAGCTCGCAATCTCGTCCTAAATGTACCATCTTGATACTCAGCACAGGCTCAATTGGTCAACGCCTGTAGGACGAAGGCCGACTCAGTGAAAGCATCTTCGTTGCGAACGGTAGTGACGACTGCGACCCCGTCGAGGTCGCCAAAGGCGACAACGCCCTCAAAAAAGATCTTGAAGGACGAGCTGGAAGCGTATGCAGCTGCGAATTCGTGCGAGATCTCTCGGCTCCGGTAACCATGTAATGATGCCTCACAACAGGAGAAAGATTGATTTCAAGCAAAGGCTCACACCCATCCGCGAGATCGAGCTCCAGTTCTCGGTTTTCTGCACTTCTGCTTCGAAGAGCATCAACCTCAATCTCAGGTGCGTTCTCGAATCTCGACATGCTCTTCGCTTCCTCACTTTTTTCGCCCCTTAGCTCACTCTGGGAAAACCTCAACCACCAAACGACGGCCGTGCAGGAGCACATGCTCGATCGCGCGACGAAGGACCTCGAGCACCTGGACAAGATGCTGGCGATGGTCGCTGCTTTGGAAGCGCCGGGAGGAACGGGAGTTGGCGAAGATGGGAGTGGGAACGCGAAAAGGTGGAAGGGGAAGGGGAAGGAGCGCGCTTGAGGGGGATGGGTTGAGGGGAGGTCGCTTGCTTTGAAACTTCAGTGTGTTTGTGCTCGAAGCTAGCGGCGAGGTACCGGCGAAGCGAGAGCGAGAGCGAGCAGAACCTCCTCGAGCCGTCCCAAAACCAAAGCGCACCGTCGCCCTCTAAATCCTCCACTCTATTACTCCCCCCTCTCTACCTTTCTCTCCCCCGCCAACCCCTTCTTCGCCGCCTCGTACACTCCCAAAAAGACGGCTCCTCCCAACGAGATCCAAATGACGCGAGGAACGACGCCGGAGAAGAGGACCCGTATTCCTTCCTCGCGATAGATGATGCCGAGAGTCGTAGGTAGAAAAGTGGGGTACGAGCGAGGTACTGGTACGCCCTCTACGGGCTGCGAAGGAGGGGTCAGCGAGCGCTCAGGGAGAGGAGGGGAGGAACGCACGACGCTTCGACCGCTTAGCATGATACGCGTCTTGCAGACGTCCAAAGGCGTCGTGATACCCGCTGCGATACCGCCTGCTACGCTTCCGCACATCGCAGCGTCCGTCGCAGCGAGATCTCGCACCTCGCCCGAAGCCGTCCGTCGTCGTGCGAGGATAAGCTTGAAGCGCTCGTACATTGGGAACTGAATGCAGGTAAACGGAATCTGCGGAACGAATTAGCGAGCTGGAAACGGCAGGGAGGATGGACGTACCTCGCGTGCGACGGTACTGCCGAATCCGCGATAAAAGCCCTTCAGACCGCCTGCGGCCCAAACACTCTTCGCCACGCCCCAACTTCCAGTCCCTGCTAGTCCTCCACCTGTCTGACTCCGCTGCTTGACGACCTCGGTCGGTACGCGAATCATGCACGCTGCCTACGATTCTCATCAGCTCCGAACGAAGCTCAAGGGATCAAGCGAGGAACTCACCACTTCTCCTCCGCTCGCAGAGAGCATATGTAATATAGGCGCCATCTCATCCCTCTTCAACCCGCTAAACACCTCCGGCAAGCTCCCCTTGAGCAGCTCATAAGTCGTAAAGAACACCGCCGCTGCACCTCATCAGCTCCCTTCCCACCCACAAATCGATAGAGGACTCACCACCCGGTGCACTCCCTACCACCGCACTTCCCAACCCACGATATACCCCCGCGAACCCTCCAGAGGGGAAGAAGCCCGCCTGTGACTGCGCGCGCGTCTTGAGCGTGTCGATGGGGAAGAAGAGAGTGTCGACTGCTGTGCCGGCTAGACCACCAGCAAAGAGGGAATGCGCGAAAGAGGGTTGGAGGCTGGAGCTCATTTGCTGAGGCGGGGCGTTAGGTGGGAGAGGTTGGGGAGAGGGGGACGCACGATCGGAGAGAGGGAGAAGGGCGGGTTTGGGGAGCGGAGAGGAAGAGAGGGTGGCTTGAGGAGCTCTTGGAGGACCTGCTGGTGGGACCAAAGGTGCAAGCTATGCGGCAGAGTGAGGTAGTCAAGGCTGAGAGTCAAGACGACCTTCTTGAGCGAGGTTCGGCCGGACAAAACGAGAGTCGAAGATTGACAACCTCAGAGATGGCGACGAACCGCTTAGTCTCTCACCTCGACCGCTCAGGGATTATAACCCAAGAATGAGTCAGATCCGACTATTCGATCCCACCAGTCCCATCCGACCCAAGGAGACGGTGGCGTACAGGCTGCCCGCGACGCCAGCCCCCGTCGCAGGTCCGTCGCCCTCTCTCGTCCCACGCACGACTTGGCTAACCTGCTTTACGCGCACAGGTGCAGCGGTTGCGATTGCGATGCTTTGTGCGGCGATGGCCATGTTGACGAGGTGGGTTCCGCCGAGAGTCAGAGGAGGAGAGGAGCTGACCACGGCGTACGGAGGTTCCCCATCTGGGCTTGGATGGCGGTCCTCCTCTCCCTCTGTTCGGTGAACAACAGCAAGGCCTTGGAGGAGACGAAGGAGAACAGCATGTACTCTGGTACGTTGCTCTCAATTGACACGGGTGGAGAGAGGCGGGAGCTGATGGTCGTGAGCGCAGGGTGGAGCTCGTTCGTCTTCTCCGCCACGTCGCTGCTCACGGTGATGCTACCCGTGCTAGCAGGGCAGCAGACGAAAGCCGGTGGACTCCCATTTGGCTGGATGAAGGGAACTATCGTCATCTAGCCTCCCATTCGACAACGCAATGTACCCAGTTCCAGCTAATCGAACGGGATCCTACGGACCTTGCCCTCTCCCTCCCTTTTCCGCATCTCCTCCGCCGCCGCGAACGCGCTGGGAATAGGGATACCGCAACAGTCTCCGAAGCCCTCGCCGCGGACGTGAAGGTGGCCGTGCTCGTCCGTGTGCACGCCGGGTTCCTCGGGGGCCGAGTCGGTGGAGGAGGGGAGGGAGGGATAGGGGAGGAGAGAGCCGAAGAGGAAGTGTTGGGCGACGGGGAGCTTGGCGAGCACTTCGGCTTTGTACATCTTGAGCATGCCCGAGTTGACCTTGTCCCAGGTCTTGACCTGTGCGCGTAGGGTAGAGTTAGTGCGGGTCGAGTGCGGTCGAGCGTGAGCGTTGGCGAGCGGAAGGTCGGACTGATGGGAGGATGGGAGGAGACGAAAGAGAGCACTCACGCCGGAGATGTCATCGAGCATGGGAGAATGCCACCGCAAGCTCTCAGTCTTGATCTGCTCGTCTCGTCAGCTCTTTCCTCGCTTACTGCTCGCTTCTTGAACGCACCGAGTTGATGTATCGAATGTACGAGAGGTACATGTAGTCCTTCGCAAACTCCTCGAGGATATCATTGTCGTGAATCGCCTTTGGCCGAATGTGCTTGTGCCCTCGCAATTGTGCTGATCCAAAGACTGCATCATCACACGTTTAGCAACTTCCCACAGCGAGAAAGGAAAGGACGACGCACTGAAGACCCCAAAGTGGTAGTCGTCGAGTCCTTGAGCGCCGTGCGATCCTGCAGGCTCGAGCCAGTACGTCGTTTGCAGCACACGCGCAACCAGCATGTATCTGCGTTTACATCAGCACCACTCTTTGCGCCGCGAACGACAGCAGCACAACGCACTTCCAGAACACCCTCGCCACCACCGCCCGGTCGTCCTCCACCCCAATCACTCCCAGCTTCCTCAGACACATTCTGCACCTCCATCAGCTCCCCTCCTCCCTGAACGCGAAAGGAGAAATACGCACAACCAGCAGAAGAAGTTAAGCTCCATCCCACTCCCATAATCCACCCTCTCACGATTCCCCCAGCACTCGCAGAAATACCCCGCCAGCTCCACCGCCCACTTCTTCTCCAGCCCCGGGATCCCCTCATGCAGCTTCATCGCCTCCTGCACTCCTCATCAGCTCCATCCAGCGCACGAAGGAGGGAGGACCGCACGGAGGTCATCTTGTCGTAGAACGTCTTGAACGCTGGATTCCCAAAGCGGGATTTCCCATTATCCACTGGAGGGGTATCCTGCGCTATACGCTCGACAGCATCGAGGACAGCGAGGAGGGATTGGACGGCCTGAGATGCGGGTTAGCTAAGCTCGCTCTCGGCGAGGGATGGGAGCGTACGGGGGACTCGGGGATGGGGGAGGAGAGGGGGATGCCGATTATGGATTCGTTGAGCTCTTCGAGGAAGGAGACGAGTGAGGCGTGTGTAGGTGAGTCGAGGAAGACTTGGAGGTGGGCGCGTGAGATGATGCGCTTGGTGGGGAGGACGGGAGAGCTGGGAGGCGAGGGGGGTGAGAGGGCTGCTGCTGTGGGAGGCTGAGCGTCGGCTGTAGTTGACTCTGGCATCGTGGCTTGTGGGGGAGGAGCAACCAACGACCTCCTCGTCGTCGAGCTGCTCGTTCTCCGAGCTTCCCTCGTTAAGCTTCTTCCAGGACTGCTCTCTCTTCAACTTCCTGTTCAACGACAGCTGCCTAGCGCGTAGCATCACTCCCAAGCCGCATTCCTTCCAAACACAGACTCAGGCGAGGAACGAACCCGTCGGTCCGGCAGAGTCGGCACTCGACCCCAGACAGCCCCAGACTCGTAGTCGACAGGTCTGCTCCCTGCCGTCGCGCAACAGGCACCACTTCAATAGAGCTTCAAGGATGAGCTCCTGCCTCCGCCGCCCTCTCCTCGCCTCAGCACCCCTGCGCCCCCTCAACGCGCCTCTCCTTCCCCACACTCTCCGCCCAACCGCCGCCCGCCTCCTCTCCACCGCGCCCTCTAGCAAGCCCGCCATCAAGATCGTCGAGGTAGGACCGAGGGATGGACTTCAGAACGAGAAGAAAGTCCTCCCTACCGAGCTCAAGGTCGAGCTCATCCGACGACTCGTCGAGGTCGGCTTGAACAACGTCGAGAGCGGGAGCTTTGTCTCGCCGAAGTGGGTGCGTTCAGTTCCCATTCCAGCTATTCTCCTGAGCTATTCCGGCGGGAGCTCCTCTACGAACGCACGCAGCTGACCCTTCCGGCTCGACAGGTCCCCCAAATGGCCAGCACGACCGCCGTCCTCTCCTCGCCAATCCTCCACGCCCTCCGCGCCCGCGACCCGACCCTCTCTCTCCCCGTCCTAGTTCCCAACACTCAAGGTCTCACCTCCCTCCTCGCCCTCCTCAACACTCCCTCCCCTCTGTCCTCCGCCCCCGCTCCCCCGCCCATCACGGACGAAATCGCCGTCTTCATCTCTGCGTCCGAAGGCTTCTCTCGCGCGAACTTGAATTGCTCGATCGCGCAATCGCTCGAGAGGCTCGAGATGGTGGTCAAGACGGCGTTGGAGATTGGGCTCAAGGTCCGCGGCTACGTTTCGGTCGTTGTGGGTTGCCCGTTCGAGGGGAGGGTCGAGCCGAGCAAGGTTAGGGAGGTGTCGAAGGCGTTGGTGGAGATGGGGTGCTACGAGATTAGCCTGGGAGATACGATTGGGGTCGGAACGCCGGAGAGCTGGAGGGAGATGGTGTATGCCGTTGGGAAGAGTGTAGACGTTTCGCTCATGGCCGCGCGTTCTTCCCTCTCCTACGTTAATTCGCTTCGCTGACGAGACTTATCGCAGGCACACTGCCACGACTCGTACGGAACCGGCGTCGCAAACGTCCTCGCAGCAGTCGATGTACGTCCCTCGCTCCCCTCCCCGATACCCACCACTGACACCTCGCAGCTCGGCATCCGCACCATCGACTCCTCCATTTCCGGCCTCGGTGGCTGCCCCTACTCCCCCGGCGCAACCGGCAACGTAGCGACCGAAGACGTGATCTACGCCCTCGAATCCTCAGGCTTCTCCACCGGTGTCCTTCCCCTCCCCAAAGCTGGAGCGAGGTGGGATGACCTTTTGGAGAATGGGGAGAGGGCTAGAAGGTTTGAGGAGTTGGCGGAGGTGGGCGGGTGGGTTAGTGGCGAGGTTGGGAGGGCGAATGGGAGTAGGGCTGGCGTGGCGGTGTTGGCGAGGAGGGAGAGGAGGAGGAAGATGGAGGGGAAGTGAATGGAACAGTGTGGAGTGGATCAGGGCTGCGCGGCTGGCTGAGGCGAAGTACTGCTCGGTTCTGCTTCGCAAGACGCACTTTGACTTCTTTTCGCGGCTCGCTACCATCGCTCCAGCACTCTACTTGTCTTCTTCTTAACGATACACTGCGTACAGCTTCTCTCCCTATGCATTTCGCTCCGTCGCTCGCGAAACAGCGAAAGGTATCTTCAAATTCAACTACAACCCCACCTCACTCAGTGCCCATTCTGCGCACTCCCCTCCATCACCGCCCCTCCCTCCACCTCCCTCGTCTTAAGCCCCTTGTTCCCCTTGATAGCATTCCCCTTCTCAATCGGCTTAAGCCCAAACTTGGCCAAATGCGCGTTGACCTCGTCCAATCGCTCGATGAACTCGGACTCGAGGGGATCCCACATCTGTGCGAAGAGTTAGCGAGAGGAGGGTAAGAAAGGGAGGAAACGGACCTTGGGCTCGTGGTAGTGAATCGTTCCCGCGCGAGTGACTGCCCAGTCTGTGAGAGTAAATGCGCGCTGGAGGGAGAACGGCATCAGCGACGTCGCAACTTCTCCGCAAGAATGAAACGTACAGCCGACTCAAACATGAAAGCGTACGCTCCATCACTGATCCACTGCGCCCCATTCTGCTCAATCTCGCTCGCGCCCTTGAACACCTGATAATCAACACCATGCGGTGTGAATCCGCACTCGTAGCTCGCTCCGCCGGGGAGGAAGTCGTCGGACCGTCCCCCGTAGTTCCCCATGATGAGGCCCATGAACTCGCTGGCGGCGTTGCGGTGGAAGTAGGGGGGACGGAAAGTGTGGGAGGCGACGTCCCAGCGAGGAGAGAAGATGAGGAAGTCGGCGACTGCGAGGCTGGGTTAGTGCGAGGGACGAAGGACGGAGGAAAGCACGTACGGGGAGTGAAGGGCTCGTGAGAATTGACGGTGAGGACGCAGACTGAGAAGGGTCAGCTTCTGTGGGATGAGGGCGTGGAGAGGGTCTCACAGATGGAGGGATCAATGTGATCGAAGGAGATACTTCCAACGTTGCAGAAGCGACTGAGGTCGTACTTGTACGGGACGTCTGCGCTTCAACGCATCAGCAACAGAGTAGTAGGAGTGAGCGGGGGAGGTACGCACAATTTCCGTGCCAGGCCACGACGTCGAAAGGCGAGTGCTCTTGCGAGCAGGACCAGAAAGTGCCCATGAGCTTGTAAACGATCTCCCAGCCGGATTGATCGACCTCGAACGAGGCGACAGGGTGCTCGAAATCGCGGGCTAGAGTCGAGAGGGGATTAGCGAGCTTCGCAGGGGAGCACGGGAGGAGCGTACGGTTCGCAAGGCCGTTTGCGCCGAGAGGACCCAGTTCGGGGAGTTTGTAGTGAGCGCCGAACACCTGCGTAAGAACGGATTAGCGAGAGGGAATGAAGTGAGGGGGGGACGACAAACCTCCTGGATGTATCCACGCGAAGGACCGTCAGGGAGCTTCACCTTGAAGCGAAGACCTCGCTGGATAACGCAAATCTCTCCGGGAGCGACCATTAGGTGCCCAAGCTCTGTCTGGATATCGAGTCGACCTTGCTGAGGAACGATCAAGAGGTCTCCACTTCACGCGCTCGTCAGCTCCCTCGCTCCGAACAAAAAAATATGAGAGACGCACTCGTTGTTGATGAACGCGCGCTTGTCCATGCTCGTGTTAGCCATGTACATGTGGATCGCAAGGCCCTCCTTGAGCGTAGGCTCGCCCGTTCCGCAAACAGTCTTGAGGCCGTCAATAAAATCAACCTCCTCATTGTCGGCGGGTAGGTGGAACGGCTTCCAGGCGATCTGAGTCGGGGAGACGTGGACCTTGGAGTTGATAGGAAGGAAGCAGGACTCGGTCTGCGTCTGTGTGTTAGCTCGGCTTGAAGAGAGAGCGGGGGAGGACGCACGTCTGCGTTGTCGGGCATCCGCGTGAAGCCTTGATGAGCGACAGAAGGGCGCATGCGGTAGAGCCAGAGCTTCTGGTTCTCGTGCCTAGGAGCGACGAACGCCGTCGCAGTCACCTGCTCAGCGTACAGTCCAAACGCGACTGCCAACAAGGGGGTCAGCTTCGGGGTCGACGAAGGGAACGAGGGAGGCTGACCCTTCTGAGGAGCGTTCTGGCCGAGGGGAAGAGTGCCAGGAACTGCTTCGGAGGCTGCGATCTGGTGTTAGCTAGCTGGGAGAGGTAAACAGGAACGGCGACGCACCAAAGGAGTTGCCGAAGCCAGGTTGGTACTGGTAGGGATCGTTGGGGCGAGCCTTGGAGGGCGCGACGACGTAGGCGGATTGAGCGGTTGCCATACTTGCTGTAGGGTGTGGCGAGAGAGAGAGCAGAAATGTTAGAGAGGAACGAGGAAGATAGCGCTCCTGGAGGAGGGAGAACTTCGGCAAATCGGTCCCCCCCACATGCCGCTCCGAGATACCTTCGCAAGCTGTCGAGGAGCCCCAACTCGAGTCGCGTCCACCTTCGCCTTGATTCCACCCTCTTCCGAATCCCCTCAGTCTCGACAAGCCCCCGCAGCGAAGCAAGGAAGGAGCGAAGACCCCGAGTCCGATCTCGGGCACAAAATCAACACACCTTGCAAAGCCCGCCACTACGAGATCTTCAACGGGCTCTTCACCCCTGGGAACCCTCCCACAAACTCCTTCGGCAGCTCGGTCTCCACCAACGCCGTCTTGGAAACGTACACCTCCGTCCGCTCAATCTCGCCCTTCGAAAACGCGTGCTGACGCTTCTCGAGGTCGTGCGCCCACATTGCTGCGCCGATGGGATTGGAGAGGGCGAAGATGAGGCCGAGGAGTGGGATACGCTCGGTGAGGGCGCAGATGAGGGCGAAAGCTCGGTAGGAGGGGAGTCGCTCGACGAGGAAGAGGGATTGCTGGAATTCGCTGTGTGGAGTGCAGAGTCAGCCTGGGTTGCGGTGATTGAGATATAGATGTAGCGACGCACGTCATCTTCTTTGCGGCAAAGTACTGGAGAAACCGAGGTGGTGAGCGAAGGTTCCGAAGTTGGGGAAGGAGAGGCGCTCACGGGCTGATGGATCGTTCGGGTCAAGCTGAGGCTCCGCAAGCCCGCCGATACGATCGTGTTCAGGAAGGGAACGAAGCTGAGTGGTGTAAGGAGAACTGCAAAGAGGGCTGTTGAGTCAGAAACGATTTTGCGTCCTCGATCACAAGCCGCAAAACGCACCTTTGAGGATAACGAGACGGAAGATGGGTCCTGCGAGCCTAGCGTAGAAAGACTGCTTCTGCGCAAATCTCTTCGCTCTCTCGATGGGAGGAACTTTCCATTCCTCGACATATGGTCCCCAGAACTCGGCGTCTGCGAAGACAGGATCAGCTCCCTCCTTCGCAGCTCTCCACCCGCAACGCACCTTTCCCTCGACTCCTAACCGTCGCTGCATAAACCTCCTTCTTACCCTTCGCAACCTGCCTCCTCAACGACCACTCCAGCAGCCCGCTGACCTGCCCCAGCACCAGACTCCAAGTCGTAAACCCGATCACGCTGATCCCAAAGTACGCTGCATCCTCTACGTTCGCAGGAGAGAAAGGCGAGCGCGCGAGGATGAAGGAGACGTAGAGGCGCGTGAGGGGCCAAGCGAGGAGGAGGTAGAAAGGGAGGGCGATGAGCCATCGCTTGAGGACCTTGCGCGAGCGGAGCCTGCGCGATCGTTAGTCGGAGAGCTTCGGAAAAGGGAACGAGAGCGACCAGATGGGGTGCCAGAGCTTTTCGTCTGTTACGAGGCGATAGAAGCCGACTGGGAGCTGGGGAGTTAGCCCGAGGTCGAGAGAGCTCCTGGCCGACAGGACGTACCGACGCAGTAGGAAGGGGGGAAGGGGAGAAGTTCGACGGGCCTGCGGATAGTCGTGAGCTACGCTTCTTGCTAAGCTCCGCCGTGAAGCTCTCCGTAGCTGCCGAAGAGCAGGCGTAGGACGCACATGCTTGTTGATCCCTGGAGGTCGCCGGCGAGTTGGAAAGAGCGTGTGTGCGAGGTGTGTGACTGAGGTTGGCTTGCTTTCCGTTTGACACAGGACCTGAGGTGGAGGAGGAAGGTGGTCGCTGTCGGGAGCTGTTGCGGAAGGTCAAGAGACCGGAGGACGTCGCGTCTGCTCTCGTCCTTCGACCACGCTGCCTCTTCTGCCATACGGTGCTGCTTAGCTTGCCTGCACTCTTCTACTCCTCTGCTCGCGAGTTCGTCCTTCCTCAAACAGTGAGGAAGACCTTCATCTCCTCCCCCTCTTGCTAACGAACAGCTCCTGCTCGCAGTGGCACCTCCTCCTCGCCCTCTCTTCCCCAAACACCTCTTACCATCCATCAAGCACCTCTTCGACGTCCCCTCCTCCGCCACCCTTCGCGAACAGTTCATCGCGCACGAAGCCTCCTTCTCCTCTCCCCCGGACGCCACGTCAACCTCTTCCCGTATACGGAAGACTGCCATTACAAAGGCTACACGGCGCAGGACCTGCAGAGAATGATCAAGGAGACGCGGGAAGGCCAGCTTTCCTTGAGCCGAATTTGGTGCAGATGGCGCAGGAGGGTCGATTGGACGAAGGCGCCCACTCTCTCCCTCGTCGAACGGGAGAACATCCTTCTGCGCGCGGTCAAGGAGGAAAACAACTGGGGAATAGCCCTCTTCGTGCCTGAGGTGACGCTCGATGCGCTCTGCGGAGAGGATGGGAGGGGATTGGCGGATCTCCTAGGAGGTTCACGTTTGATGGGAAGACGACGAAGGGGCGACTACGTCGTGCCGGCGTCACACATTGAGTTGAAAGACGAGCAGTGGGTCTTGGACCTTCGAAAAGGAGGAGCAGGGTAACGACGCGAGAGGAGCAGAGGCAGATCCGCGAGCAGTAGCAATCCCACAACGCCTCCTCGTCCTCCGCATCAGAAGTATATTCCCGATACGTTTTCCTCTTCCGCTCCCTCCACCTTGCTCCCCTCAGCAGCCCTCGCCTTCATCCCTCCGCACACCCAATACCCCTCCCTGCTCTCCGGCCGGCTGCTGCTCGGCTTCTCCCACCGCACGCTAGTAAAGTGCTTCTTCAGCGTCTCCTGAAACTCGGGCGACAGGCTCGACTGCAGACACTTCATCACGAGCTCCGGTCCCCTCTTCTTCTCCCTCGTTGCCGCCTTGCCCACCGGTTGCCGCAAGTTGTCCAACGCGAACGCCAGCGCAGCTTCGCACAGATCGATCGAGTTCGCCGCGTCGCGCAGGACGTTCCCGCTGACATTGGCGAGCATGTCACTGAGGACGAGGTCGACCTTGCCCTTCGACTTGGGCGACGTCTCAGCGAGCAAAGCGACGACCTGCGCCTGGACAAGAGGATCGAGGAAGTTCCCCTGTACGAAATAAACGCCAGGGAGCTGCTCGACTTCTCGCTTGAGCGGAAGGAGGTCAACAGCCACGATCGTCCCTCCGCGCGTCTTGCCCCTCGTCTTCTCCTTCTCCAACTTGTCCCCCAGCTCCCTATCCGCCGCCTGTGTCCATCCCCCCGGCGCAGCTCCAAGATCCACGATCGTCATCCCCGCGCGAATGAGAGAACCGCGAGAGCGTTGTTGCAGTTCGACGAGCTTGAAGGCGGAGCGGGAGACGAAGGAGGACGAGGTCGAGTCGCGGACGAAGGGGTCGTGCTGTTGGCGTGCGAGCCAGATGGAGCTGGAGCCGGAGCGGGAGGAGGAGAGGCGGGTGTGGAGGGGGTAGTGGGGGAGCCAGGAGGACGGAGAGGGGGCGGAGGAGGAGAGGAGTCGGATGGAGGGCGTTCGGGGAGCCACTGCGGTACGTTGTTAGCTGGGAAGAGCTGAGGCTCGGTGAAGGGAGCGCTCACTTGCTGTTTCGGTAGCGACTGTGTCGTGGGGAGAAGGAAGGAGGGAGCTGAGAGAGGACGCGCCGCCGGAATCCAGTCTCCGAACACTCTCCCAGCAGCTGACCTGGGCTGCTTCTCCTTCCTGCTTCTACACCTGCTTAAACCACCACCACCATGACCGCACCCTGGCAAGAGATCGCAACGGCGAAAGCCCAGGAGCGCCAGTCGAAGCTCCCCGCCGAATGGCTCATCCCTCCCGCTCTCCTCCCAGACGCCAGCGCGGCGAACGTGCAGGACTTCCCCAACACAAGCGGTTTCTTTACAAAGGAGGAGCTCACGATTACCGAGTCAACTGCTTCCGAGGTCGTCGCCAGGATCGCCAGCGGCGAGTGGACTGCGGTGCAGGTGCTCAAGGCGGTATCGAAGCGTGCTGCCGTCGCTCAGCAGCTGGTCAACTGGTCCGAGGCTTCTACTTCTCGCTATAATAGCTTGTTAGCTTTCCTACTCCCCAGCCTCACGGAGATTGCATTGGTTACCGCTCTCGCACGCGCCGCGGAGCTCGACGCTTACTTCGAGAAGGAGGGCAAGACTGTGGGACCGCTCCACGGTCTACCTATCTCGTTCAAGGTCAGTAAGCTTCTCTTAGCCATCACCCGTGTTGACACTTTCCACAGGATCAGTTCCAGCTCAAAGGGCTCGATACGACAATCGGCTGTTCGCTACCTCGCTCTTCGCCCCTCGAACCGCGTTGACGACCCTTTCCAGACGTCTCTTTCGCCAACGAACCCGCGTCGGAGGATTCGACACTCGTGGCTCTCCTCTGTCAAGCCGGAGCGATCCCGTATGTCAAAACGAACCTGCCTGCAACGATCATGGTTCGTCCCACTTCGCTCCTCTCCTCTCGTCTCCTTCCTTCAACTCTTCGCCAATGAATATATGGGAGAGAGCGTCAACAACATTTGGGGACGAACCGTAAACCCCCGCAACCGCCACCTCACGAGCGGCGGATCCAGCGGCGGAGAATCTGCGCTCGTCTCATTCCGAGGCTCTTTCATCGGCGTCGGCACCGAGTGAGTCTTCTGCTTCCCCAGCTCTCTTCTTCTCACTAAACTAGGTTCATTCAGCATCGGTGGCTCTATTCGCTCTCCCTGCTCCATCACAGGCCTCTACGGACTCCGGCCCTCGGTGCGTCGTTTTTCGCAACTTCGCCCCTCCACTCATTTCTAAGTTCTCCTTCCCAGCACGGCCGCGTATCGTACCAAAAAGTCGCCAACTCGTACGTCGGACACGAAGCGATTCGCTCGACCGCAGGACCCATGTGTCGCTCTCCCGCCGATATCCGCCTCTTCATGTCGGCCCTCGCAGTGTAGGTACCCTGGCTTCATGATCCGCAGAGCCTCCCGATTCCGTGAAGGGAAGAGGAGGAGATCCTTCCTGAGCAGTTGGTGTTTGGTTGGGCGCTGAGCAACGGAGTCGTTCCGCCTTCTCCGCCTGTTGAGCGGGCGATGAGGATCGTCAAGGCGAAGCTCGAGCAAGCGGGGCACAAGGTCATCGATATCGGCAAGGTAGGTTCCCTCTCTACTCACTTCGAAGCGTTCACTGAACTCAGCGCGCCTCATAGGTCGACGAAATGGTCGAAGCGACCGAACTGGCGTTCAAGATGTGGGTCGCCGACGGCGGAGAAGACCTCCATCGGGACCTCTCCGCCTCCGGCGAGCCCTGGCACCCCTCCATCACTTCCTGGGGCCACCCCTCGCTGCACGCAGCGAAGCCAAGCGTCTACGATACGTGGCAAATCCAGCGACAGCGAGACTTGCTTGCGACGAAGTGGTGCGAGAGGTGGGAGGCGACGAAGGAGCTTACGGGGACGGGGAGGGCTTGGGACGCTGTTATTTGTCCTGCGACGCCGTTCCCTGCTTTGCCGCATTTGACGGGCGACGAGGAGTTTGGGACGAAGGAGGGGACGGTTTACGCGACGCGTGAGTGTGGCGCAGGAGGAGCGGGACGCAGCTAATGAAGTCGCAGTGGCTCCGCTTCTGAACCTCACTAGCGGTACATTCCCCGTTACGATGGTCGACCAGGAGCTCGATGTCGTTCCCGCCGACTGGGTCGCAAAGACACCCTACGAACAGAAAGTGATGGATTTCTGTGAGACCCCTCTCGTCGCTCTCTCGTCCTCGCTCACGTCCCACTTCCCGCAGACGAATCACCAGCGAGGTTCGAGAATGTGCTCGTGGGGCTAAACATCACGGCGAGGGTGCTCGTGCTCGAGAAGGTGACGGCGATGCTGGAAGTTATCGAGAGAGCGTTGGCAGCTTGATTAGGCTGCCCCGTTCCGAAGCTAGAGAAGCAGTCCACCGGGCGAAGGAGGTTGTAGGAAAGCAGACGCGCAGCGAGATGAAGAAGAGCCTTCTCCAAGCAGCCCACTCCCACATCCCCTCTCCTCGAAACCGCAAGAACACACATCTATTCCCTCGAACCCGCACCTCCTCCCCTCCTCCCTCGCAAACCCACCTCAAACCGTCTGCACGCTCCCATACTCACTCTCCACCCCAGGCTCCATAATCGCCGCATGTCCCAGCACCAAAATGCTCGACGCCCCGACTAGCCAGAAGAACGTCTGCCCCGACCATCAGTTTCCCTCCCCACACACAAAGGAAGAAAGGGACTCACGGAGATGGGAGCGGCGAACCAGAGGATCGGAAGACCGATGACGAAGAGAGCGGTGTAGAGGGTCTTTTGGGTGATGATCGTGTCCCCGAAAGCGACGGGTTCGGGGATGAAGCGGTTGATGGCGGCGAATCCCTGTGGGATGCGATGAGAGTCAGCTTGTGCGGCGGGGGGCGGGGGTGGGAAGGGGAGGAGAGGGGATAGGTGGAGAGCGGAAAGGAAAAGGAGGGGAGAGGGCGGGAAGGGAGAGGGGAGGAGTAAGGAGAAGGGAGGGAAGGGAGGGAAGGGAGAGGACGTACGCCGACGAGGAAACCGATGGCGATGAGGAGGAGAGGTTTGGTGAGGAGGGAGTAGACGGCGAGGATGAGGACGACCACGATGTAGTTTCCGCTGGTCGTGTGGAAGGGGGGTTAGCCGAGTTCGTGGGAGGGGAGGTGGAGGGAGAACGCACCTGTAGAAGCGCGTGTTGTAGGTGATTCGCTGAGTCGCGACGGTGAGGTCTGCAGGCCTAGAGACGCGCTTTGCACGATCCAGTATCAGCTCCACCACCTCCTAAGCGCACTACACGCTTCTCACCTGCATATCAAAGAACTGCGCCGACGCGTTAGCCATGCCAACGGGCGAAAGAGGGCCAACTCACCTCTTGCGCAGGTCGAAGGTGCGATAGTCGTTCCTGCTATCAAGGTGCGTGATTAGCTTCTGCTTCCCCAGTCCTTGCTTCACACGAGAGCGCGCTTAACAGCCAACCAGCCACCGCGACGTGTTCGCGTCCGGGGTTGGCCGGTACGTCCTAGGAGGAGATGGGTGGGGAAGGACGTACTCTGAAGGTTGCGATGGCATCGGGGAGGCGCTGGAGCAGAGCGGTGGGTTCCATTTTGGGCGGGGTGAGGGAGGGAGGTGGGAGGGGGTGGAGCTGGGGTCGAGCTGGGGTCGAGCTAAGGGAGTCACCGGGTGTTGAGCTGGGTAGGAGCGCGAGAGAGGACGGCGGGAGTAGGTGGGCGAAGAGCTGTGCTGTCGCGCGTGTGCTGGGGCGGTGGAGGGAGGGAAGAAGAGAGCGCAGGAGGTTCCGCTGCGGAAGTCCTCTTTCACTTTTGAGTTCAACCTGCCAGACCCAGAAAAGGGAGGGACTCGATTCCTTCACGTTTCTTTTCTCAAGCGTAGGCGTAGCGAGATGGTCTACATGGATCAAGCTGGCAGGGGAGGACGGTCGACGTGGTCTCGCTCAAAAAAATCAATTTTCTCGGTCGCTCCTCGCTGTGTTCTCTCATCATTTTTCGACACTAGTTTAGTTCGTGCTCGTACGCTGTTCCTCTTCTCTTGCAAAGAGTGCAAAGGAAAGAAGCAAAGAAAAAGGACTCTTTTAAATTCATCACTTGAACTGACTCGAGTCTATCACAAACCTCCTCCGACTTGGCCTCTCGCTCTGAGTAGCCCTCCTACCTTCCCCCCTGCCCTTTAACCACCTAGCGATGGACGACTACGACGAGTTCGGCAACTACATCGGAGGAGCACTCTCAGATTCAGATGACGAGGAGCAAGAGGAGGAAGGACAGCAGGAGGAGAGACCTTTGAGAGCGTACGATGACGAGGTGGAGGAGGAGGTGGAAGAGATGGAGGTGGATGGTGAGTGGCGTTCAGGTTGCTCGGTGCTGGGTGGGGCGTAGGCGAGACGTGGACGAGCGAAGACGAGCCTGGCAGGACGATGTTGCTCGACACGGGTGGGGCGACGGCAGCTGCAGTTTGCTGGCCAGAGCAACCTTGTGAGGAGCTTGGCGTTCTCCTGCCAGGCTATTGGAACGCAGAAGGAGGGCGGAGGAGGACAGGCCGACGCGATGCAGGCCACGATCTTCTCGTGTGCCCTCGCCAGCTTTGAGCTGGTGACGGGGCGTAGGATCCCTCTGGGCTGCATTCTTCAATCTGCTGAAGTTTAGCAGTCGCGCACGCTCGCACGCGGTACCAGAGCTGTTTTAAGGGAAGAAGGGGTGCGTTTGTGCCGAGTCAGCGGGGGGACGACGAAGGACTTGATGCTGGCGGTTGGCAGGGCTTGTACCCTGTTACCGAGGTGCCATGATGCCCTACTCGAAACCCGTTGCAAGACCGTGCGAGCGAAGGACGCGAACGCAGGGAGCAGGCAGCTCGTCCTGCGCTGGTCTGTTTGTGCGCCTGCTGTTTCTCGTTACGGCGCGAGCAGGAGACGCACTTCCCGACGTAACCTGCTATGGAGCAGTAGCTCGCGACTGGGTATCAGAAGGACTGTTCTGGCCAGGCGACGGCAGCGGGGGACGTTACCGAGAGCAGAGGGCACGCTGTGCTTCTGAGACCACCAGAAGAACTCCGTGCCTTCTGGCTCAGACGTGTTACCCCCGCTATACCACACACGCAAACCTTATACCCCAAGTTAACCCCTGCTGCCACTCCACAGATTTCCCCCTCTTCCAACGCCATCATCCTACACGATGACAAGACGTACTACCCCTCCGCCGCAGCTCTGTACGGCCCTGGCGTCGAGACGATGGTGCAAGAGGAGGACGCTCAGCCCCTCTCGCAGCCCATCGTCGAGCCGATCAAGGTCCGCAAGTTCAGGGTCGGAGCGAGCGGAGGACCGGAGAAGCGATTCGATGATGAGTGAGTTAGCTCGCCTGGGATGCCTGGGATGGGGGGAATGCTGATAGTGAGTAGGTTCATGATGGGATTGGCGGCGAACCCGGAGATGGTGCGGAATGTCGCGGTGGTGGGACATTTGCATCACGGCAAGACGAGTTTGGTCGACATGCTCGTTTACGAGACGCACAAGATTGATGTAGACTGCGACAAGCCCGTGCGTTTGACCCGCTCTCCCATCTAGCGCACGCTGACGGACTATGGCGCAAACAGCTCCGATACACCGACACGCACTCCCTCTCCCAATCCCGCCTCATCTCCCTCAAATCCACTCCCATGTCCCTCGTCCTCCCCACCACAAAGGGCAAGTCCTACCTCGTCAACCTAATCGACACTCCAGGGCACATCAACTTCATCGACGAAGTCGTCGCCGGAATCCGAGTTGCCGACGGAGCCGTCGTTGTCGTTGATGCGGTCGAGGGAGTTTTGTTGACGACTACGACGGCGATTCAGCATCTCGTGGCCAGTGGTATCCCGATCGTGTGAGTGCGCGCATGGAGAGGGAGAGTGGGAAGCTGATGAGGGACGCAGGCTCGTGGTGAACAAGGTCGATCGACTTATTCTCGAACTCCGCTTGCCGCCGGGCGACGCCTACATCAAGCTCAAGCACACGATCGAGGAAGTGAACACTGTCATCTCGTACGTTATCTCCCTTCCCCTCAGCGTCTGAGGCGGGAACTGACCTCGGTACCGCGCAGGGAGATCAACCCCGATCCCGCACTTCGCGTCTCCCCTGAGAAGGGAAACGTCTCGTTCGCTTCGACGCAGATGGGATGGTGCTTCACGCTCAAATCTTTCGCAAAGATGTACGCCGACACTTACGGTCCGTCCCTCCCTCCTTCCCCCTTCCCCGCCCCTTCCCTCTTTTCGCGTTCGCTCGCTCACGTTCGTTCGCAGGCCCGATGGACCTAGACCAATTCGCAGATCGCTTGTGGGGCAACATCTACTTCAACCCCGAGACGCGCAAGTTCTCGAAACAGAGTGCCGCGGGGTCGAAGCGAGGGTTCGAACACTTTGTCCTCGAACCGCTTTACAAGCTTTATTCTCAGGTACCTCCTTCCCTCTGTCGTTCCGAGCTCCTCGTTCCTCCCTTTCTCCCTTTCTCCCTCCCTCCCTCCCTCGCTCCCCCTCCTCCATGCGGTGAAGCAGTACTAACGCTCGAACGCACAGGTCCTCGGCGAAGATACGGAGACGCTCAAGAAGACGCTCGGAGCGCTCGGGATCGTCCTCAAGCCCGCCTCGTACAAGATGGACGTCCGACCTCTCCTCCGCCTCGTCCTGAGCCAGTTCTTTGGCCCGGCGAATGGGTTCGTCGACATGCTCGCAGAGCACGTTCCCAACCCCGTTGAGGGGGCTAAGAACAAGGTGCGCTTTTTTTCGTACGGAGGAAGAGGGGATGGAGCTGATGAGCGAACAGGTCGAGAGCACGTACACTGGTCCGCTGGATACGAAGCTTGCGAAAGCGATGCTCGAGTGCGACCCCAAGGGACCACTCGTCATTCAGATCGTCAAGTTGTACCCGACGCCCGACGCGAACGAGTTCCGTGCGTTCGGACGAGTGCTCAGTGGGACGGTCGTCAAGGGTCAGGAGGTCAAGGTGCTTGGAGAGGGGTATTCGCCCGAGGACGAGGAGGATATGGTGGTGCAGACTGTTGAGGCGGTGATGATCAGCGAGTCGAGGTGCGTTTCGTTTCCTGCGATGCGATATTGGGAAGCTGATGGAAGGAGCAGGTACGATATCGAGACGGACGGCATGCCTGCGGGCAACTTTGTTCTCCTCAGCGGCGTCGACCATTCGATCACCAAGACGGCCACTATCGTCTCTACCGACATCACGGACGAGCTCCACATCCTTCGCCCTATCAAGCAGCTCACTCAATCCGTTCTCAAAGTCGCCGTCGAACCTATGAACCCCTCGGAACTTCCCAAGATGCTCGATGGACTTAGGAAGGTCAACAAGACGTACCCGCTCGTCGAGACGCGCGTCGAGGAAAGTGGAGAACATGTTCTCCTTGGGACGGGCGAGCTGTACCTCGATTGCGTGCTGCATGATCTTAGGAGAATGTTTGCCGAGATTGAGATCAAGGTATCGGATCCGGTCGTCAAGTTCTGCGAGACGGTCGTCGAGACTTCGGCGCTCAAGTGCTACGCCGATACGCCTAACAAGAAGTGCGTTTCTTCCTCCTCTCTCACGCAACGAGAGCGTGACTAATGCGGTGGCGCAGGAACAAGCTCACGATGATCGCCGAACCGCTCGAGAAGGGAATCGCGGAGGATATCGAGTCGGGCAAAGTGACGATTCGGATGCCGCCGAAGCAGCTCGGAGGACACTTTCAGCAGAAGTACGGATGGGACCTCCTCGCTTCAAGATCGATTTGGGCGTTCGGACCTGACGAACAAGGGCCTAACATCCTCATGGACGATACCCTTCCTTCGGACGTGAGTGGTTCTCCCTTTGGAACGGGTGGGCGAAGCTGATGAGGCGTGAGTAGGTCGACAAGAAGCTGTTGTACAGCGTCAAGGAGTCGATCAAGCAGGGCTTCCAGTGGGGTTGCCGAGAAGGACCTCTTTGCGATGAGCGTGAGTCGTCTTCCCTCCGAGCGAGGGTGATTAATCTGACGATTGTTTCGCTCGCAGCCATACGGAATGTCAAGTTCCGTCTCCTCGGCGCCGACCTCGCAACAGAACCCATCTACCGCGGCGGAGGACAGATCATCCCTACTGCTCGCCGCGTCTGCTACTCCTCCTTCCTCATGGCTACTCCCCGCCTCCAAGAAGTACGCTCCCTTCACTCTCACCCCCGGTACGCCGCTAACCTCGCTCCTCGCAGCCCGTCTACTACGTCGAAGTTCAAGCACCGCAAGACTGCGTCCCGGCGATCTACGAGGTCCTCGCCCGTCGACGAGGGCACGTCACCAAGGACCTTCCCAAGCCCGGTTCCCCGCTCTACACCGTCCAGGCGTACATCCCCGTCGTCGACGCCAACGGTTTCGAGACGGACCTTCGGACGCACACCCAGGGTCAGGCGTTCTGCCTTCAGACTTTTGATCACTGGTCCATCTGCCCTGGTGCGTTTTGAGCTCCCTTTCGTTGAGCGCGGGCTGATGAGGTGTGATAGGCGATCCCCTCGACAAGACAATTCAGCTTCGACCGCTCGAGCCTGCACCGGCTCAGCACCTCGCGCGCGACTTCATCCTCAAGACGAGGAGGAGGAAGGGTCTTAACGACCAGGTCAACGTTTCGAAGTACCTCGAGAGCGAGATGAGTACGTCGCATCTTTCTCTCCTCGTGTCGTGATTGCTGACTTCGAGCTTTCGCAGTTGTGGCTCTCAGTGCTTCCGACTCGATTGATTTGCTGGGATGACCGCTGTAATTCAAAAGGCTCTCGCAAGCCGGTATTGTTATCTTGCTCCCAACGAAGTCACAACCCCATGCTTCCCCTCTGCATTCTGCTTCCCCTCGTACACTCTCGCAGACCGCATTCCATTCAACAGATCTAGCTACTTTCAAAAACCAACACTCCTCTACGAATCCAACCACCCCGAAACCGCCTCCGCCCACTCGCTCGCAGTCCCCCAAAAGTGTCCCAACCTCGTCAACAAACTCGCGAGCGAATGCAAACTCAAACTCGACAGCCGTCTTCCCTCCAAGAACGCCTCTCCCCCACTCTCCACGAACCTCCCCGCCCCATCCTCCCCTCCTTCAAGCGCTTCCCAATCCACCGGACTGGCAAGGTCGTACCTCCACCCCCCTCCTCCTCCGACGCCGCGAGTCCCTTCGAGGAAAGCGTGCGTAACAACCGCAGCGAGGTACACCGCCGACGGAAGATGGAATGGCCCCGCGCTCCCTCCCGCGCGCGCTTCGGCGAGCGACCTAATCGCAGCAGCATGCAACATCGTCCTCCTCCCCGCTGCCGTTCCGGCCCATTCCTTCCGATCGGTAGAGAGGGAGAGGAGGGCAGGAACGTCGGTGAAGAGGGTTATAGAGATGGCGTGGTATCGGACTAAGAGGTCGTTACGGTTTGAGGGGGTGAGGATTGTGGAATTGTGGATCGTGGATAGGAAGCGGGTTAGGGCTAGGGAGATGGAGGGGGAGGGGGGGACGCCGACGGTCGATTTACCGCCTGAGCCTTGGAGGTCGGAAACGAGGGATTGAAGGCCTTCGAGAATTGTATAAAGCGACAGGAGGGGGAACGGGTAGGAAGTGAGAGTGGGATCGGGGGAGGAGGAGAAGAGGGTCGTGAAGACGTCGCGGAAGATGGGGGGAGGGGGAAGAGTCGATTCGGAGCGCCGGATGGAGGCCCAGGCTTCGGCGGTGGGGGCTTGGAAGAGGAGGAGGCTGCTGCAGGATCCGGTGGGGTTCGAGGTGTGGCGAGCACAGGGTGGGAGGTGACCGATTGCGGAAAGGCGGCCGTCGAGAATGTAGTGCCTGATTTATGCAAGTTCAGTGAGAGCAGCGGCGGAATAGGAGTGATGAACTCACCCGAGGAGAGCTCGAAGCTGGACCTCGCTGGCCGCCCATCGTCGCCATGCCAAGTCGAGCTCTTCGGAAGTGGCGGAGGGATCGAGAGGAGAAGTTGGAATTTGATGGTACTGAGGAGAGCGAGCATCAGCACAGCTCAAGTTCGCGGAGGGGAGAGCAAGACGAACCATCTTCGCTTCGTGTCCCCAGCGAAAGCCGAGCGAATGAAAAGTTCCTGAGTACGCAGCAAGTCAGTGCGGCTCAGAAAAAAGAACGAGCGAAGGGACGCACTGCTCGTCGCTCGCAGTAGCTGATTGCTGGACAAGGACGCGTAGATTTGACCGAAAAGCACGGTAAGAACCAACTGCACTCCACGAGTCTCGGCATGAGGCTCTTGATACTCGATGAGCTTGTCCCACTGGAGCGAAGAATTGTCAGCAAGTATTGATGCACGTCGGCAAATGGACGAGAGACTTGCAGCAGCAGAGACACCCTTGTGCGAAAGCAGCCACAGCGTCTCTCCCTTCGCACGAGCAAGCTTTGATTCGTGAAAGAGCGATCCCAAGGCAATCTGGTTGACGTCGTGCTGACGAGTCGTCTGATGTGGGTCGAATGTGGGGCGGTGGAGGATCTGTTCGGTCTCGTTAGGTCGCGCATTGAGAATTGGAGCGGTCGCGAGACTTACTGGAAAGTGCGGAGCGATGCGCTCCCAAAAGAGCTGAAGAGAGTCGTTGAGGAAGGCGGCGCTGATCGATTTGGCGTTCGCGTCGAATGAGGAGGACTGGAGAGCGCCTGAAGGTCAGCGAGGGTTGGAATGCCTATTGCTGGAATCACTCACGACGTCGGCAATCAGCGAGTAAGTTTCTCGAATCGCGTGGTTGCGGTCAATTTCAGAGAGAGGAGAGTCGGCTGCTGGCGTCTCTTTAGGCGCGGGAGACATCAAAACGGCTCTCGAAGCAGCCCTCGACGCAATCCTCGACGCGGCCTGAGGAAGCGAGACGTTCCAATCCGAACTCTGCATCGGCATCGCCAAGTCCAGCATCCAGTGCTCCGCGAAAGGAAGGTCGCCGTGAGTGAAGAGGTTAAGGAGTGCGTCCGGGTCGGCGGGAGAGAGCTGGCTGGTCGAGGGGTCGAAAAAGGAGGGCGTCTGGGCGTAGTTGGAGAAGAAGCCGGGCGACCAGACGTCGTCGTTCTGCAGCGAGTTATCCTCGGCGTCCGTCTTCCCTGCTCCTTCGCTGTCCCTCAGCATCCCTGCAGCCTCGACGAAGAGGTCACTGATCGCCGTGTGCTCCGGATTCGACGACACATGAGCGGCGTGATGGGGAGGAGGGAGGTATTGAGAGTAGGTGTGGTCGGGGCTGAGCTGGAGAACGGAGATGTGAGGGGAGTAGTCGAGAGGAGCGTCTTGCGGTACGGAGACGTGCGCCAGAGTGGGGAGAGGGAGGGGCGGCGGTTGCTGGGGAGCAGGTGATGGGGCGGCGCCGCCGGCGTCTGAGGCAGTGTGGGTTCGTACGTTGCGTACGTGGCAGTCCTGGCGAGCGAACAGCTTGCCGCAGATGGTGCTGGAGGCAAGACATCAGCTCCAACCCAGGCCAGGCGCTGGCGAGGACTCACCAGGGGAATGGCTGCTCCTTAGTATGACTCCTTTGGTGTCGCACCACATGCTCCCTCTTCTTGAACGTCGCACCGCAATAAGTGCAAGTCTTGATGGAGGGTGCGTTGCTCTTGACGCCGGGAACGGGAGGCATGAGGACGGGAGGCGTGGGGCCTGAGTCGCCTTGCGACTGAAGCCCTAGGGAGTGTGTTGAGCTTGCAGCGGAGCTGGAGGAGAGTTTGAGCTCTGCGAGGGAGAGGACGAGGTGCGAGAGGGAGGAAAGAGAGGGAGGAATGTGGGGGGCCGCGACTTCGCGCAGCTTTGACCGCGGCAGGGCGTCGTTTTGGGCTAGTACTGCCAGCGTTTAGCAGACAGCGCCGATTCTATCCAAGAGAGCCGCCGACAGATCCTCAAGTCAGTGGGAAGGGAGGGAGAAAGCAGGCGACGCTCAACTTTGCGTCTTCGGCGGCGCTCTCGCTGCCGAGCCCGTCTCTCTTCGCAGCTCGAAAGTTCAGAACGACAGCACGCTTTACTAAAAAGCAAGCCTGCGTTTCCCCGGGGACGACTGGGGACAGCAAGACCCAATCTAATTGGCCGCTGCCAACTCCATCTCATACTGCGCGAGGAGAGCTCGTCCATAATCCGCTCCGTTCGGTGCTCGCATGCACATGTGCTTGTGGCATTTAGAAGGCGAGGTGTTGGTGAGAAAGACTGTTGCGAAAAGCGTCAGGAAAGCGAGAATCGCGCCCGAGAAGAACCTGAACATACTGCCGCAGTGGAAGTCGAGCTCGATGAACGCGACGGGCGAATGCAGTCGGAAGTAGTAGGGATCATTAGGCCCAAAACCACCGTACCAGCACATCCACGTCTCGTCCAGGTGCTTCTCGATCTGCACCATCCGTGCCGCCAGCGGTCCCTCGGGGAGCGCCTCGTTGAACGCTTCGAAGATCTTCATGACTTGCGACTTCTGCACTGGGGAGAAGAGCTTGACTTCGACGCCTTGGTAGGGGACGACGCGGTTGTCCTGCATCGCTCCTCCGACGTGCCTGCGAAGGGACGTCAGCGTGCGAATCTAGGAAGAAGAACGGGAGACGTACCTCTCGTCGAATGGGTTCCAGTCAGGCATGCCAGTCATCGTTCTGTAGACTTGCGCCTTCGCCTGAAGCTCGGGAGCGAGGCTGACCATGAGCGAAAGGCTCTCCTCCTCCTCGATCTGGAAGAGGCGAAGTCCCTCGTGCGGACCCTCGTCAATGTGATCCGGCTCGGCAGCGAAGAATGTCTGCAAGAGAAGTGCGTTAGAGAAGTAGCGAGTCGGAGCGCGGGAGAGGAACGAACGGGTGAAATGACCATGCGCTTTCCGACGACGGTGACAGCGAGGCAGAGGTGGTGGCCGAAGAAAGTGAATCCCCACGGCTTGGTGAGCGATGGGTTTTCGAAGATACGGAAGTTGTACGAGTGCTTGTTGAGGACCGCCGCGCCATTGACCTGTGGAGAAGGCGGAGTCAGCGAGACCTCGTTCAGGCGAGAAAGAGCGACGCACGAGCTGACCGAGGAACTCGTTCGTCAAGCAGCAACCGAGGATCTTGGCGTACCCCACTTCAGAGGACGACGCGCGAAGGAGAGCATGAACGAGGTCCTGAACCACGGGAGTCGTTTGGTCGAGCCAAAGTCCTCCAGGGTTCATGTAGAGCTCGGGATTCGACCTACGCCCATTTATGATCAGCTTAGACGACTTTCTACGCAACGAGAACGCACTCACCACAGCCGAAAGTCGTTGCCATAGAGACTCCCGCACTCCGTCCTCTGCCTCTCCTCCGCACTCAGCCCGGCCAGCAACGCCTCAGCAGCTTCCACCATCTCCTCCACCGGAGCTCCCTTATCATCTGCATACTCGTACAGCCCCTCGACGACCGTGCCATCCGACGTGAACCCCACGAACGGCGGGATGTTCTTCCCGCTCAAGCGCTCGATGAGCCACCCTGGCTCAGGAATGGCGCGTCGACTCTCGCACCAGGATAGAGCGGTGTGAGAGGAGATTCCGGCGATGCGAGGGTGGTCGGGCTTGGGGATAAAGTCGCGGAAAGGGGTCGCCTTGCCGAGAGATTGTTGGTCGGCGTCGGCGAGGAAGCCAGAGCTTGTAGGGACGTAGCCGGGCGCGGAGGAGGCCATCGAGAAATTGCTGGGAGAGGTAGATAGAGCAGAGACGCGAACGAAGCTGTTGGAATGGAGAGAGCAAGAAGCATTTGGCGGAGTGGGGAGACGGCGGGGCGGGGCAAGCAGCCCTGCCCCACCACGAGCGCCTGTAGCTGGATGGAGTTGAGCTGGCGGACCTCTAACGTGCGGCAGGAAACAGTCTTGGCGAATCAAAAGGCTCGCGACGAAAGCGAAAAAGGAGCAAACGGGGCGCGAGAGTCGTGCGAGATTCCCGCGGACTGGAGGACGTTGTACGGTCGTGATGAAGGCCATGAGCTGCTCGAGCGGTAGAAGAGAACTTCAGACCGTACGGACGAACATGGTGACGGTGGAGAGCGAGAGCGTCGAGCATCGTCATCGCAAACGAAGAACGAACGACCCCATCTTGCAAGCACAAAAGCGAATCCTCCCTCCCTCCCTCCCTCCTCCCTCGCCTCCCCTAAAAGTCCAGCCACTCCTTAAAGTAGTGACAGTCCTTCGGGTTAACCGGCGCGACTCCAAACCCAACCGACCCCTGCACATCTCCCCACTTCTCGCTACTCGCCCCAATCGCCGCTCCCGCTCCTCCCAGCATCCCAACTCCCATCAATCCATCGACCATAAACTTGGGCCTGCCCAACGCCTCGGCGCCCCTCGTCGGGATCGCCTTCGAGTGGTGCGCGCCAGGCGGGCGTGCAGGCTCGGTGCAGAATGACTCCGAGGGACACTTGCCGCAGGGCATGTCGGTGACGCCGATGCGAGGGAGGTAGGGAGGGATAAGGCGGTAGACGTAGTCGGCCCTCAGAGCGGTGGCTTCCTCGGCGTTGGGTCGACGGCGTTTCGCGTTCTCCTCGTCCTCGTCCGACGATTCGGCGCCAGAGGATTCCGACGTCTCGGAAAGCTCTTCGTCCTCGTCCGACGACTCCTCCTTCTTCGCTCGAGCGATACGAGCCTTGCGACGCTTCGCAGCGACCTTCTCCCCCGCTGGAACGACCTTCTTGCGCTTCTTGGCGGCTTCGGCGTCCTCGTCGCTGTCAAAGTCGTCCTCCTCCTCCTCCTCCTCCTCCTCCGACTCGTCGTCCGAATCCTTCTTCGCACGCAACTTCTTCTTAACCGCTTTCCCCTTCTTGGCGCCCTTCTTCCCCTTCTTCGCCTTCTTCTTCTTCGGCATGTCGTCCTCGCTGCTGCTTTCCTCCCTACGCCGCTTCTTCTTCTTCTTCTTATCCCCCGACTCTACACGACTCGCAACATCCGAGATCATGAGCTTCTCGACCGTCCCGTCGTAGACCATCAAATCGAGGAGAGATTCGACGTGCTCTTCGAGGAGGTCGACGGCGGCGACTTTGAGGGAGGAGATGTAGGCGGTGATGCCGGAGACGGTGGGAAGGAGAGGGGCTTGGGCGACGGGGAAGATCCTGCGGTTGCTGCCGCGGACTTTGGCGTCGGGAATGGACTGTGGAGAGGTGTTAGCTCGCGTACAAAGCGGGAGGCATAGAGCGAAGCAAGGGCTGGATGGAGGAGATAAACGTACATTATCGAGGAGGTAGCGACGCGCGCACTTCTTGAGCGTATCGACGAACTCGGTATCGAGCTCGTTGTCGGTGAACCAGGGTCCTCCAGTCATCTCCACCGATGGAGTAATGGACGAGAGCATGTAGATCTTGCGCGTAGGAGTCTGAACTCGCCAACAACATCAGCACCAGCTCGTGCTACGAACGCCAGAATGGGAACGCACCTTGACCGACTTGACCGTCTTGACTACCTTACGCGACTCGAGAGACTTGAGCGCCTTGGTAATGTTCTGCCTCGGCAATCCCGTCTTGTTGCTCAGGATCTTGGTCCAGATACCTGCGCAAGGCGAAAGCAGAACAACATCAGCTCCATCCTCCCTCCAGCTCCGACACTCGCAACAAACGCACCTAGGTTCCCCGAATCCTTGATCTGATCATACACCAGCTTCTCATCACTCTCCATCGTTCCCGCCCTGTCCTCCCACACCACTGTCAGCTCCTCCGCGCTCGAACCAAACAACGGCGAGCGACTCACGTCTTGGCCTCGTCCCTCCCCACAAATCGAAACGAGACGCTCCCCTTCTGGTCCGTCAGCATGTCCATGAGACTCTACACGGCGCTCCTGCATCAGCTCCGTTCCCTCGCTTTGCCTGGCGAAGCACGCACCTTGCGAAGCAGAGAATTGATCGCGTCCATCGTAGTCTGCGTCGCCGTGACGCCCGCATTGGTGAGAAGGCCCGCCTGGCTGATAGTCTGTTCGTCCACTCGCTCCCATCAGCAGAGCTCTCGGGCAGCGCGGGGAAGAGGGAAGGACTGACTCCGTTCGGGGCCTGCAACCCGACCTTGTACAGCTTGCTCTCGAGCGGGTTGAGCTTGGCTGCGGCTTTGCTGGAGCCAGAGGCTACTGGAGGTGCCATGGTGGGCGGTGCGAGCTGCAGCGTCGACGGAAGGACGTGGCGAGAGGACAAGAGGCGCGAGCAGCGAGCTTTTTCTGAGGTGAGCAGCTTCGCCTCCTACAGTCACCGACGATGTCAAGCCCAACGCCCTCGACGCTCCTAACGACTTCGTTCACCCTAACCCTCCCAGACCCATCCCTCCCGCCCTTCATCGTGTCCCTCACCGTCCTCCGCTCGTCCCTCCTCATCTTCGTCGGCTCCTCCACTCCCTTCCCCATCTCACGCGACTTTGCCGTCTCCATGCCCGTACGTCCCTTCCCCTTGCCCTCCTACTCCGCTAATATACCCGCAGAGCACCGGCCGACCATCGAGCACCTCCCTCTCGAGCACCACTACCAGCTCCCCCACTCTCTCCGCCAAGCTCTGTGCGTACCCTCCCCGTCTCCTCTCGCTCAAGACTAACGCATGGAGAGTAGCAAAGCGCTATAACCGCCAGATCTTCCTCTCTCTCGACGTCGCGGCGCTGGGAACGCAAGGCAGTAGGGGGGAGCGGAACCTCCTCGCGCTCGAGAAGGCGTTGTTGATGCAGCTGGATCCGATTGTCAAGGGAGTGGCATAGCGCAGTTAAAGGAGGGGACTCGGGACTACAGCGCGATGGAGGAGAGAGAGTGCGTTGGGTGGGAGAAGGGAGAGAGCGGGGAGCTGACTCGCATCGCAGCGCTCGAAGGACGGAGCTGGACAGCTCCCCGTGAGGACCGCTGCAACCGGACGTGGAGCAAGAACTGGTGGAGGAGTCAAGCTCGTCGCTGGGAGAAGGCTGGAGATGGAGCGGAGCTGGCTCCCTTCGTCGCGTATCGCGTCGCTCTCTCGTGCCGCAATCAAAACCAGGCGGACATCTACCAGCCTACAGTACAGCTCGTTCAGTACTGCTTCCAGTCTTTTTGTGAATCTTCTGCTCTTCTCCAGAAGGAGCGGTCGCGTCGTCTGGATCTCGAGCTTTGGATCCAAGGATGCGGAGCGAGCGAGCTTGTGGGGTGGAGATCTACGGGATGGGCACGGCTGTCGGTGGAGAGAGAAAGGTAGCTCGAACGTACGTTCGTGGACGGGCTGTCACCTCCGGGGAGACGTGCGGAGAAGAGCAACGCAAGACCGATCCTCTCGACTAGGGCTCGTTCCTTCGCATCGCTAAGGCCGGTTCTCTCAACCCGGTCTCGTTTTGAGCACAGTAGAGAGCTGCAAGGCAGCACCACGTTCTTACCAAATCCGGAGCAGTTCGCGCCATGCACCTGCGCTCAGCGGAGCGACAGAGTCACAGCGACGGAGCAGCGACATCGACGAGCAGAGCAAAGACAAAGCAGCTCCCGTCTCCAAGGCCAAACCAGGACGTTATAAACCCTTCTATTAGCTCGCTCTTCAAGCGAGGACGACGTACTTCCGCAGGTGCTCCGGAATCGCGTCGTAGAGCTTCTTCGACTCGAGCCATTGGCGCGAGAACAGCCTCGACTGGTACCTGCACTCATCCACATCAGCTCCCGCCTAATCTCCCCAAGAAAGAAAGAAAAGCCGCACCGGTAAGCTCCATCGCAAAGGATCGTAACGACCCTACTCCCCTTGCCCAACTTGACCGCCAGCTCCTTCGCAGCGACGACGTTGAGAGCGGTAGAGGCGCCGAGGTAGAGTCCGTCGTTGTGGAGGAGGTGGTAGACCATCGCGATCGTCTTGACGTCGGGGATGTGGAGCGCACCGTCGAGGAGAGCGACGTCGGGCTCGAGGTTGTCCGTCACGCGACCCTGTCCGATACCTGTTCACAGAGTCAGCTCGTGCTCGTTTCCCTACTCATTTTTAGGATGGAGAGAAGCGGGAGAAGGAGAACTGAACGTACCCTCGGTGATACTTCCTCCCTCCCTCACCAGCGTCCCCCGGTTCACAAACCCCTCCAACGCGCTACCCGGAGGATCGGCCAACCAGCACTGCACCTTTCCCTCGCTCTTCTCCTTCAAGTACCTCGTCACTCCCGCGAGCGTTCCTCCCGTTCCCGTCGCGCAGATGAACGCCGTCAGTCCTCCAGGGAGCGACTCGGTCTGCGAGTAGATTTCGGGTCCGGTGGTGAGGATGTGGGCGGAGCGGTTGCCGGCGGCGTTGCTGGGGTGGGGTGGGGTTAGCAGCGAAGGAGGGTGAGGCGGGGGAGGACGCACTCGAACTGGTTCACCCAGACAGCGTTGTTGAGGCGCTCGGCGTGACGTTTTGCTTCTGTAGACGAGCAAAGTCAGAGCTATTGAACAAGCCGTCAAGATGGGACGAACGGTGGTTGTAGTTTTCGGGGTTCTCGAACGCGACAGCTGGAGGGAAGTGCTGTCAGCAGCAGCTCGGTCGCAGAGAGTAGGGAGGCGACTCACCAGGAACGGGGTGGACCTCAGCTCCGAGCAGCCTCAGGAGATCAATCTTCTCCTGACTTTGAGTCTGTGCATCCGTCCCAAGCACGTCAGCACGCTGCTCCCAGAGCCTCCGCACGCCAAACTCACGTCGGGCATGTAAATAACGCAGTTGTACCCTCGTGCGCGGCAGACGTGTGCAAGTCCAACTCCCGTGTTCCCAGCAGTTCCCTCCACAATCGTTCCTCCAGGCTGGATCTTGCCTGCAAGCTCTCATCAGCTCCACTCCTCGCAGCTCTCGCTCCTGCCGAACGCACCAGTCTGCTCAGCCCAGTTGACGAGTCCCCATGCCGCGCGGTCCTTGACACTTCCACCAGGGTTCATGAACTCTGCTTTGCCAAGAATTTCGCATCCTGTCTCGTCGGAGAGCGAGTTGATACGGATCTGGATGGCGTGCTCGCGTAATCAGCGGGGGCAGAGAGGGAGAGCGCGCAGGAGAGAGCGCACGAGGGGAGTGTTGCCGATAGCTCCTACGAAGCCGGAGACGGGGAGGGAGTGCGGGTGGGGCTTGAGAGCTGGAGAGGCGGCGAGAACAGGTCGTGATGCCTTCAATGCGGCGCGAAGGACCTTGGTCGACGAGATCATGGCGGCTGTGGCTAGGGGAGGTGAGGTACTTGGTTCGGCTTAGTTGGTGCTGGTTCCTGTCTTAATTTAAGAGGATTTGCTGAGCGGAAGAGGGAAAGGAGGAAGAGCTGGTCGACCTCAGCTCGCTCGAATCCTCTGAGCCAAGTTTGACTGTTGCTGGTCTTGCTCCTCGTTTCCTCTCCCGACTCGGTTCTGCCCTCCCCACACTCGTTCAGCCAACTCACGGCAACCCAGCACACCCACCACCCAGTCCACTCAGTCCCCCAACGACCATGTCAGTCGGCCTAGCTCCTCTTGCTCCCCCACGAGTCAACAAACTAACACCTCCTCTCCACCAGGGGCGCCTCTCTCTCTAAAGCTCTCGGTACACTCCTCGGTCCTCCCTTCCTTCGTTCCCCGCTGACCCTACCCTCCTCTCCCTCCAACCCTCCCGCTCGACCCACCTCCTTGTGCACGCGCCTAGGCAAGCTCTTTGGCAACAAGGAAATGCGTATCCTCATGCTCGGACTCGACGCTGCCGGCAAGACGAGTACGTTCGCTATGCCTTTCTCTCTCGGCGTCGCGTCGGGGGTGAAAGGCGCGAGGAGAGGGGACGTGCTAACCTTCCTCCTCACCGCGCAGCGATCCTGTACAAGCTCAAGCTCAACCAGAGCGTTACTACGATCCCTACCGTCGGATTCAACGTCGAGACTGTGACCTACAAGAACGTCAAGTGCGTACCTTCCCTCTCCTTTCTGCGCGCGCGCTCACTCGACCGCTCCAGATTCAACGTCTGGGTTCGTTGCTCCTACCTCCTACCCAAGCCGTACTAACCTCCGCAACAGGATGTAGGAGGACAGGACAAGATTCGACCCCTCTGGCGACACTACTACACGGGCACGCAGGGACTAGTGTTTGTGGTCGACTCGGCGGACCGGGAAAGGATCGAGGAGGCTAGGACGGAGCTGCACAAGATCTTGAACGATCGCGAGATGAAGGAGTGCCTGTTGTTGGTGTTTGCGAACAAGCAGGACCTGCCGAATGGTGAGTCGTTGGAGCAGGGAGGGAAGGCGCGCGGTCGTGGGAGGAGGTGCTGGTGGGGAGGGCGGAGGAAGGGACTGGGAGGACGGAGATATGGAGGGACGAGAAATGTGCGGGTGGGTTATCGTGAGGGGGACGGGATCTTGCTCGAGGAGGAGAACGGCGGGACGCTCGGAGATGGACGCAGCTACGTATCAGGGAGGAAGCATCTAACCTTCTTCTCCGCGCAGCCATGTCACCGACGGAAGTGACGGAGAAGCTGGGTCTCCTACGGATGAAGGAGCGCAGCTGGTACTGCCACCCGAGTAACGCCATCGCCGGAGATGGTCTCTTTGAAGGTGCGTGTCCCGTGTCGCTCTTCCCTCCTCCACCTGCTGACCCCGCATCTCGACGTAGGACTAAGCTGGCTCTCCCAAAACCTTAAGACGAAGTAGTCGCGACTTCGTTCCTTCTCGCCATCCCCTCCTTCGCACCCTCGCACGATTCGAACATACCCATTCCTCCTTTCTTTCTCCTTTACGGCTAGTCCCCTCACGCCACATTGTCTTCCTCGTTTGGTCCCTGTGTTAGTCTTCCCCCTCGTAGTTTCCCCAGTGCTCGCCTTAATTTACTTGAACGCTGCCCCACACGATACGAACGTGCGACTGGATTTTGACGAGCGACGTGGTGCCTCTCAATACTCGAACGTTCCTCAAGTTGATCTGCATCCTCTCGTGCTCCTTCCTTCATTAGAGCGAACCGGACCCAGCCCTCGCTGGTCGCTCGCTGGTCGAGAATCTCAACGCGCGACGCTTTCGACGCGCGGACCTCGCTCCTCTTCCTCTCTCGATCCAGCTCCTCCTCCCTCCAGCAAGTTAGACAGCCAGCAAGCCACCTTCGCTGCCTCCTCTAGACGACGGCGTAGACTAGCACCGCCAAGCACCGCACGGCGCTTTGTGTACGAGGGGCCAACGGCCTCCCAGCTCCTCAAGCCCTCAACCTCGCCTCCCTCCTCACCATGCCTGGGACCGCAGCCCCCTCCTTCACTTCCCGCCGAGAGTCCTTCCGCACCACCTCTCCCAAGCCTCTCGTCCGCCCCACCCCTCTCCCACCCCGCTCCACCCTCCTCCAGTCCCCCACCCGCCCCTCCCCCTCCTTCACCCAGCACCGCCCCTACTCTCCTCCCTCTCAGCCGAAACCCACGACGCGGTATCCTTCCCCACCTATTCGACCGCAATCAGTGATGGGAAGGACGACCTCGCCGGGAGCACAGCATCCGCAGAACGTGCTGGCTCTCGAGGGACCGAGGCCGGAGGAGCTGATTGCGTTCGCGGCGCTGGCGAAGAGGTTGTATTACGAGCAGGACCCGCACGCTGGTGAGTCTCCTGGCTCCTGCTCCTGCAATACGAGCTAAATCTCCTTCCTAGCTCGCGCAGTAGACGCGACTCTCCAACGTCTCCCTGCCGCCTCTCGCACCGCCTTCGCACGAACTCTAGCGGGCGTACGATCCCAGTTCCATCGCGACGAGGAGATCCGTCGACGCGCCCAAGTAGAAGCTCTCCTCTCTGCGTCTCAGCCGGGTCAGAAAGTGCGAGAGGCGCTACGGATCTCGGAAGGCGGGACGACGGCGATGAGGAGCAAGCGCGCGAGGAAGGAGCGGATGCAGGGACTGGCGGCGTTCTTGCGTGGACATTGTTTGAAGGGCTTGCCGGGGACGCAGCCGTTCTTTAGGAGTCTGTATGCGGTGCTGTACCTCCAGGGATTACCGGCGGCGAAGGGTGGAGCGGGGAAGAGGAGGGTCGAGTGGGAGGTCGATGTTGCGGTGTTTACCGAGGCGGGAGGAGGATCGTGGACGAAGGACAGCATCGAGACGCTCAAAGGGGTGAGTCCGTTCTCCGTGCGAAGCGAGGAGCGAACTGACGATCCCGTTCTCAGCTCCTCGGCTTCTCAGAAACGATCAAAGAAGGACCTCCGCAATCTTACTTCGACGAGGACGACGAGGACGACGTCAACTCCCCTCCTTTCGACCCCACCCCCTCCGATAGCGAAACCGACGACGAAGACGAGCCCGCCAGCCTCTTCTCCGACCCCTCTCTCCCTCCCAAACGGGCACCCCCAGTCATCCCTCCCCACCGTGGCGCCCGCTTCAACAGCGACCCTTTCCTAGATCCAGGCGATCCCCTCTCCTCCGGCCCTCTCTCCCCACCAGCTCCTTCTCCCCTTCTCTCCCCCGCACTGTCGACCCCTCCAACCCCTTCTCCGACCCTCCTTCGACCCCGACCATCGCCGTCAATCGATAGACCCCCACCGCCCCAATTCAGGATCTTCACCCTCCCTTCCTACCTCACCGACCCCGAGCTCCGGGCTCTCGCCTCCCTCTTTCCCGCATTCATCACCTCTCGCTCCCGCTCCAAATTCGCTCCTGCCGATGAGGAGAGTGCTGGAGCGACTACTCGACTCGGAGGGAGTGGAGAGGTGGAGGAGGGGCGGGTAGGGCATGGGGAGATTAAGATTGGGATCGAGGCGAGGGACGAAGGGTGGAGAGGGACGGGGTGGGAGAGGTTTGTAGGGTGGTTGAGGAGGCTTTTTGGGAGGGGGTGAGAAGGACCATGACTAGATGTTATTGGGATGCTAGAGCACGGGATATGAGCGCAGGAGAGCAGAGCGAGAGGTTCGTGACAACAAGTGATCGTATTCCCGTCCATCCATCCACAAACTCCTCTCCAAGCTCCGTTCCCTCAAAATCCGAACCGCAAGTCGTTCCTGCGTACCAAGTCAGCAAGCTACTCCCCAGTACGCGCGAAACGACGAACCTCGAGAACACGGGCGGCTTCCACTGCAACTTGGCCGCCTCGATCTTCTTGCGTCCCTTCTTCTTCTGTCGCTCGTGCTGTTCGATGACGGCCTCGGAAACGACGAGATGATGTTGTCCTTTCGAGAACTTGAGCATCTGGAGGACTTGGCACCTGCGTTCGTCGTTAGCTTCCGTGCGAGCGAGCGAGGAGAGAAACGCACGTATGCATGACGTCGGAATGAACGATGGCAGTCTTATTCGCCAGCTCGTCGATACTAACGTCGTCCCTCGTCGACAGGAGGAGCTCGACGATCGTCTCGGCCCAATACGCTCGATAACTGAGGAGTCCGAGGTCGCTCAACGGCTTCTCCGGGCTCCCGAGCTTCCCCTCCTTCTTGCTTAGCTCGTACGAGAACTCGATGAGGAGTTTCCCGTACCCCATGCGCTGGTATTGTGGGAGGGTGAGGATACAAGCGACGTTGTACGATTCGGCCGACTCCTTCTCCTTGCTGAAGTACCCGATGAGGTGAACGCCCGTATCGTCGCGCGTGCACATGACGTAGTAGAGGAAGGGGTCGACGTCGTAGTAGAGGGTCTTGTGGTCGAGGAAGCATTTCGAGAGGAGGCAGAGGTTCCGACACCACGTCTTCTGCTTGCGACCGTCGATCTCGAAGAAGGAAATCTCCTCGTGTCGGTAGATCTCGTTGCCGGGCGGGTGGTGCAGCGTGCACTTCTTGCGGTGGCGTTCGATCATCTTCTCCGACGCGAAGAAGGAGAGGCAGAATTCGCAGATGTAGAGCGTCGGTGTGTGGGCGAGTTCGACGGGGTAAGGGCTGAAGTACCAGGCTTCGACCTCGTGCTTGCCCATCTGGATCTTGTCGAGGTTCTTGACGCGCGAGACCTCCGAGTGCGACTGGGTCATCGAACCCTGCGTGCGGAGCTTCTCAATCTCGCGCGCCTTGGAGAACGTCGAGACGGGTTCGTCCTTTCCCTCGGCGTCCGCCATATCCTCGTCCCCGTCCGCATCCGCATCGACTTCTCCATCCGCATCCTCCTTCGTATCCGCCGACTCGGCATCCTCGTCCTCCTCTCCGTCCGCATCGTCCTCGTCCTCGACGATACGCCGCTTGTGGCTCGTCAGCGCCGACTTGTTGACCGCTTTGCGAAGGAGAGAGCCGACTTCGGTCTTCTTGACTGGGGGAGGAGAGGGTTCGCGAGCGGGAGTCGAAGCTGTGCTGGTGGCGGCCGAGTGCTTGCGGTGGGAGGAGCTGGGAGTGGCAACGGGAGGAGGGGTAGGGGCGGGAGCGACGGGCCATTCGACTTCGCGGGAGAGGAGGATGCGGGTGCCGGGAACCCATTCGTCCAGTCGCTGCGAGGAGAGAGTCAGCTCCCCGCGCCTGCCAGCTCTCAAACGAGCAACGCGACGCACCTTGTTGAACTCGACGTAGTGCACGTAGTACTCGAGAAGCTCGTCCGGTGGTTTCTGATCCACATCCATGTCCATATCGAGCGTAGCCTTGCGCGCCGCCCGACTAAGCTTCTTCGTGCGCATGCTGAGAATCTCCGCCTTCCTCGGCTGAGGCTCCGCTGGCCTTTCGACGTAGACCTTGCATCCGGTAACAAGGTTGACGAGGGCGACAGTGTTGGGAGGGGAGATGACGGGCTTGGGAGGAGGGATCTCGCCCGTCGTGTGGGACTGAGTCTTGCCGTGTCCTACGACTGGCTCTGGGACGGCTGCCATCGGTGCCGGGTGGCGTTGGTGGATGCCTCGAGCTGGAGGCGGTGGTGTGCTGGGTTACTGGATGGGGCGGGGGGGAGTGGCGGTGGCGGTTTTCTGAGACGGAGAAGAGAGGTGCGAAACTCGCTCTGACTTTTGCACTTGGCCCAGTGCGAAACTCGCTCAGCTGAGTGCTCTCTCCCCTCCTGCTGCCTCTCGCAACGACCACATCGACTGGTTCGTCTCGCCGTTCGCTCTTAGCTCACGCTGCTCGTCTAAGGACTGGTCCGGCAGCTTTGAGATCCGTGAACGGGGTGAGATCGACGCAGTGGCCGGCGGCAACTCTCCTCCGAGCCAGAGGATTGATTGCCTGTTAACCTGCTCAACCGAAGACGGTCCAGTGTGGGCCCCCGCACCTGATCTAACAGCTTTCCCGACTTGCCGCAGTCCTCATCAGCTCTGCTCGAACGCGCTCCTTGCTTCCTCAGACTCCCAGCTCGCCACGTCCGCTCTTCCTCCGTTTCGCTTGCCCTCTTCCTCGCATATCCCTCGACCAAGCATGACCAGCAACATGGCCAACGACGACCTCGAAGCGAAAGGATCTGCTCAACACTTTGAGAAGGAGTCGATCAGCAACAACTCTCCGCCGCTCGATCGCTCTCTCTCCGGCGATGGGAACGAACCTGCTATCGTCTGGCAAACATGGTTCGTCGTAGCAGCTGCTGGCAAACATGGGTCGTCGTAGCAGCTGCTTCCCTAAACTGTATCTACTACGCTCCCCCTTCGCCGAGTCGCTGCTGATCTTTCCTCTCACAGATACCGCCTACGCCCTCATCCTCACTGCCTCCGGCTTCTGGGCCGGATCCATCGTTGGCTCCGTCGGTGGGGCCTCAATCCGCCTCTGGACCGCGCAAGCTTGGATCCCCGTATCAGCTATCCTCGCTCCTCCCCTCGCTCGAATGGGCGATAACGTCGGTCGGCGCTGGGTGTGGCTCATCACGCTCTTTGTGGCGTACTCGGCAACTTCCTCTTCGCTGGTGGGAAGAATATCGGCATGGTCATCGTTGGTATTTGCTTTTGGGGGATTTGCTTCGGGAATGCGGTGCGTTTTCCAACCTTTCTCTGCGGACTTCGAACGGGTGTTGAGCTCGCTTCGCAGGGTAATCTCATCGCTATTCCCGCCGAAGTCCTGCCACGCAGGCACCGTGGAACTGCTGCAATGGCCCTCCAAATCGGCGGGTACTTCGGTGAGTCGTTCGCAGCTTTGTTCTCGCCCGACCGCTTCGTCTGCCATAGCCACCGCAGTTTTTTGAGCACCACTGATCGTGCTCGCGCCCAGGGACCACCATCGCTCTCCTCGGCGGCGCGGGCATGATCATCAACGTCTCACCCCAAACAGGCTCCGGCTGGCGTGCCATCTTCTGGTTGACCGGCGGCGTCCACGCTCTCGTCTTCCTCCTCGTCTTCATCTTCTACCACTCAGCTCCAGTCATCAACCCAACTGGAGCCTCGTACATCTCTCAACTCTTCAATTTTGATGTTGTGGGGACAGCACTCTTTGCTGCGTCGTTGTTGCCGCTGTTGATGGTGAGGTCTCGCTACGTCGTTCGCTGCGCGTGTGCTGAAGTGCTCGGTTGTCGCAGGGTCTCATCTGGGGTGAATGACTTCTCTGCGTCCACCGTAACATGGCTGACTTTTGATCTACCCCAGGTGGCGCCACATACGCCTGGAAGAGCGCACCCGTCGTGCGTCCGCCGCTCCATCCCATCCTCCTCGCCACCTGACAGCTCTCTCGCAGATCTCAACTCTTGTCATCGGTTTCGCTTTCATGGGAGCTCTCGCGATTCACCAGATTTGGATCAAGAAAGACGGGCTCTTCCACCACGGCGCCTTCAAGAACAGGGTATGTGTAGCGAGCGACCTTGCCAACTGCGGCTGCGACTGACCCGCTCTCGCTGCTCAGAACGTCGTATTGTGCATCGTCGCAATCGGAGTTGAAGGATTTGCCTAGTTCGTGGCTCTCCCTCCTGCGAGGGTCGTCGCGAACAGTGCATCGCAGCATCGTTTTCAACGGGTTCCTGGGGCAGGAGACTGCGGTCCTCTTTGACGCTTCTCCCTACGGCCTCGGACTGAGGTTCTGCGCATTCATCTGGAGGTAAGCCGAGAACTATGAGCTCGAGATCCTCGCTGACTTGCTCCTCCTCCCTCCAGCGCGGCAGTCGGGTCTGTAATCTGCGGAACCATCGCGTACCGCTACCGATGCCTCAACGAGCTTTTGATGTGAGCTTCCTGTTCAAATTTGAGAAGCTAGTGAGCTGATACAGGACTTGCAGCGGTGGATTCGCCCTTTTCCTGGTTGGCGTGATTGGGCTCGCTACTGTCAAGCCTGGGAGTGGGAAAGCCATCATCGGTGCGCATCTCGCCACTGCCTCTCTCGATGCAGTTCTGATCCTGTTGGCAGGGGGGACTGTTCTCTCTGGCTTCGGAACCGCTGCAGCGTGAGCTCCTCCTTCCTCGGTCCTCGGTCGCCTACTGACAGGAAATATCGCAGGATCTCGTTGTTGTTCGCCGTCGTACAGCTCAGTGTCGAACCCGAGTTCACTGGGATCGTCTCAGGGTTGATGGTTGCTGGCCGCGTGCGTTTATTCTCTCGCTGCGAAGCTCCCAGCTCACGCTTCTTTCGCAGAACTTTGGCGGCAGCGTCGGCCCTGCAGTCTGCGTACGTCCTTCCCGCCTTTTTCCTCAACAGTAAGCTAACTCGACGATCCTCAGAACGCCGTCTTCACGAGCAAGATCACCTCGTCCCTCCCATCTTACATCGCCCGCGCCGCCCTCGGCGCCGGACTCTCCAGCGACTCGGTACCCGCTTTCACCGCCGCCGTCGCCGGAGGGAATACGACTCTCGCCTTGCTTGACCCCGTCGTCACGCCTGACATCCTTGTTGCTGGAGGCCAGGCGGCTTTGGAGGTGTACGCTTACGCTTTTCGATTTATCGTGCGTCGCCTTTTTCTCGGGAGGAAGGGAGAGCTGCTGATGCGCTTGGGAGCAGTGGATCGTTGTGCTTCCTTTTATCCTTTTTATGTCGCTGATTGCGTGCATCTTGATGCACATCGTTCGCCATGAGATGGATCACGGTGCGTTCGCTCCATCTCGCTAGTTGACTTTTGCTCATTCTTTTTTGATGCAGTTATTGACCGACCTTTTGAGGCTCAGGCTCACGAGCTCAGTGATCACAAGTAGGATAGGCTCGTTTTTGGGCGCAGGGTTGGCTGGGATGTACGGGAGAAAGAGCAACTGTGAACTGTAAAAAAGATGGGATTCTGCACTTTGACTTCTTTGTCGCAACCTCCTCCCAATCATCTTCCTCACGCTCTCGAATCCAAAATTGGAACGGATCCCTTCGAATCGAAAGAGAGAGACTCCGTCGCTCAGCTTCTTTCTCGGCAACTCGGCAACACCTCCCCCACACGTCGGCATCGCTCTTCAGCTTCGACCACACCTCTGATGGACGACAGTGCTTCGCCTCCACAGCTTAGCGATGCTGCTGCTCCACTCAATAAGGCTATCACTCGAGGTGAGCTCCTGGCTCTGTGCGGCCGGACTCTGCTGACCCGCGTGCCAGCACCTCGCGCCTGCCTTGGATGTCGAAAGGTACGCCGTCTTGTCGCTTGTCCCCGCACACCCAGAGCTGAGCTGAGCTTCTCGTAGGTCAAAAGCAAGTGCATCAACCTGGACAACCCTCCGTGCCAGGTGCGGCGGTCCCCATCCTCGCCCGCGCTCTTCGCTGATCCTGCCTCGCTTTCTCAGAGATGCACGAGATTCGGGACTGCGTGCGAGGTCATTCCAAGTCGCAGAGGAGCTGTAGCTCACTCCAAGCGGGACGATACGGTGTCTTCGAGCATTCGCAGGATTGGCGAGACGTTGGACGCTGTGGGTCGGACTGGGCGAGTGAACGGAATCACGCGCTGATGAGCTTACGCAGGTGCTTCGTACGGTTACAGGCGAGCCTGATGCTGGAACCAGCAACGCTCTCTCGTACCTCCCCAGCTTCGCCGCACCACCCTCTTTCCCCGCCGCCAGCACCTCGCAAACTCCGCTCCATCTCTGTCTCCATCTCTGTCTCCAAAATACGGCGAATTTGACTTCCTCCTCAACCCCGTTGCCACTGCGAGGGAAGCGTCGTCGGACGGCACTGGAACTCCGTCGGACGACTACCCTCTCGACGGAGGGCCGCTGGAACTTCTTGCGAAGGCGTCGAGGGAGCGCTTGCATGATGGAGCTGCGAACGTGGGTGTAGCTAGCGAGCGCTATTTTGACCGCAGTGAGTCCTTAAACTGAATTTCAGGCTCGGGCTAACGCAGCGAGACGCAGGCGGGACTGGCAAGTCGTCGAGCGTCGTCGCACTCGCCGAAGTACATTCGCTGCTCAATTTCGACCAAGTCGCGAGCCTCTTCAAGCTGTACGTTCTTCTCGTCAATCCAGAGATTCCGAGCTGATTCTCTCCTGCTGGACACAGTTTCATGACCAAGATGAACGGTGAGAGGGTTCGTCGAGGAAACCGTTTTGACGCAGCTGAGCTCTTCGACCTCTTCGCAGTACACAGCATCATTCTGAACGAGCACTATCACACCCTCGCAAGGGTCGCAGAGCAATCAGACTTTCTCCTAACAGCCAGTGAGTTGCCTCGCATTCTTCTCTTCCGGTCACCTCGCTCATTCCTCCGAATCTCCCGCAGTCTGTGCTGCCGCGAGCAAATACCTCGCCACCACCGCTCATCTCGAAGCTCAGCTCACTGCTTTAACTTCGAAGCTTGCCTACCGCCCGCCTGGCCCGGAATGGCGATGCATCGAAACGATTCAAGCCTTCCTCATTCTGTGAGTTCGAGTCCACTGCTCACCACCAGCGATGCTAACGAACTCCACTTCTCCACGCAGAGCAATATGGGGAACAGGTGCGCTTCTCCCCTTTGTGTTTCGCGCATGTAGCTGACGCTAGCGAGCAGGATCTCAAGTTCGCGTCGACTGCGACCCCCTCTGGTTCAACCTCGGAACAGCCCTTCGCCTCGCAATCGACATCAACCTTCATCGCAGGACATTGCTCGAAGATCTTGTGGGGATCGTAGAGCTAGAAGAGATTCCGCAAGAGATCCTCAATCGAGAAAGGTGGGTCCCTCCTTCGCAACGCCTGGGTTTGGAGTCGTGGCTGACTCCTCTTTTCAGGACCTGGTAAGCAGATGTGTGACGCTTAAATGCGATTCAACTCACGCTCTTTTCGCGTCGTCAGGGTTCTGCTCTTCAGCTGTGATCGCAGGTACTTCCCGCAGATTAATCTCCAGCCTCGCGCCTACTGACCTATCTCCCAGCACGAGTGCGCAGCTCAATCGCCCTACGTCGCTACCAGATAACTACCTCATCCAGGGAATATCTCGTACGTCGTCTCCGTCGCAGCCCGTCGCGATTGTGTCGCTGACGAGCTTTCCCGCAGAGTGGGGTTGGAGCGAGCCCGGGGACCGACCAGCGTATGCAGCGTATGCGGAGCTACAAGCTCTCTCGTCCAAGTTTTGTGAGTTCGCTGAGCTCTTCCTCTCTTCGCTGCCTCTGAAACTCCCCTCAATTCACAGTCGACGTTCAGGCCCGACAACTCGTCGCGCCCCATTTTCGACGGGCAGAATGCGAGTCGCTTCCCTTTTTTCGCAGCGTGAATGGGGCTAAAGAGGAGACTGCAGAGCTCCATTTTCACTGGGATCTACAAGGCGTTCGAGCGCGAGATCTCTGCGTGGTACACATGGTCGAATCGCGACTCGTCAGCAGGATCTCTTTCTCGTGTGGGGAGAAGCTGACCTCTTGCTCCGTCTAGGTGGGGAGTATGGCGGACGAAAAGCTGAACGCTCAGCAGGCATCGGTGGACTTCTACTACCACTACAACAACCTCCTTTTGTGCGCGTTTGGGCTCCAATTTGCTCTCGAGAAGTCGCCAGCCGACATTTCTGAACGATACAGCAAGGTTAGCCCTTCTTTGACGCTTACAAGTCCTCGGCTAAACCGGTTTCAGTGCCACACCTCTGCGACGCAGGTCATCGTTCTCGCTCGCCAACGTCTCGCTTCGTCCATGACCTATTCTCCCGAGTAAGCTTGACTTTATTCCCACCGTTAACGGCGTTGGTTAACCTCTTTTATCGCAGCGCCCACTTCCTCTTCTGCAGCTACGCCTGCGTTATGCTCCTGAAGGTTCGTCCCGCTCCTTGCGCTCCTCGTCTCCACCGTTCTAATCCTGTGCCAGCTCTCGCGCCTGCACGCTCTTCCAGTCGGCGTAAAGTACGACATCGCTGCCGTCGAGCTCGTCGACAGCTTCGCAATCTTCCTCGCCAGCATCGCCGTCGTGCGTTCCTCCCTCCCCCTTCCCAAGGTCCCACTCATCTCTCTCCTCATAACGCTCAACACACACCCAATCTCTACGCTCGTTTCCTCCACCAGCTGGTCGCTCAGCGCAAGCAGGGATCGACCGCTTCACCCGACAGCACCGCTCCCGCTCGCACCGAGCTGCAGTATTTTGACGAAGAGAATATTGATGCGGGCGGTACGCTACTTGGACGGGACACGTTTAGTGGCTACCTTACTCCTATGCGGCATTCGAGGGCTGCGTCGGAGGATTGGCTGGCGTCGCTGTCTCAGAACGACGCCTTCATTTTCGGTCAGTTCTGCTTAATGCTCTATTCTGGGCGGAGGAAGCTGAAGTTGGAGCGCGCAGCTATGCCATCGGCTTCTTTATTGTTGGAGCATGGAGCGGACGGAAGCTGGGGAACGCAGCTGTAAATTAGCGAGGTACGATGGAACGTGCTGTTTGTTTTCTCAGCGCATGATGCACCGTCTCAAGCTTCTCTTGATTCCACACCGTTCAAACTACCTTAGTCGCCTCCAGCATCGCATCAATAATCGCCTGCGTCGCCCTGACAGCCGGGAGCGAAAGTGGTTGAAGTCGTCTGCGAAGAGCGAGGTGTCAGCAAGGGAGTTCCAACATATTGCGCCAGCGAAATGGGTCTAGACTTGCACAAAGGAGTGGAAAGCACCAACAGCGAGCAGCGAGCCGACGGGCACGTCGACTGACAAGAGCTTGGCAATGTACGCCTGACCTTGGTCTCGAAGGCAGTCGAGTTCGGCATAGACGATGAATTGCGGTGGTGATCCTTTGAAGTCTTTAGCGTCGCTACGAAGGAGTCCAAAGTCGGCGGAGGTGTCGGGAGCATAGTACCGCACCGTCATGTCCGCGTCGGCGCGATTGAGAATCCTGCGCAGTTGCGAAGGTCAGTAGGGAGGTGTGAAGGGAAGGTCTTTTGGCGCACTGGTAGTGGGCGAGGGGGTGCCCTGCAGCCATGCTGGGATACAGATCGAAGCGGTCGTCCAGAGCTGGGGAATCGAGAACGACGAGCTTCGGGAGGACGGCCTCGTTGCGACGAGTGAGGCGCAAGGAAAGGACTGCCGCCAAGTTCGCTCCGGCAGAGCTCCCTCCTGAGATCAAAAAAATTTAAATAAGCTATTCAACGAGGCGAGAGAGGCAGGACGAACCGAGGATCACGCGATGAGAGTCAATCCCGAACTTCGACCCTTCCTCAGTGATCCAGTCGAACGCAGTCTGGAAATCGTCGATGGCTGCCAAACGATCCTTAAAACCAGAGCAAAGGGTTTGTGGGAGCCAACGCACCTGCAGGGAAAGGATGCTCGGGGGCGAGCCTGTAGTCGACGCTGAGAGCGGCGAAACCGGTTCGCACAACCTGCTCAAGCAGGTGACTATCGCAGCGAGGGTCAGCAAGCTCCTTTCGACTCCCTTCGTCAAGATACGCACTTGTCGTTGTCCGGCGAGCCAGCAATGAATCCTCCACCTGCGAGACGAAATCAGCGCGAAGGCCCTCGCATCTCGCATCAGCGAGACCTACCATGAGCCCACAGCAGCGTCGGCAACGTCTCCTCCCGCCTCAAAACTGGACGCAGATGTACAACACGCAGTTTAGTTCCATCACTTCGCTCAATCGTGAGCTCGGAGAAGTCGATTTCGGCAGGCTTGGAACCCGGGCGTCAGTCGTTTCTTCGCGCGGACTTGCTGAGAGGACGCACGTCGAGAGGCTTCGGCTGGAGTGCCTTCATAATCTAGAAGCAAGTGGTCTCCGTCAGCTACATTCACGGAGAGTGGGAGAGGAGAGCGCACCTTGCGAATCCCGTCATCTGGATGAACGGTGGGATCGAAGCCGGGGAAGCGCTCGCGGAAGGCGCGGAGGTCACTGTGCAGGCGAGGCCACTTCTCGGCGAGACTCATCGTGATCGGAGAGAGCAGGAGGGGCGGTGGAGAGAGAGAGTGAGCGCGGGAGGGAGGCGGTAATCGCTCCTTGACGCTACGGCTATTCGGGAGAGATGTTGCCGCGTGTGGGCAGCGGTGGCGCTGGAGGGAGGAAGGCGGTGAGAAGACTCCACAGATTCTGGATAAGCGTTCAGAGAGAGCGAGATGGCAAGGCGAGAGAGAACGTGTCGCCGGACTCCGGTGCGAGATTTTCGTGTTCTCGAGATGCTCGTGTAAGTCATGAAGACTCGTCGCTTGCTGTTTCCTGGTCCGCATACCCAAGATAGTTCATTCAAAGCCTCTGCAGCAGCGCCTCGATCGCCTCCTCGCTCACCGTCCTCCCATGCCAATCCTCCAGCTCCGCCAACGCCTTCTTCGCAAACCCCCTCGTATCCCCCTGCTTAACTCCATACTCGCTCAACTTCGAGGTCAACCCCAGGTCCTCCACCAACTGCGCCACCGCCCGACTCAAGATCCTAGCGGGGTGCAACTCTCCTTCGCGAGCCGGAGGAGCAGAGGACGAGTAGCTCTCGGGAAGGAAGCGGGCAGGGAGAGCTCCGACGGCTTGATCGAGGTGCTGGAGATCGCTGGGGGAGAGGACGCCGGGAGTATCGGCGAGGAGAACTAGGACGGGGGAGAGTGTCATGCAGGAGGTGATGCCGTGCGGGATTCTGCGAATTCATTAGTACGGCAGGGAGAAGGTGAGGAAGGATTAACGAGAAAGAAGCGCCGATGCGATGGCCTATGGCGTGCGATAGTCCCATTCCCATGGAGAACTGAGCGGGGGAGGTTAGCAGGGAGTTCCCGCGGCGAAATCGAGGCGGAGACGCCCTTGGGCTGTACCGAGGGATTCCCAAGCGGCGACCTGGAGCGCGGCACGAACTTCGAGGTCGTCTGGGCGCTCGCGTGAAGGGAGGAGGTAGGTGAAGAGGTCTCTGATGGCGGCGAGAGCGTTGGCTCGATTGATCGGAGTCGCGGTGGGTCTATGGAATGTGTGTGAGTGAGGCGAATTTAGGCATGAGGAAGAGAAGACGCACCTGATCATGTTCTCAATCGAGTGGTCAACGGCGCGGAGACCTGCTGAGGTCCAAAGTCGCTCGGGGGTGTCGAGAGACAAGCGAGGATCCAGAACGACGAGCTATTCGGACTCTCGTCAGCCCGTATTCCGCGAGAGCAGTCGAACGGAGGGACGCGCCTTTGGAGAGATCTCGCGATCAATAACTCCGACCTTGGTGCCCTCCTCGTTCGAATACCCCGCGATGATGGAGAACTCGGCAGCGCTCAGAGTGGTCGGCAACGCGATCTGAGGAAGGTATCTTCCGTTCCGCTGGTTTGAGAAGTACGACATCGCTTTGCCAGCGTCAATCACGCTGCCGCCTCCGAAGCCTAGCAAGGCAGTCGCGCCTGCTTTCTCGACGGCATCGAGTGCGAGCTCGATTGAGGCGATGGGAGAGTGCTGGCGGATATCGCTGAAGGTTCCCTAGAAGCAGTAAGTTATTGTACGTTCCGACAGAGTGTTCCAGGTCAAACAAGGCTGCCAGCCGGGCTAATGGCTGTCATGTCTCGCGCTGAAGAGGAGGGACGAGGAACGGAGAGATGTACGCACGACGTATCGAGAGCCGAGCAGGGCAACAATCTCCTTGAGGTACGGGCTGTTGGCGAGCGACTTGCTCGTGAGGACGAGGACTGCCGTAGCAGGCGGGACTGTGTAGGACGGTAGAGTAGGGACGGGAGAGTTTGGAGACTGTCACGGCCGTAGGAGATGGCGATGAGGCTGGTCGTCTGGTAGATGCCTGCTCCAGTAACGTCTGTCGTCATAGCTTCGAGGCGGCAGAAGCAGTCGAGGAGGAGATCGCGTTGAGACGAAAGTCCGGGGCTCCGTCTCTTCGCCCCGACGGTCTCGCGAGTGGCCGAATAGGCGCTTCTCTCTGCTCCCCCTTGCCGTTCTCGTGACTGATCCTAGCAAAGGCGATAGCCGAAGGCCCTCAAGTGCTAGTACCGCCAGAGGCCTGACTGCTCTCTCCCGTACCTCTCTCCGCCTGCTTCCTTGCTCCTCGACTTCTCCTTCGACGACACAGCATGGGAGCTCTACCTCCTTCGCTCGGCAGCTACCACGGACGCGAGTTCAAGCACCCCATCTCCGCCGCCTCACCTCACGTCTTCGACGTCAAGGATGAGGACTACGTTCTCCCCAGCGCTCCTCTCGGTGCGACCAGGGTGGTGCGCGTGATTCACGTGGGAGCAGGCTTCGGAGGCATCAACCTGGCGTACCAGGTTCAGCGATTCATGAAGGGCGTCGAGCTGATTTGCTACGAGAAGAACAAGTGCGTTCTTCCACGCTCCTCGCCGCAAGCTTGCTCGCCTATGCTGACGCTGTGCTTCCAGGGACATTGCTGGGACTTGGTTGGAGAACAAGTGCGTCTTTATGCTCCGTCACCTCGCTTTCGTCTCACGCCTCGGTCACCTCAGGTACCCAGGATGCGCCTGCGATATCCCTAGCCACAGCTACCAGTTCTCCTGGGCTCCAACGTGCGTCTCTTCTCCACCCAAGCTTGCAGAAACTCGCTGACAAGTTCATCGCAGAACGACATGGACTCAGTAGTCCGTCTCAGCGAACCTCACTCTCAACGCATTCCGCTGATCCACTTTCTCTCGCAGCTACTCGGGAACCGACGAGATCGAGGCCTACGCACACGAGGTTGCCGAGAAGCACGACTTGCTCAAGTACTTTCAACTGGAGCGCAAGATCGTCCACTCGGCATGGAACGAAGCAACCTCGATGTGGGACGTCCAGATTCAGCAGCCCGACGGAACCATCCTCCGTGATTCGGCGCACGTCTTCATCAACGGCTCTGGTGTTCTCAAGTGCGTTATAAGAATTGCTCAGGGCTTGCTCGACGTAGCTGATTATGCTTCTCGCTAGCGACTGGAAGTGGCCGACCATTCCTGGCCGCGAGTCTTTCAAGGGAGACATGCTGCACAGCGCGATCTGGCCCAAGGACTTTAATCTCAAGGACAAGCGCGTAGCCGTCATTGGGGTCGGATCCACGGCCGTTCAAATCGTTCCCGCCATTCAGCCAAGTGCGGTTCGTTTCGCTTCGCAGTGGCACCCAGCCTGACCCTCTCCCTTATTAGTCGTCAAGGAGCTCAAGGCCTTTGTTCGTTCAGCGAGCTGGATCACACCTGCTTTTGCTGCCAAGTACGCAGGACCTGATGGTGCGTTCTCAAGCTCGCTCTTCGGCCGAAGTCACCCTTGCTGACGACGTGCCTTCGCAGGTTCCAACTTTGAGTGTACGCATGGCAGACGACTTCAAAATCGCTGGCTAATTTGTCTTTTCGCAGACACGTCGGAGCAGAAAGCCGACATGCAGAACGACCCGAAAGCCTGGCTCGAGTATCGCAAGGGCATCGAGTTCGAGGTTTCGTCTCGCTACAAGTTTGTGAGTCGCCTCAACTGCTCGTCACTTTGCGAATAGACTACTGAAGACGTCGATTCTTTCGTAGGCGATGAAGGATAGCCCCGAGCAGGCAGCTCTGTTCAAGATCTCGAAAGACCTCATGGAGACTAAGCTCGCTTCGAAGCCCGAACTCGCCGCCAAGATTATTCCGACCTTCGCAGTTGGTGAGACTCTCTCATTAGTCTTCCATGCGTAACACTGATCACTTAACAGGCTGCCGACGCCCTACGCCTGGGAACGGTTTCCTCGAAGCGCTCTGCGCTGAGAACACGGACGCCATCACTTGCCCTATCGAGAAGATCACCGAGACAGGCGTGATGACCACCGACGGCAAGCTTCACGAGGTCGACGTGTACGCCCTCCCATCTCCGGCCTGAAGAACCGTCTCGCTGACTTGGCCTTCGTAGGATCATCTGCGCGACTGGATTTAGCACGGGCTTCGTTCCTCGCTGGCCTGTCATCGGAAGGAATGGAATTGACCTGAGGGACCAGTGGGCTGATATCGCAGAAGGATACATGGGGATCGCGGCGGTAAGCTCTCCTAGCTCAGTATTTCGGTCAGGGAGCTGAATCAAGGTTCGCAGCCCAACATGCCCAACTATTTCGGTGAGTCCACCTTCTCCTCTGTCGTGATCGCGACATAACACTTCTCGGCGTTCAGTTTCCATCGGCCCCTCATCGCCCTGCGCTCACGGCTCCGCTCTTCCTCTCCTGGAGCTGTTCGTCCAACTGTCTCCGCATGTAAGCTTCGCTCTGACGGCCTTCTCGTAGGATCTCCCGCTACCAACTCAAGTTCATCAACAAGCTCCAGCTCGAACCCGCGCTTCGATCTTTCGAGCCCAAAGCCGAGCTCATGCGCGAGTTCCAAGTCCATCGCCTCAAACAGCTCGAGTTCGTCCTCCTCTCCTCCTCCCGAGTTCAATCCTCATAATCACTGATCGTTCGTACGCTCGTGCAGGAAGACCTCGTGGTCGACAACGTGCTCTTCCTGGTTCAAGAACGGGGATCCGGACGGACCGCTCGTCGCTCTTCGTGCGTCCTCTTCTTCGCCCGCCTTGCTCGCGGCTGACGCTTCGCAGATCCTGGATCTCGAACGCACTTTTTCCAGGTTATGGATAACGTTCGTTTTGAAGACTATGACTACACTTACGACGTGCGTCGGAGCTTGTGGAGCGAGAGCGAGGGTCGCTAATTCGCCTTTCGTAGGGGAATCGCTTCAGCTACATGGGCAACGGGTTCTCAAAGCGTGAGGCCGATGGACGGGATCTCTGTGAGAATTTTCTGTCGAGACACTGGCGTGGAGCTGACTCGGTCTTGCGCGAAGGCTGGTACCTCGAGGATTCGGACAAGCCGTTCCTGTACGAGTACTGAGCGAGCCGACGTCCCGGATCCTGAATCGTGTAATGACTGTGCAAATTCTCGACTGTGCGAGCGAACACGTCCATTGCGAGGCGAAAGTCTACACAGCGAGAGAACGACCGAGCTCCCTTCAGATCGCCTTGGGACCGAATCCCCACAGCGCACGATGCTTCCAGTAAAACACCCAAGGAACGATGATCTGGAGAGTCGATCGTCAGCATCAATTCCTGGTTGAGCGGCTCAGACGGACCTTCTCCATCACAAACCGCACGAGGACGTCAGCGAGCGGCTCCCCAGGTAATCTAAGGCGAAGGCACAGGGAAAGACGGGAACTCAGGATTCTGACGATGCGCGAAGATTGTTGGGAGCGACACGAACGCGTCTGCAGAAGCGCGCATCGCCTTGTGCACCTGCGAAAAAGGTCAGCTTCGCAGCCGCGTTCAAAGGGGGGGACACACTTTGAGCTCCATCGCGACGCTCACTTCGTGCGAGTAGGCGTTGGCAATTAGAGCGGGGTCGAGAGTGTGGATCTCCTCGTCGAGGTGGTGCATAACATGCATAACAGGGCCGATCAACGCGTCGGTGAGTAGCAGAAAGGGAGAACGATGAGAAGCGTTAGGGCGGAAGGGACGAGAAGTGCGCAGAGGGAGAGGGCGTGTTGGGCGTTCAGCGCGAGTAAGAGCTGAGCTGGAGTAGAGAGAGAACGAGAGAGAGAGAGCCGACACGAGCGAGGGAAGACTGAGAGCAAATCGCCAACTTCCCGTCCTCCGGAGTCCGGGCGTTAGATTCGTCTCTCCCCTTCTACATCGGAGCCTCGAGCTCCGCCATGAACCAGAAATCGACATGGAAGCCCTTCCTCCACTTCCAGCACGGCACGTCTTTGGGAACGTGCACCGTCGCCCAATCTATTCGCTCCTCGATGCCCTGGACTTCGCGATTTGAGGCCCGAGATGAGAGCTCCATGAGCTCTGGAGCGTGGTAGAGGTTCTCCTCGTACGTTACGCGAACAGTTGGGACGAGCTGCGGAGGAGCGTGTCAGGTTGGCGCGAACAAGGAATGGAGGGAGGGACGCACGACGAAACGGTTGAATCCACGACGCCAGAAATCCTTGGCCATGATCTGGCATTCAGACGCTGAGATATAAAAGGAGCTCAGCCACCGTTCACCGCGAGATCTCGGGAGAAAGGGACCAACCGGTGCACTCTCCTCGCTCCACATCCCCGCTCCTGAACAACAGCGGTTGCACCGCTTCTCCCTCCAGCGAGATCCCACGAAACGGTCTCGCGTCCAGCGCGATCATCCCATTCCAGCAGCAATCTGCAATCCCTCATCAGCTTTCGCAGCTCGCTACCGAGAAACGCAGACTTACAAACCGGCAGCGGAAGTCCCGCCTCGAATCGTCCCCGCGATTTCTCCTCACCCCGATTCGAGAAGAGCTGCTGGATCCCGTTCCTGTACGATCGAAGAAGATCCATCCGAGGTCTGAGAGTCCGTCCAGAGATACTGCGCGTAACCCCTTCGCACTCCCCATCAGCCTCATCCCACCGAAAACGAGAAGAAACTCACAGTTATCGTAGAACACTGCAAGACCCCCTCGATGTACCCCTTTCTTGGCTACGAAGTCTAGCCCGCACGTCGCGCTCGCTTCTTGCGTGACTCGTTGGTGTAGGAGCTCGAGAGCGTCGCGAGGGCAGAGGAAGACGTCGTTGATAAACAAGATCGTCTCGTACTCCACTTCGCTCGTGTGAACGGATAAAGTGACGATGTTGCGGAAGACAGCGAGTTGTTGGATCCGGTCTACGGCCTGCGAAGCTCGTCAGCCGTGGTTGGGAAGGAGGGAGAGAGAGCTTACCTCCCAGTCCGTCTTTGTACTAGAAGAGAGGATCGTATGATTCACCCCCATCGCAGAAAGAGCAGCAGCGAGGTGTCCCAAGCCCACCCCCGTACGATCCTCACTCCCATTCTCATAAATCGACACTCCCACCTTCTCCTTCCCCGAAAATTCCGCAAGAGAGAGGATCGTGCGAGAAAGGGAAGAGAGGACGAGCTCGTTGTTGAAGAGGTTGAGTGCGAGGAGGGTGGGGGCCGCGAGAGCGGAGGTGGGAGAAGCGCGCGGTGTCGATGGCGCTGCAAAAGAAAGTGGTGGGTGGGAGACCGGCTTCGGAGAGGCGCGTGTCGAGCGTGGAAAAGATGGAGAGGAAGGAGGTGGTGGGGAAAGGAGGTACGGACGAGTCGACGTCGTGGCCGGTGAAGTCTGGCGAGGACGTGGGGAGGTGAGGGAGTGAGGGGAGGTGATAGAGGTGGTTAGAGAAGGCGAGGAGGGAAAAGAAGAGAAGGAGGAGGAGCCCGGTGCTCAGTCTGTGAGGAGACGGGAGAGCGGTCCCGAAGTGAAGGAGGCGCGTTGGCGGGAGCAGCGGTCGTAGCGATTCGACGTGCTCCTTCTCCGTGTTGCTGAGTTGTCGATTGAGCCATGGCATGACTGCTGGTCGCTGTGGTCGCGGAGCAGCCGTCGATAAGAACTGAGAGGAAAAGAGAGAAGAGGGCCCTTGCTCGAAAGGGGGGTGACGGGACTTGCCGGCTTGGACGACGTCGTCTCAATCGGAGTCCGGACACCTTTCTTACTTCAGAGATGCAAGGGGCGGGCGGAGAGCGAGGTGTTGGAAAGAGCAAAAGATAAAAATAGAAATGCCAGTCCGTCAAGCAGACAACGTAAAGCTGGGACAACCGGAGTAGGTAGAACTTGAGGTGAGTTCGCTGCCTGGTCCCCATCGCGAACGGGCGTTTCCAAGATGCTGAACGAGATGAGCCCGCGCGCAGGCACTTCTAAGATCGTACTCGAACACCGGAAAGCACTGTAGGGTCTAAGGCCTCGAGTGGATCGGTGTAAAATGCCAATGCAGGTTGATGCTGAGGGCGGGGGGAGGGTATCCATAACGAGGGGGGGATTTTAAAGCAATCTCTACACCAATACAACACAATCTCTACCTCCAAGGCGCTTCCCTCCTGCACGCGCACCGATCATCAGTATTTCCTTACACGAGGAGCGAAAAAGGACGCACGTCCGCCGATATGGAAGGTCCATGTGGAAGCCCCTAGCCCAGCTATAGCATACCACGCTTTCGGGCGGCTCGAGAGTACTCCAGTCAATCAGCTCGTCCATATCGTGAGGCGCTGAGGTGCGGTTGGCGAGCTCGATGAGGGAGGGGTGCGAGTAGACGGATTCGGCGTAAGTGACGTGAACATTTGGGACGATCTGTCGTGCGGAGAGGCGTTAGTGGCGAAAGGAAGGAACGGGGAGAGCGTACGATCCAGCGATTTAGTCCTTGGGCCCAGAAATCTCGGGCGACGGTCTTGCATTCCGAGGCGGCTGTGGTGGGGGTGAGCTGCTGAGGGGAGGAGGGAGGGAGAGGACGTACCACACTCCTTGGCGTGGTTGAGCGCACTGCGGAACTCGACTGGCGGAGCAACGTCGCCGCGAAACGGCGCAGCAGGGAGCGCGAGCATTCCATTCCAGCAGCTGTCTGTCCTCGTCACTTCGTCAGCTGCGTTCCAGGTGGTTGAGAAGGGCGAAGACGCACAGACTGGTACGGGGAGTCCAGCGCGGAAGCGGTCTCGAGAGAATTCGGAGCCAGGTTGGTCGAAGAGCTCCTCGACGCCGTCGCGCGTTTCGGCGAGGATATCGAATCGCGAACGCAGCATGTCTCCCGTGATCGTTCTGCTGACCTGCGTTCGCAAGAGAGGATGTCAGCTTCATCCTTCTCCCTCATCAAGCGGAATCTCCGCGCACCCCTGTCAAAAGCAAGTCGTCAGCTTCCCTCCCTCCCCAACGACGACGGGAGGAACGCACAATTGTCGTAGAACTTGACGCTGCGAAACCCAATCCTCTCCAGCCATGAATGCGTCGCCCTCCAATCCATCGCACAAGCCGCATGCGCACTCTGCCTCTCCCTCTGATGCAACAACTCCAACGCGTCCCTCGGGCAAACAAAGACGTCGTTGATAAACACCACCTCTCCAAACTCCTTCTCCCCCTCCTTCTTCGTCCCATTCAAAGGCGCCATAACGAGGTTCCTATACACCGCCAACTGAGCGATCCTATCCACTTTCTTCCAGTCCGTTCGCCGCTCGTCGCTGATAATCGTATGCGCGATTCCACCGCTCGTCAACCCCGCCGCCAGCTCCGCCATCGCGAGCGTCGTGTTGTCCGTACTGCCGTTCTCAAAGATGGAGATGTGGACGTTGTCGGTGCCGAGGAAGTAGGAGAGGTGGAGGAGCGTGCGGGAGAGGGTGGGGAAGACGACTTGGTTGTTCCAGAGGTTGAGCGCGAAGAGGTACCGTCCCTTTCCTGCTAGGTAGGCGTATTTGTCCTCATCTGTCGTCGTCCAGGCGCAAGGAAGGGTGGAAGGAGGGATGGAGAGGTCCTGTAGGCGCGTATCGAGGGTAGATTGAAGGGCGGTGTGAGAGGTGGGGGAGGGAGGAAAGGCGGCTGCGAGGGGTTCTACGTCGTGGGCGTCGGGGATGAGAGGTCGGGCAAAGACTGATCGGGCGTAGGCGTCGTGTCGGAGGAGGAGGAACCGCGCTGTCCAGGCAAGGGCGGCTAGGCAGATGGCGCTGTACACGACGAGGAGGAGGACGGCCCCGACGCGCTTGTCGAAGCCGCAGTACCGCTTGCGGGAGCTGGTGGTGCGGAGGAGTGGCGGTCGGCGGAGGTTGTGCTGAGGGAGAGTGCTGTCGTCGGAGAGGGTTGGGGAGGAGGGATAGTCGAGGGAGGGCTTTGAGATGAGAGTGTCGAGTTCGTCCCCATCGTCCTGGGAGACCGTCGAGTGGGACCCTGATCTCCTGCCACTCTTGCTGCTAATCTTGAGGTCCCAGGTTTTCATCCTGGTGGGGGAGAGTGGAGGGAGAGGAAAGCCAGGCGGAGCAAGCGGCCTCACTGTGCGCAGTAATAAACTGTCTCAGTCACTCCTCTCCCCGCACGTTCACTCGCGTTCAACGCCGTAAACTTCTTTCTCAAGGGCAGGATTGCATAGGTACAGCTCCACAGCGACAGCAACAGTGCGTGGCTACGCGCTTGTGGCAGCGAACACAACCGTACCCCGCCGTGGGCGCCCTTCTCCCGAAATAGCCTGGCGCTGAGCCCTTTCCCTGAGGACACCTGGAGGAGGGGCGTAACAAGACCGGAAGGAGCAGCCAGAAACAGCTTGAAAGACTCTATTCCGTTCTACGCCGCAAGAAAAGGCGGTGGGAGAGTGATCCGCGTCGGAACACCACGCTTCGCAGGCTTCGCTGCCGACTCTCCTCCTCACCGTCTTTCTCTCTCTCTCTC